>CACSLK010027831.1:3091778-3106725 GCA_902706635.1 Striga hermonthica | reverse complement strand
TTTTGGCTACACTATGATTCCGCTACTGTTTCAGACTACCAAATCAGCTTTTGGTCCGATGTTAGTCGGCTATTATATTATATAACCGTTTTATTATTAAACTCAAATATCGGTTTTCAAGATTAGTCATGTTTTTACGGTAACACTCCGAATCAGTATTTCGCAAATTAAATATTTTTATTCAAAGATTTTGCGAAAACGCGTACTCTGATTTTCATGAAATAGCGGGGTGTTACAGATGGTATCAGAGCACGTTTTTGCGTCTCTGAAAATTTTTACGAGTCAGAAATTTACGAAAACCTGAACACGTCACGCTCACGCCTCGCCGACTACAGGTAAGTGCTGATTCATGTTTTAAATTATAAACAAATTACTATTTCTATGCTCAGAAGTACCTCAGTTATGACTTAGTTAAGATGCTCGAATCATGTTCAGGATCAGTAGTCAGTATACTCAGGATTTAATGTCAGTATTTTCCAGTCATGCTTAGCAACTCGTCAAGAGATAAGTGTGCTTAATTGATCAGCTTCGAATTACTATGTCTATACTCAGTATGATGTCATCAGTAAGGATGCTCGAATAAGAATTCAGAACCTTAGAAAGGGGCTAACTTTGAGAACTCTAGATTAAATTCTAGATTTATTCAGGTCGAGTTTACGACTCGTCAAGAGATTTGTAAGCACTTATGTTATACAAATCTTAGCAATCGTGCTCCTCAGACATTTTTCTATCAAAATTTCTCATTTTGCCAATCAGTTGGCACATTCCAAGGAGGAATTCCTTGATTCATCTCAGGGAATATACTCAAATTTCCTAAGTCAGATCAGTAAATCATGTTCAAGGCGAAAATTTTCATGTTAAAGGTTGTCATATTTCTCAAGTCATTGGTAAGTATAAGCTTATGTTAAGCTTGTACGTTCAGTTTTAGTATTTCCGAGGACGGAAATATTTTAAGGAGGGTGGATTGTAACACCCCGAGTTTTATTAATAAAGGAAAATACTAGCTTTTAACTTTAAGCTAGCCTTTGTTAATAAATATTCATGTTCAAGTCTAAATTATTCAGTTTCAGTTAAAGTTCAACTATTAGTCAATAAGCTATTCGGTTTAATTGTTCCAGTAACCGAATGAATTTTCAGATTTAATTCCGATTCATTTAATTAATTAATGAATTCGGAATTAATAATTTAAATTGACAAATTATTCGGATTAATCGTCCAAGTCAAGAATTCGAAATTATTATTGTTCGAATTAATTATTCCAGTCAAGACTATTCGAAATTATTTTTGAAGTCATGTTCACGTTCAGAATAACTTTTGTATTTAAGTACCAAGTTTAGTCAAATAAGTCATATATTATCAAATAATTAAGCATGTTAATTATGTCTAATTAATTCCATAATCATGTTTAAGTCATTAAAAACCAAATCATGTCCAAATTTCCTTATCAAAGCCGTGAGCAATTTGGAGAAAATGCATGAAAATTTATCATGCAAAATTAGCATGAGGTGTCATTTGGTTAGTAATTAACCTTATGACTAAGCTAAATATTTGATGACTAAGCCATATTTTGGTTCATTTAGCCTCTAAATATGGTAGAGTAATTATAATCAATGTAATACCCAGTCTGAGTCCCCACTGATTATACATGATATTAAAAACATACTTCTTGAGCGTACTGGTCCTTATTTCTTGGCTGATTGCTGATCTTCGGTCTGAACGTTAGTTGTGGAAAACCTCAGTCGTTGGAACACACGGAAGATTCCAGAGATACGCATGTGTACAAATGAGGATAACTAGCAATATCGGTAATTACCTTTCATGAACGTCTGCTCGATAACGCGGCACATCGTTCGCGGCACATTGTATTGCGGCACACCTGCTCCTCATCAAGTGAGTGCAGCACGCCTGCATACAACATCTGGCAAGCATTGCACCAGCGTCGTCGACGTAGTTTGATCGTATCTGTATCTCAAGCTAGTAACCTCAATGTACTATAATGCTAACTCTCTGTAATCTCCTGTGTACTGTAATTCAGACATGGGATCCTTCTTTTCTTGCGTCATGCATCCTTGAATAAAAAGCTTCAGTTGATCATCATCGCATGGTCTGTTGCTGTTGATTGGCCCTTCTTCGTCGCGTTGTATGTCAACATGTGATACCTGCAACTGTTTACCTTTCCTGAGGCCAAAATTTAACCTCAAGAAAAGTCATTCATGAACTAATCCTTCCTACGATTTCTCAAATTACTTGATAAGGTGCGACTTCAAGTTTCCAGGTAGAATTGGATTAATAGTCTGTATTGCAAACCTCCATATTTAACCCGGCTGAACAACTATTATACGTCGGCCTTAAATCATGAACATTAACTTTAAATCTTGAACATTGACTCATGACTATGTACTGTATAGGGCTGTTCCAGTATCAACTGGTCCCGCAAGTACAAAGGAATTAGCTGATCTTGATCTTTGAAAATCTTAACTTGAAGTACCCTGACTGACAAAATACATGACATGACTGACTTTAAAGGTTGTTATCACATGAAATCATATTGCTCCGGTTCCAGCTTCAAGCCTCCATAGTATACCCAGCTGAGTGGCTCTTATTTCAAGCCTCCATGGTAACCCGGACTATAGACTCTTATACACTGGAAACCGTTACCTTAACAATGACTTGGGAATTACAAAAACCTTTAGCATGAAAATTTTCGCCATGAACATGATTTACTGATCTGACCTAAGAAATTTGAGTCTATTCCTCGAATTGAATCAAGGAATTCCTCCTTGGAATGTGCCAACTGATTGACAAAATGAGAAATTTTGATAGAAAAATGTTTGAGGAACATGATTGCTAAGATTTGTATAACATAAATGTTTACAAATCTCTTGACGAGTCGCAAACTCGACTTGAATAAATCTAGAATTTAATCTGGAGTTCTCAAATATAGCCCCTTTCTAAGGTTCTGAATTCTGATTCGAGCATCCTTACTGATGACATAACCGAATGAATTTTTAGATTTAATTCCGATTCATTTAATTAATTAATGAATTCGGAATTAATAAGTTAAATTGACGAATTATTCGGATTAATCGTCCAAGTCAAGAATTCGAATAATTCGTCAATTTAACTTATTAATTCCGAATTCATTAATTAATTAAATGAATCGGAATTAAATCTGAAAATTCATTCGGTTACTGGAACAATTAAACCGAATACCTTATTAACTAATAGTTGAACTTTAACTGAAACTGAAAAATTAAGACTTGAACATGAATATTTATTAACAAAGGCTAGCTTAAAGTTAAAAGCTAGTATTTTCCTTTATTAATAAAACCCGGGGTTTTACAGCAATTGCTCCTCTATTGTCAACCCCTATAGTTGAAGGGCATTTGTGATCAAAATGCAGCTCTTTGAGAAGTGCTTGAAGCCAAATAACCTCACAAATGACTGAAGCTAAACTTCTAGGCTCAGACTTAATGCTGGACCTAGACACCACCTTTTGTTTCTTGGAGCTCCATGCCACCAGCAAGAATCCACAAAGTCCAGACGTTGATTTTCTATCATCTAAATCAGAGGCCCAATCAGCATCAACAAAAGCAACAATTTTGGCATTAGATTCCTCATAAAACTGCAGCCCAAAGTCAAGAGTTCCTGATAAATATCTTAGAACTCCTGATAAATAACCATCAGATAATGGTTGGCCTTCAGACTCAATGAGAGGAGCACTTACCATCGATGTGTTGAGGGAGTTATTGTTCTGCTTATTTGCTTTAATCAGAATGTCTTGGATGTACCCCTTTTGGGATAGAATAATTCCATTCTGGTTCTTGATTACTTCGGAAATAGTTAAGATCTCCCAGGTCCTTTAAAGAGAAAGCTTGAGAATAGTTATTGATCAACTCTTGAATGCAGCTGTCATCACTTCCTGTTATGATCAAATCATCAACATATGTGAGGATAAAGGTCACATTCTTTGGATTGTGTCTATAGAACAAGGAAGAATCTGCCTTAGCCATGTGAAAACCAAAGCCTTGCAGCACTTGAGACAATTTAGAGGACCAAAACCCAGATGTCTATTTTAATCCATAGATAGACTTGTTTAATTTGCAAAAAAGAGGATTTCCACTTTTATCACATTTCTCGAAACCCAAAGCCTGTTCCATGTAGAGGTCAGTGTCCAACTCTCCATTGAGGAAGGCATTGTCAATGTCAATTTGTCTCATTTTCCAAGATTTTGACAAAGCAATGGCTAGGACTGTTCTACTAGTCACAGGCCTAATAACAGAACTGTAGGTATCTGTATAGTCAAGACCTAGTTGCTGAGTATATCCCTTTGCAACTAGCCTGGCCTTGTGCCTTGTTATGGATCCATCAGCGCTTCTTTTTATTCTGAAGATCCATTTGCTGCCAATGATATCCTTGTGCTTAGGAGATTCACATAAGGACCAAGTGGCTTGGTATTCTTTCTTCAAGGCATCTCCCCATTCATCAGCTCTAAAAGCCTCATCAATATTCTTTGCTCAGACTGTGAGCATGTGACTTTCTTGAGAGCTCTATGAGAATAAGCTTTTGGTTTAAAAACTCCAGCCTTGGATCTTGTCACCATATGATGAGTATTCTCCTGCATAATCTCATTAGTGCCTCCAGTATCATCAGAACTGGTTTGAATCTCATTATCTCTAGCAATTGGTAATTCTAAAAGGAGCTCACCAATTGGGATAGAGGAGTGTTGAGGTGATCTTGGTGTTTGGCTGTGGTCAGTCGTCACCGTATGTTCCCTTATGGTGACGAATTTACCAAATCGTCATTACATCATTGCATACGGAGACAACTACTACATTCGTCATCTTAGAATTTATTTTTTGCTACATTACGGCATTTTTCATGACAATGCACCTCAATTCGTCACCTATACATCTAAATTCGTCACATGTATATAAAATGTGACAGAATTAAATGTGACCAACAAAATGTCGTCACTATTGTTGTAATTTAAAATGACGCTTACGACTAATTCGTCATTATATATTATCAATTGTGACGATGCATTTTAATACATCTAAATTCGTCACATTAATACATATTATGACGAAATTTAGTGCGGCAAAATAAATATCGTTGTTTTTTTTTTATTTATTTAAAATGACGCTTACAAATAATTCATCATTATATAATTTTGTTTTTTGACGATGCGTTATAATTCATCTAAATTCGTCACATAATACATATTTTGATGAAATTCACTATGACGAATCAAATTAGTTATGTTTTTATTTTATTTAAAATGAAGCTTATGTATAATTAGTCCCCAGAAAGTACAAAACGGTTTCCCCATCACCATTAATATTCCCGTGTCGAAAATGTAAGCAACTATATTTTTGCCTCTATTGGGTAATGTCATTACCCAATTCATTAAGTATGTCGTCCGTTCGAACATGTACCACTAATGCCGTGTTATATTCACATCAAAACACGACATCATCTCGAAACGCGATGGTGCGAGAAATATATGTTATTGACATCAAATAATGGTGCCGTGTTCGAAAACACTTTCGGAAATGTTGATTATTTTTTCCTTTTTGCTCTTATTTACTCTTATTTTCCTCGACTTCTTTATATGTATACGATTTTTCTTCGAAACGCGATGGTGCGAGAAATATATGTTATTCACATCAAATAATGGTGCCGTGTTCAAAAACAAGCCTTTCCAGAGACGTTGATTATTTTTTGATTTTGCCCCTATTTACTCTTATTTTCCTCGACTTCTTTAAATGTAAACAATTTTGTTACGAAACGTGGCAAAGACGAAAAATGTATTTGTTAAAATCGTATTTGTTAAATCCGATTTCCATACAACTAACGTTGGTACTCATTATATAAACACCCTACCCCTCATTTAAATATTTACCGATTGTTTGAAACACATTAGTACGAAACAAAGGTAAACAATGAATCGAGAGTTTGATATACTCCAAGCCGTTAATAGGGCGAACAAACCTTCCTTGAAATTAAGAGCAGCTTTAGTTGTTGAAAAAAAACCACTTAATGAGGAGAGAAGAAGGTTTATGGAGATCACTTTTCAAGATCAAGAGGTAATATTTTTCGATTATTATGTATAAATAAACAATTTATTAAACGTGGTAAATGTGGCCCTCCGCCGGCGGGATGTTGCTTATCATTAACCCCCTTCGCACTTCCGTTCGATACATTTATTGGATAACACGCTTAAGCGTGTTATTATACTCTCGCGATGTTTAAGGGCGATAAATATATGTTTAACATATGATACACCATATTATCTATCAGAGCTTAGGGTAATCCGTTATATACAACCCACTTATTTGTGCACCCTACAACAAAAATGTATTTTCCTTGACAAACCATCTTCCAGCAAGACTTTATACGCCCGAGAGTGCATTTTAAATAGGGCCATAAATAAATATCCACTATTATGGCCAATTAAATATTTATTCTCCACTAAGAAAGTCGAGGAAAATGATTTATCTAATAATCGTGTCGTGTTCGAAAACAAACCTTTCCGGAGACGTTGATTATTTTTTCGTTTTTGCCCCTAAATGTATACAATTTTACTTCGAAACGCGATGGTGTAAGAAATATATGTTATTCACATCAAATAACGGTGTCGTAAAGACTTGTTCTCGAGCCAATCACGTAATATAAAATAAACTAATATTTCGTACCATATACGATTTATTCTCATATATTTTTTTTGAAGCAAAATACAATAATATGTGGATTATCCACATATTAGTTTGTCATCGTATTGATGATAAATCAGTGGATATACATTACATAATCAAATATATTACAACAATATGTGGACTATCCACATATTAGTTTATCATCGTATTGCCCCTATAACCTTTATATACGTTTCATATATTTATCCTCTATGATGCATAAAAATATAGGCCAAAAGCATAATATGCATAAAAATATATGCCACTGGCCCATAATGACCATTTATGACCACAACCAACCTGGGCCCATATACCAACAAATCAGCCTATATGCACGGATGCCAATACATTGATCTCACATCACCACCGGATACACAACAAAAAACATTCATCTATTTAAATGATTATGCATCAGCAACTATTCAAAATTCCAAGTTGGGCCGTTGAGTCGGAACGTCCGTTACGGGTTAGGCGGTTTTTTCGGTTCCTAAGAGGTTTTGAAGTCCGACGGTCCCATACCTCTAACCGAACCAGTGTATTACCAGCCGGTCCGGTTCCCAAGCGGTTTTGAAGTTCAACGGTCCCATACCTCCAGTGTATTATTGGCCGGTCCGGTCCAATTTTGATAGCATTGGTTTAGCTGGACCAGTGTATTACCGGCCGTTCTGGTCCGGTTTTGATGGCATTGGTTTACCGATTTCCATACAACTAACGTTGGTACTCATTATATAAACACCCTACCCCTCATTTAAATATTTACCGAGTGTTTGAAACACATTAGTACGAAACAAAGGTAAACAATGAATCGAGAGTTTGATATACTCCAAGCCGTTAATAGGGCGAACAAACCTTCCTTGAAATTAAGAGCAGCTTTAGTTGTTGAAAAAAAACCACTTAATGAGGAGAGAAGAAGGTTTATGGAGATCACTTTTCAAGATCAAGAGGTAATATTTTTCGATTATTATGTATAAATAAACAATTTATTAAACGTGGTAAATGTGGCCCTCCGCCGGCGGGATGTTGCTTATCATTAACCCCCTTCGCACTTCCGTTCGATACATTTATTGGATAACACGCTTAAGCGTGTTATTATACTCTCGCGATGTTTAAGGGCGATAAATATATGTTATCCATTGAGGTTAATATAACTTGCTGTTATGACGATACGTTATAATACAACTAAATTCATCACATTAACACATATTATGACGAAGTCACTGTGACGAAAACAAATAGTTATGTTTTTAATGTAGTTAATATGAACGTTATGAAAATTCGTCATTATATAGTTTGTTTTGTGATGATAATTTATAATATATCTAAATTCATCACATTAATACATATTCTGACGAAATTCTTTTCGACCAAAACGTAATCGATATAATTTTTTTTTATTTAAAATGACACAAAATATTCGTCATTGTATAATTTTGTTTTGTGACGATACTAAATTCGTCAGTATACTAACTACTAAATTATGTTTTTTGAATACGATTTTTTTTTCTAAAACAATAGACAATATCTTATAAATAACCGAGAATGTTTTAAAATTCGTAGTGTCAATGACTCTAATCACGACCAAACTACGAAATCGACTGAATTAAGTTTTTTGGCCTGAAATTTTATGTCGGTTATATTATTTGTTTCCAATTTTAAGATTATTGTTATCTCGATTAGATGTCGGTTTGAACTGGTCTAAATTTCAAAATAAATTTTACTATATTTAATAATATTTTTAATATAAATAAAAAAATAGATATTTAATATAATGAATATATATAAGTTATTATTAATTAATTAGCTTAAATATTTGAATGATTAAATTGACATAGTATTTAATTAACAATTTTTCATATATAAATTTTATTATAAAAAATATTATTCCACATTCCTTATTAATCTTACTGCAACCTAAAATTACTAATGTGCCATTAAAATTAAAAAAACAAATCCCCTAATTTCATCCCCCAACCCAAAAAGCACCCGATTCACAAAAATCTAAAACACTTACTTTCATCTCGCCATTCATCTTTCTCTATATCCCTTCTAAAACAAAAAACACAAAACCTAAAAATATTTGTATGTAATTTTGAACAATTTTAAATTTTATTTAACATTTTAAACAAATTAAGATAAGTATTTATATTACATATCGATTTTATATTTTTTATGATAATTTTTTATTTATAAATTTTAATGAATAATCTTATTCGGTCATCTCGGAGGGTTCATACTAATTAGTTTAGTATTCTATTAATAATAAAATTATTTGATGGCACATATGATTTGTAGCTAAAGTCAAAGCCCAAATAATTTCTTAAAATCGCGGCAATAGTCAAAAATCTCAAAAAAAATCCAAATGAATCAGCATCATATAATAAAAGAGACAAGAATAAAGAGATGTCCTTTGAATATCCTCTCTGAAAAATCCTGTAACCTAATTTCCTCAATTCAGTCGTCGTTCTTCTCCTTCCGTCGGCACTTCACAGTGGGGCTCTCTGTGCGGCCGTGCTGCTGTCGCCACTGGTCAGGGCCCCCGGCTCTTCGTCGAGGTGGAGATTTCGCGGTCGATTGGGGCTTCGTTGTGCCGTGTTGCTCTGGCTAGCTTTCGATTGCGAGTGGTCCTCCGGCGTCTCGATGGTGGGGCTGGGTGGCATGCTCCGATTTTTGCTGCGCGGAGGTCGAAGTATAGGTGAGTCCCCTTTATTTCCCCTTTTCTCTTGGTCGCCTGTGGTTGGTGCGTAAGTCCCGGCCGGGAGTGGAGGGTCGCTGCCTGTGGCTGCTTGGCTGATTCCATTGGTGGTTTTCGAGAGGGTTGGAGCTTGGGGTTTCCGTGGTGCCCTGCTGCCCCTGGTATTCCCGTTGTCCCTTATGTTGGGAGACGGGCTTTTGCCGGTGGTGCCAGTCTAGGGCTCGGGTCGTCTGTGGGCTTCTAGCTTCTGGTCGGCGGGGTTATGCGAGTCTGGGGCTGACTTCGAGTTGACTGGTGCGTGGGTGAGATCTGAGGACCTCTACTATGATCAGTAGTTTGTGTTCTTCTTAATTCACATTTGATTGTATCTGTAGCTTGTGTTCTTCTTAATTCACGAATAATTGTGTCCTCTCAAGCTACTTTGTCCATGACCTCCTATTAAGTACTTGCATATCATTTTCTAATTATATTTATTCTATATATTTGTTGTATTTGCATTTTATTTTCTTTCTGTCAATTCTGGTACCTGTGGTTGTTGGTAAACGTTGTATTGAAGTTAGCCTGACACTGAATGCAGTGAGGACACCAAATTTACAGTGCCCGTAAAGGGATGGCCATCAGCTAACAAAAGGTCTGGTTTGATGCCCAATGACTCTTCCTTTGTATCGTTTCACTTATCTATGATCATTCGTAACATAGTCTCATGTTGTAGTTGCATAATTTGTAGAGAACTGTTCCATTATGTCGAAGTAGCAGAAAGAAATCCAAGGTATACCTATTTGTGGGCGGAGAGGGGACTTTTTCAAGGTATTTTTTTATCTCTTTCATAGAGTAATTTTACGTCCTTTAACTTGCAAATACATTTCAATATTTTTGAACTTTGACGAGAAATTTTCTATGTGGAGGCATGTCAACTTTGAAGCCAGGACGCCCAATGCAAATCCCAGTGACAAAGCACTCCTCCTTTTGTTTGTTGAATTATATAAGAAGAATGACGAATATGAACTCAGCACACTGTCATGTTAGATTTTAGTCGTACGAATCAATCACACACGCAGCGAAATTTTAAAAATTTTCTTACCAACAAGAAGATCCGGCTATAGCTATTTGATTTGATCCTAGATCTCGAGAACTTATAGTTTAAGCTTTGCCTTCAACTATGGTATCCACGCAATCCAGATCCCGGTGCACGATCCAACGCAGTGAATCATTTCCGTTGAAGACGCTAGGAATCCTCAGCCAGAAAGCAAGAAGGAGAGTTTTGTGTTCTTGCGGCGTATTTCTATTATCCGATCTCTTATCTGATAAAGAGATAACCACCTATTTATAATTAGGCTAAACCTAATTATATGGGCTTTAGGAAAATCTATAGCTCAATAGGGAATTGGATTTAATCCAATAAATGATTTAATTAAGTCTAAGTCTAATTAAACTTCATTATATATTTTTTATCTAATAGAAAATAATCTCATTACTAAAATTAAATATTCCAATCTAATTGAATATTTAACACTCTCGATTCACTCTTAGCCGGAAAATAGATTGCATATTGTGTGACCCTATAGGCCTTCATATATTAACACAAATCTAATTTATGATCCTTACGGAACTCCTAGACTGCGTCGAAGGATGAACTCAAAATATGAAGTACGTTTACATAGACAAAGCAAACAAACCTTTAGTGTAGAATTCAATAGTGATACGGTCCCTTCATTCACGACCCACTCGATTAAGCTTAGGACTTGAATGTGTGTCTATCCAAACAGCGTGATCATTTTATCTCATCTTACTGGTTGATTTTATCAATTACATTTGAACACTATTTCAAATATAATCATATACACTGGCCAGTGACTTTATCAACCCAGTATATAGAAAACGAGTATTCTCTCGAAACTATATTCGAAGAATGAATCCCATCTTGGCTCAACTACCAATTCCATGTATATCATGATCTACACAACACAAGCACGTGTCTACCCATAAGGGCGTAAGCGTTGGACTAGGTCTAAGTAAATCACTCTATACATGAATTGCGTATTGACCTCAAGTCAAAGGACTATTACACCATTCTACACACCGATACTCCCATAGACATATAAATAAATAGTTTATCGATAGGGTATACCAATACTCTCTAAAGTATCCATGTGTCCATCACGAATAACAATTATTCATAGTAGTGAGACATACTATATTCTCGAAGAATATGATGCAAACCACATGTCAATCTATAACGTATCATTAATATCCCTTTCTTAATGATCATCGATTGAGGCCATTTATGAGTTATACTCTATCGATTAACATCTCACTCTGTTAATGACAATATTAACTCAAGGGAGCATTTAATTAATAAATTACAGACAATCAAAAGAATTCATTAATTAATGCAAAACCACGAATATCATCAAATATAATATGAATGTGATCAAGTACATTTGTCTCAAATTGATTGTCTCTAGGACACATATACTAACAATCTCCCACTTAAACTAGAGCCAATCACCAACGTATCTAATACCAAAATTCTCAAAATGATTATTGTGTTTTGCTATACACAATGGTTTGGTGAACGAGTCAGCCAAGTTGTGTTCAGTCTGAACACGTTCTATCTTTATTTCTTCTCTATCAACTATCTCTCTAATCAAGTGATAGCGCCTCGGTACATGCTTATTGCGATTGTTAGATCTTGGTTCCTTTGCCTGTGCAACTGCACCGGTGTTATCACAATATATAGATATTGGATTACTGGCACTTGGAACTACCCCTAGTTCTTTTATGAACTCATGTACCCAAATAGCCTCCTTTGCGGCTTCAGATGCAGCAATGTATTCGGCCTCAGTGGTTGAATCTGCAGTGGTTTCTTGCTTGGAACTATTCCAGCTCACTGCCCCACCATTGAAAATGAATGCATAACCCGACTGTGACTTATAGTCATCATGATCAGATTGGAAACTAGCATCAGCATACCTAGTAACTGCTAACTCGCTATTCCCACCGTAGATTAAGAAATATTCTTTAGTCCGTTTAAGGTAATTAAGAATAGTCTTAACGGCCTTCCAATGTTCCTCCCCAGGATTCTCTTGGAATCTGCCGGTGATACTAAGCGCATAAGCCACATCTGGCCTTGTGCATGTCATGGCATACATGATAGATCCTATTGCCGAAGCATATGGTATCTTCTTCATGCGCTCAAGTTCAACATCAGTAGAAGGACAATCCTTCTTTGACAACTTGATGCCATGACCCATTGGAAGATTCCCTTTCTTAGAATTTTCCATGGAAAAATGCTTTAGTATCTTATCTATGTAGGTGGACTGTGAAAGCCCCAACATTCTATTAGGCCTATCTCGATAGATCCTAATTCCAAGATTGTAGTGAGCCTCACCCAAGTCCTTCATCATGAAGGTACTAGATAACCAATCTTTCACCGACTGCATATGAGGAATATTGTTTCCCATTATCAGTATGTCATCCACATATATGACAAGGAAAACAACAGTACTCTCATCGTGCTTACTATAAACACATGGATCATCATTGCTTCTCACTAAGACAAAATATTTAATGGCTTTGTCAAAACGGACATTCCAACTCCTAGAGGCTTGCTTAAGTCCATAAATGGACCTCTCTAGCTTGCAAACCAGTTTTGGATTTGAGTTGGATATAAAACCTTCAGGTTGTATCATATATACATCCTCTTCCAAGTTCCCATTAAGGAAAGCGGTTTTAACATCCATCTGCCAAATATCATAGTCATGGTATGCAGCTATTGCAAGTAAAATCCGAATGGACTTAATTTTGGCAACTGGTGAAAAAGTCTCATCATAGTCAATGCCTTCACGTTGACTATAACCTTTTGCAACTAATCTAGCCTTGTAGGTTTGTACTTTGCCATTTGCATCTGTTTCCTTTTGAAAACCCATTTGCATCCAATAGGTCTAACCCCAATTGGCAAATCAATCAAGTTCCAAACTTGATTTGGGTACATCGAGTCCATTTCAGATTTCATGGCTTCAAGCCACCTCTCCGAGTCCATATCTGACATAGCCTCGTTGTAAGTCCTAGGCTCATTCTTATCAGGGATATCTATGTCGTCGTGATCCTCCAAGAGGAGAGACAATCTAATTGGTTCACGATGAGTCCTAGTAGACCTACGGAGTTCAATGTTTTGCGTTTGTGGTTGTACATTTTGATCGTGAAGAGGTTCTTGCACATTGGTTTGTTCAACAATTAGAGGGTTCTCAGAAGTAACATTTTCATGTGTTTCTTGAGATGTGGCATCCAAGCCATTATGTGTTGGTTGTATTTGAGTATGCTGTGTTAGAGGTATGCTGTAAAAGCTGTGTTTTACAGTTTCTATCAATTCCATTTTGATCTGGCAATCATGTTTCGGTCAAAGTACATATGTTTGCAGTTTATTTATTTATGCAATACATACTCCATGTCTTATATTGATGTAGTGTGGTTCGAAGAGTTTCGAACAGAAAGATCACCTATCGATTTCTTGTAAGACTAATCTATTCGTTCACATTCTAGACTGGCAGTGAGACCCCACTTGGAAAAAGACTGTAGTGTATTCTCGATTCAGTTGGTCTTTGCCTGAAGGATTACACTAGCACTTACGTTAAGTGTTGAACAGGACCACAGAAGGATAAGGATATGAGACTCACTGACCGTTGTCGTAACCTAGACCTTCAGTGATTGATGTGTTCTGTTAAGCTGTAAAATAATATAAAATACGCATATATTTTTATTTCTTATTTATTTGATTTACCAAGTGATTCCTATTCTGTTAGGATGACATACGAGGTATTTTGGTAAGTAAGAATAATTATATGATGTGCTATTATAGATTATTTACAGTCACTATGTTCCAGTGCGCTGGATTGATGACGTCCCCGAAATGAGCTCAGAAAGGAACATTATGTTAAACCCTGCAGGTAGACGATTGTCTGAAATAATGGTTAAAGGCTGAGTGGTACTAATTTCGGAAATGAATAAGAGGTTGATTAATTACTTTGTCAGTAATTTAATTAATCAACATGCGTTATATCTTAAACATAGAGAGGTAAATAGATCGATCAGATTAATATTATTTAATCATGGAGGCTTGATTTTATTGGTAAAATAGTGGCTAAATGGGGAGAGCAATAATATTACTCTAGTGGGATGTTTTATTATTTAATTCCATTAAATAGGAATTAATTTTATTCCATAATAATTAATATTAGGAGAATAAAATTCCTACTAGAATCTTCTCTTAGGATTAGGAGACTTGGGAGTCTTCTAGAAGATGAAGAATGGTGGGAAATATATTTCCTACATTATATTAATTAATTGGAGTACAATTAGGTTTCCTAAATTAGGATTTAATTCTATTCTATGATTATTAATTTAATTAGGAAAGGAAATTCCTACAAGGTCTTCTCTAGTGTTAGGAAACTTAGGAGTCTTCTAGAAGAGATGGATTAATAGGAGATCTCCTTCCTAGATTGAGTTAGTATTGGATTAGAATTAGGATTCCTAGGCCTAATGGAATAAGCCCATTTTT
>CACSLK010027831.1:3068057-3090439 GCA_902706635.1 Striga hermonthica | reverse complement strand
CAAGCCGCGCATCCCGCCAGCGTTCGTCCGCGTGTCTGCCCAGCGCCCGACGCGCCCGATCAATACGCACGCTGTCCGCACGTGCTGCCCGCTGCCACCCGACGCCGAGACCCAGCCACTGTGTGATCGTGATCCGTTTGACGTGTTTATTAGAATCAACTAAAGGCCAAACCTATCCGCCCATTAGGTTGTGGGGTTCAGACGAACTTCACCAACGGTACTCTACATCGTCTCAGAGTCGGCAAAAATTTAAAAGGTAAACGTCCATATCCTAACTATAGATTCCGCTGCGTTAGGATTTACTTCGATAAAGTTCAATATTGTGCATGTTGTTTGACGTTCCTAACAGAACCCAACATGCTGCACTTCTGCAATTTCCTCCATATTACTCCCACTAGATATAAATTGTTCGGCAACCGATAAATTTCCGTTAAGGGAATCACTAACATCTCCCTCCATGTCAATATCATTACCAAATGACAAATCTTGAACCTCAGTGTTATTTTGAGTTTCTTGAATTTCTTTAAGTTCTATCACAGTACGACCTTGTTCCTTGAAGACGTAATCTTCTTCTAGAAACGTCGCCTGTCTAGAGACAATTACTCTATGTTCCCCAGGAAGATAGAAATAGTACCCTCGTGTTTCTTTCGGATACCCCACAAAATAACATTTATAACTTTTAGATTCTAATTTATCAGTCAAAACTTTCTTTACATATACTGGGCAGCCCCAGGCTCGCATATGTGAAAGTACAGGCCTCTTGCCATGACACATCTCATATGGTGTCTTTGTAACTGATTTTGATGGAACTCTATTCAAAATGTAGATTGAGTTAAATAAAGCATAACCCCAAAGATATGTTGGAAGAGTCGAGAAACTAGCATAGATCTAACCATATCCAATAAGGTTCGATTTCTCCTTTCAGAAAATCCATTCATTTGAGGAGTTCCAAAAGGTGTCCATTGCGATTGGACCCCATGAAGTTTCAAGTAATCAAGAAACTCAGTGCTCAAGTATTCTCCTCCTCGATCAGATCGAAGGGACTTGATACTTTTGCCAAGTTGTTTCTCTACTTCAGCCTTGTACTCCTTGAATTTCTCATAGGCTTCTGATTTGTGTTTCATAAGATACACATAACCAAACCTTGAAAAATCATCAGTAAAGGTAATGAAGTACGAAAACCTCCTCTTGCTTGAGTTCAAAATGGTCCACGTACATCCGTGTGGATCAACTCAAGCACTTCTTTGGCTCGTGTCCTTTTCCCATAAAAGGGTTTATTTGTCATCTTTCCTTTAAGACAAGATTCACAATTTCCATACGACTCAAAGTAGAATGGTGTTATGTAATCTAATTTACTTAACCTTGCAATTCTCGTCTCATTGATGTGACCAAGTCTACAATGCCATAAGAAGGTGGGATTTTTCGGATTACTTAATTTAAGACATTTGTTTTGTACATTTACAATATCATGTCTACAATCAAGCATATATAAACCATTTACAAGAGGAGCATTCCCATAAACAACACCATTAAGCGAAAAATAACAATTATTATTAGCAAAATGGAAGGAAAACCCTTCAATGTCTAACATCGGAACGGAAATAATATTCCTCGTAATCGAGGGAACAAAATAAAAATTATTCAGTTCTAGCTTGAGACCCGAGGGTAAGTCTAATCTATAAATCCCCACGCGTTCAGCAGCAACTCGTGCTCCATTCCCCACGCGTAGGTCGTCTTCACCCGGTCTAACCACTATGCTATCAGTGAGCCCCTACACATTATTACAAATGTGTATGCCACATTTGGTATCAAATACCCAGCAGTGCATGTTACTTATAGACATATTTATCTCAATGACAAACATACCTGATGTGGCGTTCGCAGCACCTAGTGCCTTGAAGCGCTCACAATCTCGCTTCCAATGTCCCTTCTCCTTGCAGAAGATACATGTATCCTTGGACAATTTCGGCTTCTGAATCATTCCTCCCTTAGGTTTCAAGGTTGCTGGCTTAGAAGCAACTTTAGCCCTTTTCTTCTGCTTATTCTTACCCTTTGGGTTAGATCTAGCAGAAGTACTCACCATGAGTACAGCCTTTCCTTTGGAAGTGGATGACTCGTAAGTCTTAAACATGTTGTGCAACTCAGGCAAATTCGCTCTCGTATTATTCATATTATAATTCACTATGAAGTTAGAATATGAATTTGGGAGCGACTGCAAGATGATGTTAACAGCGACATGATCTTGAAGCCTCGTTCCAATCGAAGCCAATTTTTCAATCCGTCCAATCATCTTCAGAACATGCTCGGAGACTTTACCCCCATCATGTAGCCTGCACTTAAAGATGTAATGCCCCGTTTAATTGTGAAATATTTGAGAATTATTTGTTTATTTATTTATTTCATTGATATTATTATAACTGCGATTATTATTATTATTATTATTATTGCTATTGTTATTATTATTATTATTATTATTATTATTATTATTATTATTATTATTATTATTATTATTATTATTATTATTTGTCTACTTGTCTAAATTGTTTATTATTATTATTAAATGTCTAATTGTTTAAATGATTATTATTATTAAATAATTATTATGTCTAATATATATTTATATATATATATGTTATCCGGTTTAATTTATTTTATCGTTGCGATTGAACCGAGCCTTTTAGTAATTGTCGAACCTCAGAGAAAAATAGGCCCGTGCGCCCATCGGCCTTTCTTTTTATTGTGGTTGTCTAACTTTTGTTTGCGGCCCTTTAAGCTATTAATTTTTTCGACCCAATAGCAAGTTTATTCGGCCCAATAAGCTCTTACTAATGTTGGCCCAAACTTTGTGAATTTACGCCCCATTATCTGTTCCCTCTCAGCCGATATAACCGAGTACAGAATCCCCTTTTATTCTTGAATCGGTTTCTTCCCATCGCCGCAACCCATCATCCTCCTCAAATTTTCAAATCGCCATCAATGGGATATCTCATCTCTCTGTCCGCGCGAGACACTGATGACGCAACTACCGAAGTCAGAAATTTCATCCCTCTCTTCTTCCTCGTGCGACGAGAAAACTGCAGTCGACCAAGTAGCGGGTTCCGCCCTGTCGCACCTGAGGTCACGCCACAACTGTCGGTGAGCTAGAAGTCCACAGCCAGTGACCTCCAAGCAGTCTGGGAGTTTTTCCGGCAATGACAGCGGGCTCTTTTTCCTGTCGTGTTCTCCTGCCATCGCGAGCAGACAACTTCTCGGCCAAGGAGCAGCAGCCGTTGGTCCGAGCAGCCCTTCGTGGCGAGCCCGTTTCAGCCACCAGCCGCCGGCGACATCAGATGGCGTGGTTCTTCTCGAAACGATCACGTCGTTCTGCAGCAATTCATTGCCGGACCTTTTCACGTAGCAGTAGGTCCCTTTTTTTCATTCATCACCGTCGACCTTCGAGATGGGCAGCAAAGCCATGAAGAGAAGCTGGAGGTCCTGTCATCACCGAACCGAAACAGCAGCAGCACCCCGTCGACCATCGTTTAGCGGCCCGAACAGCAGCAGCCCTTTCGGGCCCGTAAGAGAGTAACGACAGTCGTTCGAGGCTTTTATCAAACTCTGAGGGCCCCGACGAGTAGCAAACTACCGGTCTCTTTTCAGCCCTTTCCCCGCTCCCGCTGTTCGTGCTTTTGTCGTGCGTCTTCCCTTGCTGTCCATCGTTGTAGGGACCCGTTCATCACTGCCCGGCCTCCGCTGATCACCCGCACAACTCTCGAGCGAGCCGAAGCTTAGCCGTCGATCCCCGTCGGTGCATTCGTGAAGCCGTTTCAGCCCCGTTTCGATTCTTTTGTTCGAGTTTCCTGAGTACGGTAATCGGACTGTTATTTCCCTATCTTTTGGACGTTGTTGTGATTATATTGTGTGCTTATGTGCTGAATTTGTTGATGTTTGATATATATATATATATATATATATATATATATATATATATATGTGATTATTTGATTTATTAGCATGTAAATATATATCATTGGATTGTCGTTGCTTCGGTTTATTGTCGAACTTCAGTGAACTTGTGTTTTCGTAGAAAATCCTGGAGTTATAGGTACTTGGAGTTGTCCTTGATTTATTGATTTTGATTTGAGGTCGTTTCGATGTGTATATCATGAGTTATGAATTTTCTAAACCGAGCATGCTGCTGAATCGTATTTAATTCATGATAAATCGTGTGATTGTCCGAATGACGTGAAACTTTATATGTGATGTCCTGTGATGATTTCGTAACTCTCGAAAATTTTCAAGTCGAAGCCCCATCTGTAGCTATTTTAATTAATTAAATTGGTTTCTGGTCAGAATTTCATAAAATTCATTAAAAATCATACACTTGGAGTTTTGAGCTGAAACTTTGAGGAGTATGTTATTTTGGGGTATTCTGTGATGTATCAAAACTTTGGATTAAAATTCAAAGTGTAGCTATATGAACTATTAAACGTTGGATTTTGGCACTGTTTTGCTTAAATTATTTAAAAATGCTCCCGGATAAATTTAGGGCTGAAACTTGGTGAGGATACGTGTTTTTGTATGCTCTGTGATGTGGTAAAGTTTCAGGTTGATTGTTTGAGTCTAACTCCAAATTCTGAATTTTGTTTATTTTGAAGTCTTAATGCTCGGTTATCCGTTGTTTAGGTTCGGATTAGATTTTATTTATGTTGGCATGATTTATGTGTTTTACCTGAGGTATATGAGTTGTGTTCAGATCTAGTAGTCGCTCCAAAGTACTTAACTTGGTCAAGGAATCCACGAGTCACTTAGTCGATATGATTTCGGCTAAGTATATGTGTTTTGTGTGTTGTCTTGGATTGGATAGTCAGTTGATAGGCTATTATAATTGTTGTACTTTCATCGAGCTGAACTTTTGCCATTGTTCCTTCAACCTTGTATTTGGCTATATCTCGGTATCCAGGTGGGTTATTCAAAATTTGTCTATGCCTTGAATGATAATTGCTTTATTTATGTGGGTATGATCAATGTATGCATGTGAGCATGTAATCTTCGATGTGAGTTGTACTGGCTATCGAACGGTTATCCCCGTCGCTATAGAACGTACCCCGCAAGCGTAATCTCCACGTTTGTCCTTTGCTAAGGACCACGTCATCTGTAAGACCTTGGTAATGTGCCCTGGCCGGTGATGGATATCCTGTCCAAGCACTAGGTGCGTGCTGTGACGGTTGAGCATCCTGCTGTTTGGGCACTCCTATATATGTTCGTTGAAAGGCATAGGAGCAGCAGTCTATTGTTATAGGTGTGCACATGAGAATTACTTTAATTAGGAGATGGGATATTTATTGACTATGTTCATACTGCGACCATGCCATTTAATTTCTCGTACTTTATTATTGTTCATGTGCATAGTAGTGAGCTCTATAGTTCACCGTGCTCACTCCCACCTGCTCTTCATGGATGCAGGTTAAACAGGTGTTGGCTGACGAGACAGAGACGAGTGGTGTTGGACTTTGACCGACTTCCTTTAGCTTATTCCGCATGCTAGACTATTTATGATTATTTATGCATTTACTACTTTGGTAATTATGATTTATGACTTTGGGATTTTTGAAACTATGTATTGGGACATGTTCCCTTATGAATAATTTTGTTGGACTCGGGATTTATGAAACACTGGATTTATGATTTATGATTTATGCGAGTATGATTTATGTGATTTATGTGATTTAGTTAAGTAGCGCCACTGATGAAAAGGTTTCGAAAAATTTGAGTTAATTTTTGAAAAGCCTTTGACTTTCGTCAAATAATAGTGGGGCGTTACAGTTTGGTATCAGAGTCAGTCTGCGTTTCTGTAGACTGCTCAATGAGATTTATGTGCATTTATGAATATTTGAGTATAAGCATTGACCACTCGTCTTCGTCATGCCGCACCGCTTGAGGTATGTAAGTCATAAGTAATGCAAAGATTATTTATGGAATGAATTGTTTATTTAATTATGTGCTATGTCTTGGGGCTTAGGAAAATCTGTCCACCTTCGATTGGCTTGAACTCTAGTGTTTGTTGACGAACTCTAGAATTGTGGCATATATATATTAGTATTATGTCGTATTAAGTTCAGGCTTTGGCAGTTCTTTCGCTAAAAAGTGATGCTTAGTGTCTTCAGGCCAGGACCATTATCGATAGCAAGACTAACTGGGGATAATTTGAATCGATTATAAAGGAAGTTAATCGTGTACTCGTGTAGCCACATCATTTTTGTTTTATTTTCCGAAGTTTTTGCCTCTCAGAAACTTTGCAGACCTTTGTTTATTTTCCTTTCGCGTGGCAGACAATTATGAATTGTGTTTTAGACTCCTTTATTCTGCTCAATTTCAGTACTTTGGAATTTTGTTTGCATTCTCTTCCTTCGCATGGAATGAGATTTCGGGTGGAGTTAAACAATCTAAATTCTTTGATGATCCTTATCTATCCTCGTATGTTGAGAATCTTGTTTTGTGATGCCTCTAATTCAATATGAAGTTGGGGAGTCGAGAAGTGTTTTTCCACCGTAAAAGATTTTGAGAATCTTTTAAGGAGGGTAGCCGTGCCTGGTACAGGCACATCGCGAAGTGCAGAGCCGTCTTCGTTTTTTATATTCTTTTGTAGTAATCTTTGGAAGCTCATTTAGGACTACCGGCAGAGTTAGCTACTCGACCAAGAGCTGACGTGACGGCCGACACTATTAGTCGGAAGAGTCGAGTGAGATAAGCGTTTCATTATTCGGTAATGAACGCTATGTTTGGGATTATTCCTGGCTGAGGAACCGATCCTCGTTTCGTTGAGAAGTTTTCCCGACCTTTATCGTTTGTTCGATGGAGACTGTGTTGATCAGGAAAGGTGGTGAACTTGGAACGCAATTATTGCCTTATTAAAAATTTTTGAGACCTTTGAAACTGTTGAAGTTGTTTATACCTAGTTGATAGGAGAAAATTGTTTTGAATAAACCCTAAATTGTTGTCGTTCAAAAATTTTGTGAAAGACCCTCTTTCCTTCAATTACCTTGGAAATGTTTACCTTTGATTTGGAGAAATTTTTCTCAATACCTCGAACCCCAAGCCGGCCCTGGCCGGGTGTAGCCACGCGAAGTGGTGGTTGAACACGCATGCTCGTGCTGAGAGACGTGAGGCTAGTGCACGGCCGACCGTTGACTCGCACGCGAGCTGTAGCCGCCATCACCGAACGCCAAACTCACCATGCCAGTACGTACGGCCAAACCCTGACCTTGTAGTTGGTCTCCGAATAGGTACACACCCGCGTCCCAACGCCAAACTCACCATGCCAGTGCATTGACCATACCGTTGATTCATTTTTGAACCGTTCAACCCGTTTCAGTATCGGAATTGCTGGAACACGCCGACGAGGCGGTCCTACCCACAGATCGATATCGGATACCAAACATGTACATACATGATTTCGAATAAACCTAAGCATGCTCCTAAAGGACGAACGGAGATGTACCTTTCTTGAAGGCTTTGATTCGATCTGAGCGATCTTCTAGTCTGTGTCTCGACCACGTTTGGACGCCGGATGGACGACGATCCTCCAAACGGTTGAAAGGAGCGGATTGCCTTTTTGTTCTTCTCTGAGCCCCTCACGTTTCCTTCTTCCTTCTCCCACGTTGGTGTGGTGGCTGAAGACGTGAACTAATCTCTTAGGGTTTCAGAACATGGGGTTATCCCTCCTTTTATAGAGTCCTTGGGCCAGACTAGGGATCTCTTAGAAGGTATAGGGTTTGGGCTCCCTACAGGCCCAAATTCTTATGTTCAGCCCAGAACACAATTTGGCCTGTAAATATTAATTCATTCCACTAGAGAATTAATATTGTACTCCCGTCCTATCCCGAAATGAATCAGGGCTTCTATTAGACTCAATATAATTCCCCGTGTTTAAGATATCGCACGTCCATTAATTATTAAAGCTTCTGACTGCTTTAATTAATTAATATCTTTTATTCCTTAAGTAGTACCACTCAACCTTATTATCGTACGGATAAAATCCACCTGCAGGGTTTATACGATAATCCTTATGAGTTCCTTAAGGGGACGTCATCAACCTAGATGTCCAGGACACGGTGCCCTAATGCCAATAAATAGATATCATGCAAATAATGTTGTTACCCAAGATACAGAGCATATTGAACCAATACTTTGCTCTCACCCATGGTAAATCAAAGTAACAAGCAAACATCCCACATATCTAAGTATCACAATTAGGGTTAAGAATTAGTAGAGTCACCGAGACCTAGGTTCTTCATGATAGTCAGAACTGAAGAACACGTCTCAACTGTGATCCATTCAATGCGACGCAGCGCACTAGTATAAACTAATAGCCAAGACAAGCTATATCCAGTTTATACTACAACCTAAACCGATAGTCATGTCCATAACTATCTCAGTTGTGAATACCATTTATATCTTATAAGGGACCGACAATGTAATCTTCTGTGTGACTACTGTTATCATCCGGATCGGTAAACCTGCATCAAGAGATTCCAAATGACACATTAAAAGGCAGATTGTCATTGAACCGACGTAATTTCAAATACCACCCCGGTTCAGGCAACAAACCGGACCGAACTACCGAAGACCGAAGTGGTCAACGACTACCGAGGTCAACGTCTACCGAGGTCAACATGGAACCGAGATCGTCACCTCCTTAAGCATGTGACAAGGTGCCTACGAACAACCCTCCTGCTCCACAAGATCCGTCATCATTTATGTGGGACCCCCTGCCTCAAACCGCCCACAAAAAGTAACTTTATTCGAAAAAGTAATGCACAGATCCCAATGTATCAACCCGAAATTACTATAAATAGCGGGCCCATGACATTTGTACGGGGATCTCTCTCTCTCCGAACTGAAAAAACTTGATCAAGCAACACGTAAAAGCCCATCACGGCTCTTCACCTCGGTTCACCTCGGACCGGGGCCATTGTCGAGTAAATCTTACATGCTTTACGTCCAAATCATTCAAAATTATCCACTTAATCACCAATTACATCGTTGTTAGAAATCACATAACAACAACTACTAACACACCACATTGTCTACAATATAAGATAATTGGACATTTAGCATACAAGCAATCATAAAGAATGCAACAATGTGAAAACATTTATTTCAGTCAAATGGGATATCGAATAAATACAATCCAAAAGCTCACATAAAAGTTTGCTTTACTGTATACCCCAACAGGAATGTGTTGGGAAACCCCTTGAATTTTATCTTCTTAACCTTGAACCAAGAGATCCAAGTTCCAAGTTCCACTTAACCTTTGTTTATTTATTTATTTCATTGATATTATTATAACTGCGATTATTGTTATTATTATTGCTATTGTTATTATTATTATCATATTATTATTATTATTATTATTATTATTATTATTATTATTATTATTATTATTATTATTATTATATTATTATTATTATTATTATTGTTATTATTACTTATCTAATTGTCTAAATTGTTTATTATTATTATTAAATGTCTAATTGTTTAAATGATTATTATTATTAAATAATTATTGTGTCTAATATATATTTATATATATATGTTATCCGGTTTAATTTATTTTATCGTTGCGATTGAACCGAGCCTTTTAGTAATTGTCGAACCTCAGAGAAAAATAGGCCCGTGCGCCCATCGGCCTTTCTTTTTATTGTGGTTGTCTAATTTTTGTTTGCGGCCCTTTAAGCTATTAATTTTTTCGACCCAATAACAAGTTTATTCGGCCCATTAAGCTCTTACTAATGTTGGCCCAAACTTTGTGAATTTACGCCCCATTATCTGTTCTCTCTCAGCCGATATAACCGAGTACAGAATCCCCTTTTCTTCTTGCATCGGTCTCTCCCCATCGCCACAACCCATCATCCTCCTCAAATTTTCAAATCGCCATCAATGGGATATCTCATCTCTCTGTCCGCGCGAGACACTGATGAAGCAACAACCGAAGTCAGAAATTTCATCCCTCTCTTCTTCCTCGTGCGACGAGAAAACAGCAGTCGACCAAGTAGCGGGTTTGCCCTGTCGCACCTGAGGTCACGCCACAACTGTCGGCGAACTAGAAGTCCACAGCCAGCGACCTCCAAGCAGTCCGGGAGTTTTTCCGGCAACGACAGCGGGCTCTTTTTCCTGTCGTGTTCTCCTTCCGTCTCGAGCAGACAACTTCTCGGCCAAGGAGCAGTAGCCGTTGGCTCGAGCAGCCCTTCGTGGCGAGCCCGTTTCAGCCACCGGCCGCCGGCGACATCAGACGGCGAGGTTCTTCTCGAGCCGATCACGTCGTTCCGCAGCAATTCATTGTCGGACCTTTTCACGTAGCAGCAGGTCCCGTTCTTTTCATTCATCACCGTCGACCTTCGAGAGGGGCAGCAAAGCCGTGAAGAGCAGCCGGAGGTCCTGTCATCACCGAACCGAAACACCAGCAGCACCCCGTCGGCCATCGTTTAGCTGCCCGAACAGCAGCAGCCCTTTCGGGCCAGTAAGAGAGTAATGACAGTCGTTCGAGGCTTTTATCGAACTCTGAGGGCCCCGACGAAACTGCCGGTCTCTTTTCAGCCCTTTCCCCGCTCCCGCTGTTCGTGCTTTTGTCGTGCGTCTTCCCTTGCTTTCCATCGTTGTCCGGACCCGTTCATCGCTGCACGGCTTCCGCTGATCACCCGCACAACTCTCGAGCGACCCGAAGCTTAGCCGTCGAGCCCCGTCGGTGCATTCGTGAAGCCGTTTCAGCCCCATTTCGATTCTTTTGTTTGAGTTTCCCGAGTATGGTAACTGGACTGTTATTTTCCCTATCTTTTGGACGTGTTGTGATTATATTGCGTGCTTAAGTGCTGAATTTGTTGAAGTTTAATATATATATATGTGATTATTTGATTTATTAGCATGTAAATATATATCATTGGATTGTCGTTGCTTCGGTTTATTGTCGAACTTCAGTGAACTTGTGTTTTAGTGGAAAATCCTGGAGTTATAGGTACTTGGAGTTGTCCTTGATTTATTGGTTTTGATTTGAGGTCGTTTCGATGTGTATATCATGAGTTATGAATTTTCTAAACTGAGCATGCTGCTGAATCGTTTTTAATTCATGATAGATCGTGTAATTGTCCGAATGACGTGAAATTTTATATTTGATGTCCTGTGATGATTTCGTAAGTCTTGTACAATTTTCAAGTCGAAACTCCATCTGTATCTATTTTAATTAATTAAATCAGTTTCTGGTCAAAATTTCGTAAAATTCATTAAAAATCGTACACTTGGAGTTTTGAGCTGAAACTTTGAGGAGTATGTTATTTTGGGGTATTCTGTGATGTATCAAAACTTTGGATTAAAATTCAAAGTATATCTATATGAACTATTAAACGTTGGATTTTGGCACTGTTTTGCTTAAATTATTTAAAAATGCTCCCGGATGAGTTTAGGGCTGAAACTTGGTGAGGATATATGTTTTTGTATGCCCTGTGATGTGGTAAAGTTTTAGGTTGATTGGTTGAGTCTAACTCCGGATTTGAATTTTGTTTATTTTGGAGTCTTAATGCTCAGTTATCCGTTGTTTAGGTTCGGATTGGATTTTATTAATGTTGGCATGATATATGTGTTTTACCTTAGGTATATGAGTTGTGTTCAGATCTAGTAGTCGCTCCAAAGTACTTAACTCGATCAAGGAATCTACGAGTCACTTAGTCGATATGATTTCGGCTAAGTATATGTGCTTTGTATGTTGTCTTGGATTGGATAGTCAATTGATAGGCTATTATAATTGTTGTAGGTTCATCGAGCTGAACTTTTGCCATTGTTCCTTCAACCTTGTATTTGACTATATCTCGGTATCCAGGTGGGTTATTCGAAATTTGTCTATGCCTTGAATGATAATTGCTTTATTTATGTGGGTATGATCAATGTATGCGTGTGAGCATGTAATCTTCGATGTGAGCTGTACCGGCTGTCGAACGGTTATCCTTGTAGCTATAGAACGTACCCCGCAAGGGTAATCTCCACGTTTGTCCTTTGCTAAGGGCCACATCATCTGTAAGACCTTGGCAATGTGCCATGGCCGGTGATGGATATCCTGTCCAAGCACTAGGTGTGTGCTGTGACGATTGGGCCTCCTACTGTTTGGGCACCCCATTTATGTTCGCCGAAAGGCATACGAGCAGCAGTCTATTGTTATAGGTGTGCACATGAGAATTACTTTGGTTAGGAGATGGGATATTTATTGACTATGTTCATACTGCGACCAAGCCATTTAATTTCTCGTACTTTATTATTGTTCATGTGCATATTAGTGAGCACTATAGTTCACCGTGCTCACTCCCACCTGCTCTTTATGGATGTAGGTTAAGCAGATGTTGGCTGACGAGATAGAGACGAGTGGTGTTGGTCTTTGACCGACTTCTTTTAGCTTATTCCGCATGCTAGACTATTTATGATTATTTATGCAGTTACGACTTTGGTATTTATGATTTATGACTTTGGGATTTTTGAAACTATAGATTGGGACATGTTCCCTTATGAATAATTTTGTTGGACTCGGGATTTATGAAACACTGGATTTATGATTTATGATTTATGCAAGTATGATTTATGTGATTTATGTGATATAGTTGAGTAGCGCCACTGATGAAAAGGTTTCGAAAAATTTGAGTTGATTTTTGAAAAAGCCTTTGACTTTCGTCAAATAAAAGTGGGGCGTTACAAAAGAGGTCCCTCAACAGTTCAAACTCCAAAGTTTGAGACTGTGAATCATAGAGACTCTTCAAATGCTCCAACATTTCATAGGGTTTCATCCCATCATGTTGCCTCTGCAGCTCAGTGGACATAGAGGACAACATGACACATTGAGCTAAAATTTCATCGTCCCCGTGCTTCTTATGAGCAGCATGGTCAAACGTAGCATACTCAGAAGAAGTCTGTTCAGACACAACGGGTATCTCTGTGTCCAACACATAC
The DNA here is from genome assembly GCA_902706635.1 of Striga hermonthica. Lineage (NCBI taxonomy): Eukaryota > Viridiplantae > Streptophyta > Magnoliopsida > Lamiales > Orobanchaceae > Striga > Striga hermonthica. The sequence continues at coordinate 3,077,473 of CACSLK010027831.1, read as the reverse complement.
ACAATTCGTTCTTGCCTTAATACCAAACGCAAATTGCGCAGTCGGTCAGGAAATTCGGTCCAGTCAACTTGTTCGTTTCCATCAAACATTTTAATGATAAGTTCGACATCTTATTCAACCTAGAGAAATATATAAAACAGGAATTAAAACAACATGATCACATTCATTAACTAAATTAACGTGGCTTTTAATTAATTTAGCTCCCACTATTTTTACATACTCTACGACCCCTTCAGAAGAGTACGGACTCATATCAAATATAGTCATAGTGAGCCAAGATCCACATTCATCCCATTATAGTCCCAGCTGGGGCTGATCACTATGATTTATGTAGTGGTAGGTCTCCAAACCAATTGTAAACAATTACAACTCTTGGTTGATCAAATCTAATTTGATCGACGTCCTTAGATCATTCCGACGCTAGGGCCACAAGAATTAACTAATTAAGTCAAAACCATCACACGATCACAAACATATGCATCTATGAGTCTGAGCCTCGTAGCCCTAAGCAAACACTAGGGTGTAAATACTTTTGGACGAAAAGGTTTTTGCACTCATTCAATTGTGATGGGTGACGTAATGCATCCAAGATGAGACTAATATTTTATTAGGGGAACATTTGAATGGGGTATTAAATATCCAATATTCAAGCAAGATCCAACTAATATCACATACCGGGCGCCGCCTACCCGAGCATAATATAACGCGGTCCAGCAAATACTGGGCGCCGCATACCCAGGCATAATATTGCGACCCAAAAATACTGGCGCCGCCTACCCAGACAATATATAACGCAGTCCGACAAATACTGGGCGCCGCCTACCCAGACATTATATAACGCAGATGCTAACTAAAATAAATAAACTATTTAATTTACTTCAGTTAGACAAATAAGAGAAAATAATCCAATTATCATGCATTTATAATATTCCAAACACATAAATATGTATTCAAAATACATATGCCAAGCAAATTCATGGATCAAAATAATGTGCTAAAATGTTTATCAAAATTTCTAAAATTTTGAAACGAGCTCGAAGCTTTATTTCGTTCATTAAATATTTCAAAAATATTTAAAAGTTATTTGACAATAGTTTTAGTTTGAAATATAACCCAAGGGTCAATTTCAATTTTAGGGATTTTTAAAAAATTTAAAACAAGCAAAAATACCAAGTATTTCAACTTTTTCAAAATTTTGATTTTTGAACATAGCCAAACAAGCCTTAGCTATTTTGTAAAAAATGCAAACAGGCCCTGGGCAAAATTTCAGAAATTCCAAACAGCCCCAAGGACCAGACTGTAATTACATAAAAGTTCTCAAAAATACAGATTTGCCACAGGGCCAAATTGAAATAAACCAAGTTTTTGAAATTTGCAAATCATCCCTTCACTTTAATCAAATTTTCAAAATCAAGGCCCAACCCTAATTTCGATTCTCGGCCGTTCTCGCTCGACGCATCTGCCGCGGGACTTGATGTCCGGCAACTCCACTCCCACCCAGGACGACGCCCTTTCGCCGGAATCCTCCACGGCGGTCAAACAACTGTAAGTAATTTTTTTTTTTTTATGAAGTCCGCCATTAATGGCGGACACAAGCTCGAAGCTCGATTTCCGGCGTCCATGGTCCCTGCGATCACCGGATATTCACTCCTAGAGAGAGCGTACATCGCGGAACGCAAGTCAGGCGACGAGGGCCGTCAACAGCCGCGCCATGGGAGCCGCCTAGCGGCAACAGCGACCTGACGGGGACCGCTCAGAGACAGCAGCGGCGCGACGGAGACCACCCAGCGGCAGCGACCCTTGGCGGCGTGATGGGGACGGGAGATCGTGAACAAAGGAGTTCAATTTCCAGAAATTTTTAATGAATTACAGGTTTGGATTTATCCCCAGATTTTGAAGTTGTTCGTGAACATCGAAACAGCAACTCAAAATCTTAATCCTAGTTCTTTTTTTTTTTCGAAACGATAGAAATGTTATAAATCAATAGCACAACTGTGCGAATACACAGCAGCCAACGGATGAATACACTGCAGCCAAAAGCTGAATAAAAAGCAAGGACAGGTCAGAAGACCGCCTAGATCAGACCTCAACAGGGTAATAAAAAAACACAAAAAAACTACACAACACAGAGACCCCAACAGGGTAATAACACAGAGACCCCAACAGGGTAACACCTGAGTGTAGATCCCAACAGGATAATAAGACACACTCAGGTTCATTGAGACCAACGGTCCAAACCAAAAATACAAAGACACAACACAGAAACTACGAAATAACAACAAAAACAAAAACACAAACTAAAACTAAAAATAAAAAAACATTAGCCCTTCCTAATCTGCAACACCGAACCAAACTAGCGGACACAAGTCAACCGCGAAATCCAAAGCCAAAAGCACCGACCCGAAACTGCCAAAACCACTCGGTTGCCTAACGGATTCGAACCCTCAACCCCGAAATCAAAACAGATCGACCTGTACCATGGCCCCAACACCCCATTGCTTCAGAAAAGGAAACGAAGAGTCACGGCCACAACCTCGACCCCAAATCGCCAGGAAGCAGCTCAAAACCACCACAACGCCTCAGCAACACCTCGACCAACACCACTGGAGGATGAATTGAAGCACCAGACCCCATGGAACAGAAACCCGAGACCAGGGGAGAGACCTTGAGCAACTACGCAGCCCCAATCGCACAGCAAACCAAATCGCCGAGCAATTGAGCTGCTTCCCGCCCCGGAACCGCACAACGACTCCACCACCTCACAACCGAGCAACCGACGAACAGATCTTACGGAACGACGTCGGATCAACGAGAACCGTCCGCAACAAACGAGGGATCGATCAAAAAAACGAGGGGTGAAGCAGGATAAAAGGGGCGGGAACCCAGCGGTCAGAGGCCGGCGACCGCCGGCTAAGCACAGTGGCAGATGAGGAAGGCAGTCGGCGAAGCTATGGAGGAGAGAGACAAGGGTTTTCTCTTTTTTTTTTTTTCTTACGCAGAGGAGAGAAAATAGGGATAGAAAAATCCTTAATCCTAGTTCAATTACAATTAAAACAATTCTAATTATAAATTAAACTTAAAACGCAGTGATTCCAAATCAAATTCGTCTTGCGGGATTCCAAATCCAATTGTGTAAGTACAGTACGAATAGAACCGCAGAATAAACATTATTTGGATCCATAAAAATCCAATTTAAAATCAAATAGCTATGAACACCGACCCGGTGCTCTGATACCACTGTTGGATTTTAGTCGTACGAATCAATCGCACACGCATCGGAATTTTAAAAATTTTCTTACCAACAAGAAGATCCGGCTATCGCTATTTGATTTGATCCTAGATCGCGAGAACTTACAGTTTAAGCTTTGCCTTCAACTATGGTATCCACGCAATCCAGATCCCGGTGCACGATCCAACGCAGTGAATCCTTTTCGTTGAAGACGCTAGGAATCCTCAGTCAGAAAGCAAGAAGGAGAGTTTTGTGTTCTTGCGGTGTATCTCTATTATCTGATCTCTTATCTGATAAAGAGAAAACCACCTATTTATAATTAGGCTAAACCTAATTATATGGGCTTTAGGATAATCCATAGCCCATAGGCAATTGGACCTAATCCAATTTGAAGTGAATAGATTTCACCCGGGCTCCTTCAACTCGAACGGCCTCCGCACCTGCAGAACCCAACGCCGGGGGTAGCCCCGGCGTCGGGCCTCCGATGCTTAAGTCAGTGCTCAGATCAAGAGAGAGAAAGTGTAGTAATTAAATGAGGAAAGAATGAGAGAATGAGATACTTGGCCCTCTTTTATAGGGGGAGTGTACCTTTTGGGCCCAAGTTGTGCTTGACCCATATCATTATGCTTAGATGTCTAAGTGAGCTTAACCTCCAATATGTATTCGCTTTCTCCATTAAACCGGGTGTAGTATAATATCATATATCATCTAGTCCCCCCCCACTCTGGTCGAGTACGCATAACTCGATCCAAGAGTGGAATGCCTCTTCGAGCTGTTTTCTTCAAATTGCCAATAAGACCGAGCACCAAAAGTCGAATGACCATTGAATGACCACTGAAATAACCTCCAAATGAGCATTGAGATTTCAAGATAAAAAACCGAAAGACCACGAAGGCCAAAAACCGAATGACCGGACGTCGGGGTCGAAAACCGAAAGATTTGTCAATAAAGACAAGAACCTAATGACCTGTCACTGAGGTCGAACACCGAAAGTCGAACGACAACTGGGGTCGAAAACTGAATGATCTGCTGTTGAGGTTGAAAGCCGAGAACCGAGAGACCGTTGAGGTCGAATGCCGAGAAACGAGAAACCGTTGAGGTCGAAAGCTGAGAATCGAGAAATCGTTGAGATCGAAAGCTGAGAACCGAAAGACCGTTGCTGTCAAAAACTGAGAATCGAGAGACCGTTGATGTCGAAAGCCGAGAATCGAGAGACCCTTTAGGTCGAGAACCGAGAATCGAGAACCGAAAGACCGTTGCGATCGAAAACTAGGAATCGAGATATCGTTGCGGTCAAAAACTGAGAATCGAGAGACCGCTGAGGTCGAAAACCGAGAACCAGGGTCAAATACCAAAACTGAAGTCTAAAGTCGAGAATCGCGAGACCATTGGGGTCGAAAACCGAAAAGCGAGATGCCACTGATGAGGTCGAAAAACAAGAACTGAATGACCACTCCCTGAAGTCTTGAATCTGAAAATTTGAATTTATGCTTGTTGTGTTTCGATCATCCTGTTCGAGCTCTCTTAGACCACCCCTTCTTATCGCCCCTCAGTTCAAAATTTGAAATTCAAGCCTGTTGTATATATCCTCTCAAAACCCAAACGACCTGATTTCGTGAACTCCCTCGACTTACCACCGAGGTCGAAAAATAAATTCGACAAGACCAAACCAAGCAAAAACCATCAACCCGCTCGTACTGTAATGAATCCCATCTACCTACTCGAGCAATAATGAATATACTCGACCCGCCACTGAGGTCGAAAAATCAATTCGGCAAACCTGAATCAATAACCAACCTGCTCGAAGCAATAATGAATATACTCGACCCACCACTGAGGTCGAAAAATAAATTTGACAAAACCATAATTAAATAAAATGCAATCAACTTGCTCAAGCATAATGAATATACTCGACCCGCCACTGAGGTCGAAAAATAAATTCGACAAACCAGGATAAACAAACAACCTGCTCGAACAATAATGAATATACTCGACCAGCCACTGAGGTCGAAAAATAAATTCGACGAAAATATATCAAATAAAGATAATCGACCTACCACCGAGCTCTGCTCGAACTATCCGTAATGAATTTGATTGACCTGCCACTGAGGTCAAAAGCACAAATGCCACAACATCAAAATCGAATAAAACCATTGACCTGCTCAAAATATCCTAACGAGTTTGATCGACCTGCCACTGGGATCAAAATCGCAAATACCACAAAACCAAATCAAATAAACTGTTAACCTGCTCGAGCTATCCATAATGAACTTGATCGACCTGCCACTGAGGTTAAAAGCACAAATACCACAAAATCAAATCAAACAAATCCATAAACCTGGTCGAGCTATCCATAATGAGCATGATCGACCTGCCACTGAGGTTGAAAGCACATATACCGCAAAACCCAATCAAATAAACCGTTAATCTGCTCGAGCTATCCATAATGAACTTGATCGACCTGCCACTGAGGTTAAAAGCACAAATACCACAAAATCAAATCAAGTAGAACCATTAACCTGCTCGAGCTATCCGTAATGAGCTCCATCGACCTGCCACTGAGGTCAAAGACACAAATACCACAAAACCAAATCAAATAGAACCATTAACCTACTCGAGCTATCCGTAATGAGCTCCATCGACCTGCCACTGAGGTTAGGAACAAATATACAATAATATCAAACCAAATAGAACCAAGTGAAAATCATCAACCTGCCTCCGAGGTCTGCTCGAGCTATCCATGTCTTCGAACTTGCCCACCCAGTCCGAGGAATGTTCGAAAGAGGAGGTCAACTTGCCCATCCCAAGAAGTGTACTAAACAAGCGACCACCCAGCCCGGAGGCCTTAATCATGGTGGATTTTGTCTTTATACTGCTCGAATTATCCATCATGAACTCCCTCAACCTGGCACTGGGGTTAGGAACAAATATACGATAATACCAGACCAGATAGAACCAAGTAGAAATAATCGACCTGCCTGCGCGGTCTGCTCGAGCTATCCATATCTTCGCACTTTTCCACCCAATCCGATGGATGTTCGAAACAGGGGGTCAACCTGCCCATCCCAAGGGCATACTAAACAAGCGACCACCCAGCCCGGAGGCCTTAGTTATGGTGGAATTTGTCTTCAGTCATTTGCCGACCCCGAGGGGGGGGGGGCTTCCGAAACAAGCGACCACCCAGCCTGGAGGCCTTAGTCATGGTGGATTTTTTTTTTCTTCAGGCACTTGCCCACCCAATCCGAGGAATGTTCGAAACAGGGGGCCAGCCTGCCCATCCCAAGGGGTATACTAAACAAGCGACCACCCAGCTCGGAAGCCTTTGTCATGGTAGAATTTGTCTTCAGACACTTGCCGACCCGGGGGGCCTTCCGAAGCAAGCGACCACCGAACAAGGGTTGAGAATAGTTTTGTACCTGAAGGTCTAGAGTGCACTCCAAAATGTCATACCTTTTCCAAAGGGGTTGATTTCTGTCCGTTCCTTTTGAAATTGCCACCAATGATCGACATCATCCATGCTCGTCCTTCATTATCACCCTCCTTTGATGGATCCATGCTCGTTCATTCTCTCCTCGACACTCAACAGCTCGTCCGCCATAGCTCGTCCAGACTCAGATTATTTCGTTGTTTCCTCGACAAGAATTCAGAGAGATATCATTATCCACATTATATTCAAGTTATCCATTTTACAATTCACCCGCCAAATAATCCATTTCAACAAAATCCACACTTCACATGAAAATTCAAATGAGGGGTTCTGGATATATCAAGATATCGAATCATATAATTTTAATCAGTCTCCTCGGGCTCATCGATAAATGCACCAAACACACGATAAGCACAATCACAAAATATCCTCAATTTGAAATCACGACCGACATTTATCAAGAAAAATCATCAAATATATCAATGAACAAATCAAATTATCCCTCGTGTAAATCAAATAATCATCCACAAATAAATCCAATAATCTCTCGATCAAATCAAATATATCCACGAACAAATCAAATAATCCCTCGAGCAAATCAAATAATCCTCCATGCACGAATGAAATATTCTCCTCAAATAAATCAAATAATCATCCACAAATAAATTCAACAATCGCTCGAGCAAATCAAATAATCCTCCATGTATAAATCAAATATTCTCCTCAAATAAGTCAAATAATCATCCATAAATAAATCTAATAATCGCTCGAGAAAATCAAATAATCCTCCATTCATAAATCAAATATTCTACTCGAATAAATCAAATAATCATCCACAAATAAATACAACAATCGCTCGAGCAAATCAAATAATCCTCCATGCATAAATCAAATATTCTCCTCGAATAAATCAAATAATCATCCACAAATAAATCCAACAATCGTTCGAGCAAATCGAACAATCCTCCATGCACAAATCAAATATTCTCCTCGAATAAATTAAATAATCATCCACAAATAAATCCAACAATCGCTCGAGCAAATCAAATAATCCTCGATGCATAAATCAAATATTCTACTCGAATAAATCAAATAATCATCCACAAATAAATCCAACAATCGCTCGAGCAAGTCAAATAATCCTCCATGCATAAATCAAATATTCTCCTCGAATAAATCAAATAATCATCCACAAAGAAATCCAACAATCGCTCGAGCAAATCGAATAATCCTCCATGCACAAATCAAATATTCTCCTCGAATAAATCAAATAATCATCCAAAAATAAATCCAACAATCGCTCGAGCAAATCAAATAATCCTCCATGCATAAATCAAATATTCTCCTCGAATAAATAAAATAATCATCCACAAATAAATCCAACAATCGCTCGAGCAAATCAAATAATCCTCCATGCATAAATCAAATATTCTCCTCGAATAAATCAAATAATCATCCACAAATAAATCCAACAATCGCTCGAGCAAATCGATTAATCCTCCATGCACAAATCAAATATTCTCCTCGAATAAATCAAATAATCATCCACAAATAAGTCCAACAATCGCTCGAGCAAATCAAATAATCCTCCATGCACAAATCAAATATTCTCCTCAAATAAGTCAAATAATCATCCACAAATTAATCTAATAATCGATCGAGCAAATCAAATAATGCTCCATGCATAAATCAAATATTCTCCTCGAATAAATCAAATAATCATCCACAAATAAATCCAACAATCGCTCGAGCAAATCGAATAATCCTCCATGCACAAATAAAATATTCTCATCGAATAAATCTAATAATCATCCACAAATAAATCCAACAATCGCTCGAGCAAATCAAATAATCCTCCATGCATAAATCAAATATTCTCTTCAAATAAGTCAGATAATCATCCACAAATAAATCTAATAATCGCTCGAGCAAATCAAATAATCCTCCATTTTCACCAAGTCAAAAATCCTCAAGTCTCCAAGTTTAAATGAGTCACATACCTTCACCACGAGAAAATAATATCTCAAATTTACCTCCCCGTCCACGTTAATTCGTCCTGAATTTTTCTTCAGCTCGAACGGAGGCTGTTGGACCGAGCTGAGTCGATTTGGACCGCTTTTGGATCCTCTGGACCGGTTTTGGGCTTGCTGCCCAGAAAATGGCCACAAATTGGGCCAAATTTGAAAGCCAGGTTGTTGTACCGGTTATTGGGCCAAGGGGAGCGCTGTTGGGCCTGGGAAGAGGGCTGCTAGAGACGGGCTGAGGCTGGGCGAAGCTCGGGATTTTCGCGGGCCACACATGGGCCGGAGGCGGGTTCAATCTGGGAGGCTGCGGGCCGCGCGGGCTGGACGCGGCCCACGCATTTCTGCTGCTCCTCGCGATGGGCCGACGAGAACTTGGGCCGTCTTGACTACACCTGGGCTGCGCTGCTACAAGGAAGAGGGCCACTCCTCGCTGGGCTGAATCGCTGATGTTGGGCCATGGGGCTACCTCACCTGGTGTAACAGCCCGCTTTTCCATAAATATCAGAGTGCATTTTTCGCAAAACTTTTCTTAATAATACATATTTATTTGCGAAATCCTTTTCGGGATGCTACTAAAAACCATTCATTGCTTTGAAAATCCTTTATCTTTATTGAAATTTAACTCTGAAGAATAAACGGATTATTTTAGATCAACTGGCATGTATACTTTATAAAAAATTTGTCTGACAAACCAGTTTAAAAATAAAAACTGACATGCTAGTTGAAATATCGTAAA
>CACSLK010027831.1:3021622-3053513 GCA_902706635.1 Striga hermonthica | reverse complement strand
TTTCGATAAAGTTCAATGCCGTGCATGTTGTTTGACGTTCCTAACAGAACCCAACACGTATTCCACAGAAATTGTAGTTAAATTAATTAAATACCAGAATAATGACAATTAAATATTATCTAGACTAATGAACCAGATGATGATTATAAAGTATAAATTAAAAAATTAATCTAAGAACTAATTTATCTAATAGAATAAAAATAAAACAAGATAAAAAAGGTACATTCTAGGTTAAGCGTTCCTTGAAATTAATTCATGAAACGTTTATATTCAAACAAAACTTATTATATTTTACCAATTGTAGAGATAATCGCTAAATTGATTTCAACCTTTCTCTCAAACAAGCAAATCGTAGATATTAATTGTTATATATATCCTCTCGGTCTCAAGATGAACAACTAACTCCCCTAAGTTCTTAGGATTTTCGTTCTCTCGCAAGGTTCTATCAACCTCTCGGTCTGTTTATTCTTTTACGTTATAAATTTTCCATTTCTATCAATCAATTATCTCCTCTCGGTGTCAAATCGATCACAAATATGCATTCATAGTGGCCATCTACTCATACAATAGAATACACAAAAGAAATTAGTAAACGAAAGATAAACCAGAATAAAACAAATAAAAAATAAATCATAAATCAATCCCAGTACTAACAAATCTTTGAATCTAAAATAAAGCTAGCCTAGAAAAATGATTTCAAAATAAAGAAAATAAATATAAAAGATTGAGTTCGAAAGAGGAAAAGAAAAAGAATGAAAAGGCTTATTCGGCTCCGTCGATCCCTTCTTCTCAGATTTCTCTCTCATCTTGCTCGTGTTTCGAGCCTTCAAAACTCTCCAAAGATATGAAATTAGGTCCAAGACTCCTAAAAAACATGTCCAAGTGTCAATTAAATAGCCCGGGTCGAGGCCAAGTCGAAATGGGTTAAAAAACCAAAAAATAAGAAAAACCCACAAAAAGCGTATGGGTTGCGGCTAGACCCACACGACTCGTGTGTCCCATGACTCGTGTTCTATGCAACACTAGTCGTGTCCAATGTCACACGATTCGTGTTGACCTGGGAAGGATGAAACTTCATTTTCACGGCTTTTCTCGGCTCCTGCTGCGTTTCTGTTCTCTCAGGTCAGTCAGGAGCGCTCTTGGTCATCTACGTCGGGTCCAGAACATTAGAGATGGCGCTATCTATGTTTTTCGGCAGTCTCTGGCAGCACAACTACAACATGGCGGACAACCTGCGCGAAGGTCTTCTTTCGGTTGAATTAATGGAGATAGGTCTGAGAAGTTGTTATGACGTATGGAGGTCTTTTTTCAGCGTCTAGGTGGTCGCCGTGCGATGTCCGGCCATATTCCGACCAGTTCCTCAGCCCATCACCGCAACAACTTCTTCTCCGACGGGCGGCGACAGCATGGCGGGGGCACATCTTGGTGTTCAGGACGTAAAAAATGGGCGGAAATGGAGTCTAGGTGGTTCGTCGGCGACGTGGTAGTGAGGTGAAGAACGAGCCGCATCTAAACAATGGCAGACAACATGCTGGTACGTGACATTCGAAGAAGACATAGCTAATTCTGGAAATGCCCATCTTGCCCCTCAATTAAATAGCTTCCTGGGCTTGTTTTGTGGCCTTTTCAGGGCTTAACCTTTGGGCTCCAGTGGCAGCCATTTGGCCCAACATCCTGGAAAAGAGCTTTTTTTTTTCTCCAATAGGCCTTGTAATTGAGACCGATTTTGTTAGAGATATGCTGTAAAAGCTATGTTTTGCAGATTCTTTCAATTCCATTTTGATCTGGCCATCATGTTCAGTCAAATTACATATGTTTGTATTTTGTTTATTTATGCAAATCATACTCCTTGTCTTTTATTGAGATAGTGTGGTTCGAAATGTTTTGAACATAATCACCTATCAGTTCCTTATAAGACTAAAACTGTAATACCCCGTTTTATTTTGAGTTATTGGAGAATAATTATGGATTATTGCTATTATCAATTGTATGTGTTATTATTATTATTATTATAATTATTATTATTAAATGCCAATTTGATATTATTTGTAATATTATAATTATTAATATTAATTGTTTAAATGTTATATTATAATTAAATAAAATGTGTATTATATATATGTTTAATTATCCGGTTGTTATTTTATTTATCGTGCGATTTTTCCAGGCCTCGTCTATTACCGTAATTGGAACCGAGAACCGAGCCGCATTTAAACCGCAAGCCCCGGTCCCCTTTAATTTTGTGCGTGTGAGTGCGTGTGTTATTTAGCTTGTGGATCAAGTCTTTTGCTAAACCTAATTACAAGTATTTAAGAGAAATTAAAACCCCTCAGCAGACTTAAAAACTCCCGCAACCATCATCATATCACTCTCTCGTTAATATCTCAGCATCCCATAATCGCTCCATTATACTCTCTCGCAAACGTTGTTATCGCAGACTTTAAGGAATAAATTCCGCAGCACCATAATCGTTTTCTCTTTCTTGCTAACGTTCATCGATCATGCCATCATCTCGTTCGAACCAGATCACGCGCAACACCATCACCGGTCATCCCCGAAGTTTCGCCGCAGCCTACAACTCTGAGCGCGCCACCCTCTGACCGCCATCTCCATCGCCGCGTGATCGAGTCATAAACGAAGCCCTGCTCCCCATCGCAGGCCGCTTGTCATTGCCTGTTGCTGCCCTCCATCATCAGCATCATCGCGACGATCCCAGCAACTCGTCATCCTCGGACCATCGCCGAGCACGAGCATTTCAGTGCCGAGCCATCGTCACTCGCCGGCTATTATTGGTCACCTTGATCGCGAGTCCTGTTGCCACCGAGAACCCTACTGTCCGCTGCTGTCCCGCGTGCCAACTGATAGTGCGAGGCCCCGTTGACCGCATCAACGAGCCATTAGCAACCTTCCGGTGAGTTCAACCTCCTCCGGGACCCCTCGCCGCGAACCAGCAGCCTCCCGACGGGCCCCGTCAGATGCTGCTCCTTCTCCACGAGACGAAAAGCAGTCGTCGAGCATGTTGTCCCGTCGTGCCGTTCCTTTTGTTGCCTGTTTCGTAGCCCGGTCACGAGAACGGTACCCCGAGCTAACCCTCGACTTTATTATTTCATTCGTATGTATGTGTTTAAGTGCTCGTATACGTGTTATATTGCTGATCATGTGATTTATGAATTGATTTCTTGCCTTAGATAATATTTGTGAATTATTGATATATATATATATATGTATATATATATATATATATATGTATATTTGCCATTTGAATGCCAAAGTGATTGTCGTCACTTTGGAAAATTGTCGAACTGAGGTTAATGTAGTATTTTTCGTGGAAGTGCTCTGGACTACTGGACTTAGGAATGTCCTTGATGCAACGGCTTTGGCCTTGTGTCGTTTCGATATGTATATTGTAAGATATGAATTTTTGAAAATCGTTCTGCAACCCTTTTTGCTAAAATCACTATAATTCGAGTATTGCTCCAAAAATTCTTATTTATGGATATGTGGTTATATTGCTGTTATATTACTCGTAGTTTAAGTTTGAGATTTGTATATGGACTGTAGCCTTGTCAAAACTCGAAAACCGTTTCTTGGCTGTTTCTTAATAAATTGATATGAAATCGAGTTCTTATCCAAATTGGCTAATTTTTGGATATATTGCTTTTCTACATGATATCTTGCTACAGTAAAAAACTTAAAGTTAAATTCGCACTGTAGCTATTTTGAATAATTTAATTTGATTTCTGGTCAGATTTTGCTTACATTATTTAAAATAGTTAGGAGCATGTTTAAGGGTTTTCCTTTGGTAAAGATGTGTGTGTTTTTAGCCCTTTAGGTGCTGTGAAAGTTTGAATTTAAATGTCCAAGCCTAACTCTTTATAGTCCAAATCTTATAAATTTTGAACTAGTCTTGTAACTCGTTTTTGGCACTGGTTGGCCTTGTTGGCAAATCCTTGACCCGTTGACCCCATTTTTGTGTCAAACCTTCATTTCCTGCTTTTATATGATTTATTAATTGGTTGTTCGAGTCTAGGAGTCATCCTAATTTTCCAACTCTACAACTTCCATGAGTTTCTTAGTCGATGTGATTCGACTAAGTACAATCTTCGTTATTTGTGCAAGAGTCGAGATAGTTGCTTATGGGACTGTCTTGACTTATGTAGGTGTCTGACGAGCAGTGTCTCAACCACCTACGACTTTCTGGTTAATTTGCTTTATCAATCCGTCACCAGGTGGGTTTACTTATGAAAATTCCTATGCTGTAAATGATAATAAATGATTTATTTGAGGTATGTGTAACAATAAATTTTATGAAAAACATAAAACTTTTTGTACAACTTGAATATATTTCGATCAAACGATATGCGAGTACAATCTCTATTTATCTCCTCTGATTCTTCTCTTCATGAAGTTGGGCTTGAGACCTTGAAAGATGGATTTGACGATTGAACCTCCTTCGGGCTTGGTCTTGAATTTCTCTAACATTAATTTGGGGGTCGAATGACTTATTCCCGTATTCAATGTTAGGCCTTGACTTGATTGAAGGCAACTTTTTGGAAAACTTGTTTCTTTGATCTTTTGGAAAGAGAGACTTTGACTTGTATAACATTTACTTGAGGGCTTGATAGCTTTTTTCCCAGATCAAACGCTATGTCGGTTGAACTTCTCAATGAACGTGGCTTGAATGTCGCTTGAACGTCGTTTATATTCTTGGATTGACTTGAGAAGCGTGAAAGTTGTCTCTTTACTTCTTGGGGAAGAGCCGCCGTCTCTTTTTCTTCTTCTTGGCCTTCTTCTTCATTGAATGGACTCTTCAAATCTTCAAGAGTGTTTTTGAGAGCTCTTGAATTTGAGACTTTAATATTTGAGATGTGTTTGATATTTTTTAGGTGTGATTTGTGGGATTGAAGAGAGCCCTATTTATAGGTGTAGGAGAGAGAGTTTTGGAGAAGAAGACTTCAATTTGATTGGTCCTTCATGATTTGACACAATCTCTTTCCTTCTCCTAAGATTTGATATAATCTCTTTCCTTATCCTAAGATTTGACTTGGTGGGCAATAAATACTTACTTTATTTATTAAATATCTTATTTATCTTAAATTTATATCCTAGAATAAATAAAGACATTAATTAATAATATATTAAAATTTTGATGTCTACAAATGCCCCCTTGAGACTTGTTCACGGACAAAATGTCTTGGTAGTGAATGAGTCTCAAAATTTTAGATTTGGTTTGAACATGCAGTTATTTTAAACTCTTATTAGGAGTTCTTCAACTTGAGTTTGTAGATAGGTTAAACTCATATCAGGGAGTTCTTCATTTGACTTGATCTGTAGATATTTTATACTCATATCAAGGAGTTCTTCATTTGACATAATATGTAGATAGTTTAAACTCGTATCAAGGAGTCTTGATTTGATTTGACAGATAGTTTATACTCGTATCAAGGAGTTTTCAATTTTGTAGACATTTTATGCTCGTATCAAGGAGCCTTCAAATTTGTAGACATTTTATGCTCATGTCAAGGAGCATTCAATTTTTACATGTAGACTGTTTATTCTCGTGTCAAGGAGATCTTGATATGTAGACATTTTATGCTCGTATCAAGGAGCCTTCAAGTTTGATATGCAGACCTTTTACTCTCGTGTCAAGGAGATCTTGATATGAAGACATTTTATGCTCGTGTCAAGGATCCATATAGATAAAGTTTAGGCTCATATCAAGGAGCATATATAGATAGTTTAAACTCATATCAAGGAGCATTTGAATATGTAGATAGTTTAAGCTCATATCATGTGCATCTGAATTTGAGACGTGGTAGATAGTTTTTACTCATATCAAGGAGCATTGTAGACAGTTTAAGCTCGTATCAAAGAGCATTTAAATATGTAGATAGTTTAGACTCGTAACAAGGAACACTGTAATATGTAAATAGTTTAGGCTCATATCAAAGAGCATATGTAGATAGTTTAAGCTCATATCAAGGAGCGTTTGAGTATACAGACGGAGCTCTTCATGTAAATTGCTCCCATGAAATTTGAGAAGAATGTGGAAAACCACTTTTGTTTCCTCCATTCGGATATTTGATGAACACGACTTTTCGACGAATTCATGGCTTGGGAAGACATCATCCTTCCTTGCCCCCGTGTATATTTTCTTCAAAGAAGTCTTCATGCATCTTTAAAGATCTTCGAACTTGATTTGCAGAGAAGAGATGAGAGGTAGAGATGTCCCACCGGGCGTGCCAAATTTGTAACAATAAATTTTATGAAAAACATAAAACTTTTTGTACAACTTGAATATATTTCGATCAAATGATATTGCGGGTACAATCTCTATTTATCTCCTCTGATTCTTCTCTTCATGAATTTGGGATTGAGACCTTCAAAGATGGATTTGACGAATGAATCTGCTTCGAACTTGGTCTTGAATTTCTCTAACATTAATATGGGGGTCGAATGACTTATTCCCGTATTAAATGTTAGGTCTTGACTTGATTGAAGAAAACTTCTTGGAGAACTTGTTTCTTTGATCTTTTGGAAAGATGGACTTTGACTTGAATAACATTGACTCGGGGGCTTGATATCTTTTTTCTCGAATCAAACGCTATTTTGGTTGAACTTCTCAACGAACGAGACTCGAATGTCGCTTGAACGTCGTTGATATTTTTGGATTAGCTTGAGAGGAGTGGAAGTCGTCTCTTTACTTCTTGGGGAAGAGTCACGGCCTCTTTTTCTTCTTCTTGGCCTTCTTCTTCATTGAATGGACTTCGAGCGATTCTTCAAGAACTTCTTCAAATCTTCAAGAGGGTTCTTGAGAGCCCTTGAATTTGAGACTTTAATCTTTGAGACGTGTTTGATATTTTTGAGGTGTTTGAGGTGTGATTTGTGGGATTGAGGAGAGCCCTATTTATAGGTGTAGGAGAGAGAGTCTTGGAGAAGAAGACTTCAATTTGATTGGTCCTTCATGATTTGACACAATCTCTTTCCTTCTCCTGAGATTTGATATAATCTCTTTCCTTATCCTAAGATTTGACTTGGTGGGCAAGAAATAATTACTTTATTAATTAAATATCTTATTTATCTTAAATTTGTATCCCAGAATAAATAAAGACTTTAATTAATAAAATATTAAAGTTTTGATGTCTACAGTATAATCAAAGTATGCATGTGAATTATGTAGCCTTCGATGTGAGCTGTACCAGCCGTCAAACGGTTATCCTATAGTTATAGAACGGACCCCGTTGGGGGTAATCTCCTTTATGCGCCTGTGAGACCAGGGCGGTGATCGGTTGAGGCACGAGACCAGGGCAGTGCTCGGTCGAAGGTATGAGACCAGGCCGGTGCTCGGTCGTCTTCCCGTTGTGAGTCAGGGTCGTGCTCGGCCGGCGGGTAGATGTACTCCTACTGGCTAGGCATCGTTGTAAGACCTGAGGGGAATTCGATATTTTGCCGGCAGTATTCTATTGATATAGGTGTGTATATGAGTCTATTATTGATATTATTAATGAGAGAATGGGATAGATTATTGCTTCGTATACATGATGAGACCATACCTTACTGATCATTGATTATTGGTTACTGTTGATTATTGACATTAACATTTATCGCATAGTGGTGAGCACTATTGTTTTCTTTTGTGCTCATCCCCACCTGCTCTTCATGGATGCAAGTTAGTATTTACGGGCACGACAGGAGGAGGCGAGTGGTGGTCATAATAAATGTTTTGCTTCCACTTTGAACTGAATTATTGCTATCATTGCTTTATTGATTACTGGATTATTGAGATTTATGGTTGGATATTAAGTATTGAAAATTGACTGAATATTGATGATTGAGTATGGGAAAATTGGTTAAGTATTGATGTCGTTATGAAAATGAGTAGTACCCCAGGTATTGTTATTGAAATAAATTTGAAAATTTATTCTGATTTTTGGCAAATAAAAGTGGGTTGTTACAAAAACTATTCGTTCACAGTCTAGACAGGCAGTGAGACCTCTCTTGGAAAAATATTGTAGTGTATTCTTGATTCAGTTGGTCTTTGACTGAAGAATTACACTAGCACTTATGATAAGTGTTGAACAAGACCGCGAAAGGATAAGATTATGAGACCCACTGATCATTGTTGTAATCTAGACCTTCGGTGATTGATGCATTTTCTTAAGCTGTAAGATAATATAAAATAGACATATATATTTTACTTCTTGTTTATTTGATTTGCCAAGCGATTCCTATTTTTATTAGGATGACATACTAGGTATTTTGGTAAATGAGAATGACTATATGATGTGCTATTATAAATTATTTATGATCACTATGTTCCAGTGCGCTGGATTGATGACGTCCCTGAAATGAGCTCAGAAAGGTACATTATGTTAAACCGTGCAGGTAGACAATTGTCTGACATAATAGTTAATGATCTGAGTGGTACTAATTTCGGAAATGAATAAGAAGTTGATTAATTATTTTGTCAGTAATTTAATTAATCATGGACGTTATATCTTAAAGATAGGGAGGTAAACCGATCAATCAGATTAATACTATTTAATTATGAAGGCTCGATTTTATTGATAAAAAGGAGCTAAATAGGGAGAGCAATAATATTACTCTAGTGGGATGTTTTATTATTTAATTCCATTTAATAAGAAATTAAATTTATTTCATATTTATTATTCCATGAGGAAATGAATATTCCTACAAGAATCTTGTCTAAGGTTAGGAGAGTTGGGAGTCTTCTAGAAGGTGATTATTAGTAGGAGAAATATATCCTTGATTGGATTAGTAGATGGAGTACAATTAGGATTCATTGGCCTAATGGGATAAACCCATATTTAGCACCTCCTTAAGGTCCCTAATAGAGCCTATAAATACACCATGTCCCAAGCTCTTGCACAAGTTAATGCTTTGGCCGATTTTCTCCTACATACACTAGAGAAATCGCATTGTTAGAGAGTTAAGGAGATTCCATTAATCGCTCCACCACGATTAGTTGAAGTAGGTGTTTAGGTAATCCGTTAGAAGGCTTTTGGGTACAACTTATTTGAGCCTTCTACATATATATTTTCCGTCCATCTTCCACAACCGTCTGCCGCCGTTCGCCACTGTCGATCGCTGCCGGAAATCGCTGTCGCTTCTCATCGCCGCCAGAAGCCACCCGAGCCCAGTCGATCGCAACCGCAAGCCAACTCTCACAATTTGTGCCCAGCCAGGCCCGACCACAACTCCGAGCGACGACGCACAGCGATGCCCGTGAGCTCCCAGCGCCGCCTGCCTGCTCGCAGTACACCATCGCTGCCATTCGCCCTTCGCGCACTGCCCCAGCGCTTGACTACCACGCGCGCGCTACTCCCTGCGCGCCCAGGAGTCTTGCCGCGCACGCTCGCGTGCCCCAGACGCACGACACCAGTCCGCATCACCTAGGAGTCCCGCCAGCGCGCGTCCGCTATATGGCTGCTCGTCCCAGCGCCCTGTCCGCGTAGCCCAGCGACCCGCGCATCACGCCCAGCGCTCGATGCGTACCAGCTGCGATCCACGACCAGCGTCCGCGACCTGCCCGTTGCGCCCAACGTCGAGACCTGCCTACTGTGCAACTGAGCTTCGTTTGATTTAACGATTCGAATCGATTAAAGTCAAAATCTATCTGCTCATTAGATTGTGATGTTCGGACGAACTACATCAACGGTATTCTATATCATCTCTGAGTCGGCAAAAATTTTGAAAGGTAATTTCCATATCGTAACTATAGATTCCGCTGCGTTAGGATTTATTTCAATAAGTTCAATACTGTGCATGTCGTTTGACGTTCCTCATAGAACCCAACAACTGGTATCAGAGCCCAGGTTTAATTCAACCTCGTGCACAGTTTGAATTTGGACTTTGTCTGTTTACATGTATTATTTGCGTACGGATGCAGCGGCATAGTAGATTAGAAATTGCAATAAGGTTCTTGCAGGTGATTTCGAATCCGACTATTGCGTGTATGGATTTTAATTCATGTTGAATGCGTGATTATTTGTAAGTCTCGGACATGTCGAGAAATTTTTGGTTTGGTGAATGCTTGTAAAATTATTCGCGCGGTGGGACTGAATATGAATTCTATTTATGTTAGTATATGTGTCCTAGAGACAATCAATTTGGGACAAATGTACTTGATCACATTCATATTATATTTGATGATATTCGTGGTTTTGCATTAATTAATGAATTCTTTTAATTGTCTGTAATTTAATAATTAAATGCTCCCTTGAGTTAATATTGTCATTAACAGAGTGAGATGTTAATCGATAGAGTATAACTCTTAAATTTCCTCAATCGATGATCATTAAGAATGGGATATTAATGATACGTTATAGATTGACATGTTGTCTGCATCATATTCTTCGAGAGTATAGTATGTCTCACTACTATGAATAATTATTATTCGTGATGGATACATGGATACTTTAGAGAGTATTGGTATACCCTACAGATAAACCATTTGTTTATGAGTCTATGGGAGTATCGTTGTGTAGAATGGTGTAATAGTCCTTTGACTTGAGGTCAATACGCAATTCATGTATAGAGTGATTTACTTAGACCTAGTCCAACGCTTACGCCCTTATTGGTGGACACGATCTTGTGATGGGTAGATCATGATATACATGGAATTGGTAGTTGAGCCAAAATGGGATTCATTCCTCGAATATAGTTTCGAGAGAACGCTCGTTTTCTCTATACTGGGTTGATAAAGTCACTGGCCAGTGCATATGATTATATTTGAAATAGTGTTCAAATGTAATTGATAAAATCAACCAGTAACATGAGATAAAATGATTAAGCTGTTTGGATAGACACACATTCAAGTCCTAAGCTTAATCGAGTGGGTCGTGAATGAAGGGACCGTATCACTATTGAATTCTACACTACAGGTTTGTTTGATTTGTCTATGTAAACGTACTTCATATTTTGAGTTCGTCCTTCGACGCAGTCTAGGAGTTTCGTAAGGATCATAAATTAGATTTATGTCAATATATGAAGGCCTATAGGGTCACACAATATGCAATCTATTTTCCGGCTAAGAGTGAATCGAGAGTGTTAAATATTCAATTAGATTTGAATATTTAATTTTAGTAATGAGATTATTTTCTATTAGATAAAAAATATATAATTAAGTTTAATTGGACTTAGACTTAATTAAATTATTAATTGAATTAGGTCCAATTACCTATTGGGCTGTAGGTTATCCTAAAGCCCATATAATTAGGTTTGACCTAATTATAAAAGGTGGTTATCTCCACATTAGAAGGGATCAGATAATTGAGATACGCCGTAAAAACACAAACTCTCTCTCTCTTTGTCTTTCTGACTGAGGATTCCTAGCGTCTTCACCAGAAAGGATTCACTGTGTTGGATCGTTCACCGGGATCTGGATTGCGTGGATACCATAGTTGAAGACAAAACTTAAATTGTAAGTTCTCGCGATCTAGGATCAAAATCGAATAGCTATAACTGGATCTTCTTGTTGGTAAGAAAATTTTTAAAATTTCGCTGCGTGTACACTAGGTTTGTACATCTAAAATCCAACAGTGGTATCAAAGCACCGGGTCGGTGTTCAATGCTATTTGATTTTAAATTGGATTTATATGGATCAAAATAATGTTTATTTTGCTTCTGTTAGTACTGTACTTACGCAATTGGATTTGGAATCCCGCAAGAAGAATTTGATTTGGAATTGGTGCGTTTTAAGTTTAATTTATAATTAGAATTGTTTTATTTATAATTGAACTAGGATTAAGATTTTGAGTTGCTGTTTCGTTGTTCACGAACAACTTCAAAATCTGGGGAGAAAACCAAACCTGTAATTCATTAAAAATTTCTGGGAATTGAACTCCTTTGTTCACAATCTCCCGTCCCCGTCACGCCGCCAAGGGTCGCTGCCGCTGGGTGGTCCCCGTCGCGCCGCTGCTGTCTCTGAGCGGTCCCTATCAGGTCGCTGCTGCCGCTAGGCGGCTCCCGTGACGCAGCTGTTGACGGCCCTCGTCGCCTGACTTGCATTCCGCGATGGACGCTCACTCTAGGAATGAACATCCGGTGATCGCAGGGACCATGGACGCCGGAATTCGAGCTTGTATCCGCCATTAATGGCGGACTTCATAAAAAAAGGGAGGCCGACTGAAATGGCGGTTTGACCGGCCAAAGGAGGTCGCCGGAGGTTTCACGAGCTCCTGAGGCGGCGATGGCTGGCCGGAGGTCGTAGGACGCCGGCGGGTAGGAGTTTAACAGACTAGTGAAATCGAAATTAGGGTTGGGGCCTAATTTCGAGAATTTGATAAATAGTAGGGATTGTTTTGCAATTTTTAGAAGTTTTAGTTAATTGCAATTTGAACCAAAGTTAAAATCTGTAATTTCTAAACATACCTGGGGTTTATTTCTCATTTGTGAAACTGTGGGGCAAATCTGCGATTTTCGTAAAAGTTTTAAAAACAACAATTTGGCCCTTGGGGTCAATTTGTAATTTCTGAAAAATGCTAAGGCATGTTTGGCTTGTTTCAAATTTTTGAAAAAATCCCTAAAATTGAAAATAACTCTTGGGGTATATTTCAAACTAAAAGCTATTATCAAATGGTTCTTATATATTTTTGAAATATTTAATGAACGAAATAATGCTTCGAGCTTGTTTCAAAAATTTCAAAAATTTTGATAAATATTTTAGCACATTATTTTGATCCATGAATTTGCTTGGCATATGTATTTTGAATACATATTTGTGTTTGGAATATTATAAATGCATGATAATTGGATTATTTGCTCTTATTTGTCTAACTGAAATAAATTAAATAGTTTATTTATTTTACTTAGCGTTCGCGTTATATATTGTCTGGGTAGGCGGCGCCCAGTATTTGTGGGTTGCGATATTATGCCTGGGTATGCGGCGCCCAGTATTTGCCGGACCGCGTTACATTATGCTCGGGTATGCGGCGCCCGATATGTGATATTAGTTGGATCTTGTTCGAATATTTTATATTTAATACCCTGTTCAAATATTCCCCTAATAAAAATATAAGTCTCATCTTGGATGCATGACGTCACCCATCACAATTGAATGAGTGCAAAAACCTTTTCGTCCAAAAATATTTACACCTTAGTGTTTTCTTAGGGCTACAAGGCTCAGACTCATTCATAGATGCATATGTTTGTGATCGTGTGATGGTTTTGACTTACTTAGCTAATTCTTGTCGCCCTAGCGTCGGAAGGATCTAAGGACGTCGATCAAATTAGATTTGATCAACCAAGAGTTGTAGTTGTTTACAATTGGTTTAGAGACCAACCACTACATACATTATAGTGATCAGCCCTAGCTGGGTTTATGATGGGATGGATGTGGATCTTGGCTCACTATGACTATATTTGATATGAGTTCGTACTCTTCTGAAGGGGTCGTAGAGTATGTAAAAATAGTGGGAGCTAAATTATTTAAAAGTCATGTTAATTTAGTTAACGAATGTGATCATGTTGTTTTAATCCATGTTCTATATATTTCTCTAGGTTGAATAAGATGTCGAACTTATCATTGAAATGTTTGATGGAAATGAACAAGTTGACTGGACCGAATTTTCCTGACTGGCTGCGCAATTTGCGTTTGGTATTAAGGCAAGAACGGATTGAGTATGTGTTGGACACTGCAATACCCGTTGTGCCTGAACAGACTTCTTCTGAGTATGCTACGTTTGACCATGCTGCTCATAAGAAGCACGAGGACGATGAAATTTCGGCTCAATGTGTCATGTTGTCCTCTATGTCCACTGAGCTACAGAGGCAACATGATGGGATGAAACCCTATGAAATGTTGGAGCATTTGGAGAGTCTCAATGATTCACAGTCTCAAACCTTGGAGTTTGAACTGTTGAGGGACCTCTTTAAATGCAGGCTACATGATGGGGGTAAAGTCTCCGAGCATGTTCTGAAGATGATTTGACTGATTGAGAAATTTGGCTTCGATTGGAAAGAGGCTTCAAGATCATGTCGCTGTGAACATTATCTTGCAGTCGCTCCCAGATTCATATTCTAACTTCATAGTGAATTATAATATGAATAATACGAGAGCGAAATTGCCTGAGTTGCACAACATGCTTAAGACTTACGAGTCATCTACTTCCAAAGGAAAGGCTGTACTCATGGTGAGTACTTCTGCTAGATCTAACCCAAAGGGTAAGAATAAGCAGAAGAAAGGGGATAAAGTTGCTTCTAAGCCCGCAGCTGTGAAACCTAAGGGAGGAGTTAACAAGAAGCCAAAATTGTCCAAGGATACATGTCTCTTCTGTAAGGAGAAAGGACATTGGAAGAGAGACTGTGAGCGCTTCAAGGCACTAGGTGCTGCGAACGTCACATCAGGTATGTTTGTCATTGAGATAAGTATGTCTATAAGTAACATGCACTGCTGGGTATTTGATACCGGATGTGCCTTACACATTTGTAATAATGTGCAGGGGCTCACTGATAGCAGAGTGGTTAGATCGGGTGAAGTCGACCTGCGTGTGGGGAATGGAGCACGAGTTGCTGCTGAACGCGTGGGATTTATAGATTAGACTTACCCTCGGGTCTCAAGCTAGAACTGAATAATTGTTATTTTGTTCCCTCGATTACGAAGAATATTATTTCCGTTCCAATGTTATACATTGAAGGGTTTTCCTTCCAATTTGCTAATAATAATTGTTATTTTTCGCTTAATGGTGTTGCTTATGGGAATGCTCCTCTTGTGAATGGTTTATATATGCTTGATTGTAGACATGATGTATTGAATGTACAAAACAAACGTCTTAAATTAAGTAATCAGAAAAATCCCACCTTCTTATGGCATTGTAGACTTGGTCACATCAATGAGACGAGAATTGCAAGGTTAAGTAAACTAGATTACTTAACACCATTCGACTTCGAGTCGTATGGAAATTGTGAATCTTGTCTTAAAGGAAAGATGACAAATAAGCCCTTTTCTAGGAAAGGGACACGAGCCAAAGAAGTGCTTGAGTTGATCCACACAGATGTATGTGGACTATTTCGAACTCAAGCTAGAGGAGGTTTTCCGTACTTCATCACCTTTACTGATGATTTTTCAAGGTTTCGTTATGTGTATCTTATGAAACACAAATCGGAAGCCTATGAGAAATTCAAGGAGTACAAGGCTGAAGTAGAGAAACAACTTGGCAAAAGTATCAAGGCTCTTCGATCGGATCGAGGAGGAGAATACTTGAGCACTGAGTTTCTTGATTACTTGAAACTTCATGGGGTCCAATCGCAATGGACACCTCCTGGAACTCCTCAAATGAATGGAGTTTCTGAAAGGAGAAATCGAACCTTATTGGATAGGTTAGATCCATGCTAAGTTTCTCGACTCTTCCAACATATCTTTGGGGTTGTTCTTTATTGAACTCAATCTACATTTTGAATAGAGTTCCATCAAAATCAGTTACCAAGACACCATATAAGGTGTGGCATGGCAAGCGGCCTGTACTTTCACATATGCGAGCCAGGGGCTGCCCATCATATGTAAAGAAAGTTTTGACTGATAAATTGGAATCTAAAAGTGAGAAATGTTATTTTGTGGAGTATCTGAAAGAAACACGAGGGTACTATTTCTATCTTCCTAGGTGTTGTTATATGATTTCTAACAACGATGTAACAAGTGATTAAGATGGTAATTATGAACGGTTTGGACGTAAAGCATGTAGAAATAACTCAACAATGGCCCCGGTCCGAGGTGAACCGAGGTGAAGAGCCGTGATGGGCTTTTATGTGTTTCATGTTTTATGAATTCGGGGATCCCCCGTACAAATGTCATAGGGTCGCTATTTATAGTAACTTTTTGGTGGATACATAGGGATTTGTGTACTACTTTTCGTATAAAGTAGCTTTTGGTGGGCGGTTTGGAGCAGTGGGTCCCATATGAATGATGACGAATCTCGTAGAGCGTGATGGTTGTGCGTAGGCACCTTGTCACCTGCTTGAGGAGGTGACGACCTCGGTTTAAGTAGACCTCGGTGGATCTTGGTCACTTCGGTCTTTGGTAGTTCAGACCGGTTCTTTGTGCGGGTCGGTACGGTTTCGGATCACGTCAGTTCAACAGTTAATTTGCACTTAACAAGATGCTTAAAACCTCTTAATGGTGTTTTGCCGAGTCGGATGATAACAGAGAGGCCCCCAATATCGGTGGGCATACGGAGTGATGGTCATCGATGTTGCCAAACATTTAAATATTTCCTACTAAGGATGCCGACATGCCGGCACCCCGATTATATACTTTAAATATATAAAAATATCAAAAGAACTAAAACTTCAAGCTTCATCATCCTTCTTCTCCATTTCAATCCCGGCGCCACTGCTTTCCCCGGCTTCGATCCCTGAAGATAGCCGCTCCAGAACTTGCGACTCCTTTGCTTTAGCAGCAACCTCAATGGCCCCATCTGGCACCGAAATGAAATCATCGCGAGGATCGGGCAGTTTACCTACATCATCTCCAGCCGGTGTGACCACCTTCACAACTTCAATCTCCTTATCGGTCGACCTTGCCTTCTCCTCGATATAAGCTTTGACCCGGCTCTGAATTTGCTCCGAAGTCATGTCGTCGAAATGCTGTTCGACCTCCACCTCGGCCAAAGTTGAAAGGTAAACATCGGCCAGTTCCTTCCTTTTCTCTTTCTCCTCCTCCAAGATCATATTGACATAAGCACGTCGGAGGAGAGCAGCCCTGTCCTCGGAAAGTGGTGGCAGATCCGGATTTGCATTCATCTCCTCAGAACGACGAAGCATCCATACACAGAAATCGCGTTCATCCTCGTCAGCTGCCACGTGCATCCTCTTTATCTCTGAATCAAACCCGTACTTCTCCAACTTGTGGAAAAGGAACAAACGAAGGTCGTCAATGTCATAGTAGCCGGCGTCGTAGCGCTCAATGACCCACCTCAGATTCAAACAGGTGTTCATTTCGATCTCGAGATCAGGTCCGCCGACTTCATCATCCTCACCGGCCTCAGCAGCTTCAATCACGGCCTCACCATCAGAATTCGGTTCAACTGCGACCGAATCCTTCCCAACTTGGAAGCCGTTTTCGTACATGAAGTCCCCATAAGCCGACTTCTCCCTCTCAAGTTTGGCCATCTCGGCCTGATGAGCATCTTTTTGCCGACCTACGAGTTCGCGAGTCTCAGCACACTCTTTGCGAGTTGATTCATGATTGGCCTTTTCCTCTAATAGCGCCTTAGCCGTTTCTTCTAATTCAGCCTCTGAAGATTTGAAGTGCTGCTCCACCACAGCAAGGCGCGCTTTGAGATCGGCCACCTCGGCCACAAATGCCTTCTTCTCCTCGGACAATGCCGAAGTCTCAGTCTGCATTTTTTCCAGTTCAACAGTTTGTTCAGAAATCTGGCCCTTCAAGTCGGCCTCCATTTTGGCAGATTCTTCCTTCAACTGGACGATCACGACGTCGCGCGCAGCAATTATGTCCTTCTTTCCTTCCAACTGCGATGTAACTCAGTGGTGATCGTCCTCAGCAGCCACCAAGCTAACCAACGCCCTGCCTACACATGCTTTGGCGTAACTCAACCGGTCCACGCTTGACAGAGAAGAGACCCCTACCTCGGATTTAGGGTCCCACACCATTAATGGCACGCGGGCAGCATTTTTTGCACTCTCTGGCATTTCAATTCTCGATGACATGTGAGGTGTCTTAACGGACTGAAAAGTGGTGAACCACTCCTCCACCACGCCTTCGGGCACCTTAACATTAGCCGCCCGCTCCTCGTTAATGCTCAAAAAGGACTTCTCGAATAAGGGAGACTCATCATGACCCTTCTCAGCAGCTTTGCGACCGGAGTCATGTTTTTTCTTTGATCTCTTCTCCGCTCCGGAAGAAGCACCGATGTCAGCCATCTTCACCAATTTTCGTTTTTTCCGCTTCTCCGGTTGCTCCAACTCCGAAGACTTCGGAGAAGAGGGTGGAACTTCGGTATGTACACCCCCAGCCATAACCACTTCTGTCCCCACGACAACCGACTCTGGTTCCGCCTGGTTAATGGCAACTGCACTCACAACTGGTGGCACCTAGGTAGTGGTCACCTCTTGCTGCAAGGACTTCAGACTCTCCGGAATGGCAGCCGAAGTCGCGCTTGACCCCACCTCGGTCGATTTTTTACCAGTGTTTTTCTGGCCGGCAGTCTTCTTCACCAACGCACGAACAAGATCTCTCCTCATGGCGTCGTTCAATCTTAAATCTCGACTCTTACCAACTTTGGACTTAAGATCTCTATTCGGAAACTTGCACCTAAACTCCTTAGCTTCCTTGACAGAGCTATAGCCCAGAAAACCGAGGAGCGGATAATACACTGCATTTCGGCCATGGTTAAACAAAGTTACAAACAACTGTTCTACACGTATGGAAAATTCGACAAAATCACTACTAATTAAAATTCTCTTACCGGGGTCAAACTTTGAAGTAGTAACTCCGAGAGACAAACCAGCAGCTTCAAGTTTTGAATCTACTAAGAGCTTGCGATAATCCCTATCTTCTTTATCCAAGCTGGCCAAAGTTATCAACTTTCCACCGAATTCTGGACTTAACTTCGGTTCTTTTTGCTTGGTCTCTTTTTCTACAAAGAGCAAAAGTTCCGACCTGTTAGTACACAGAACAACACCAAAATCAGGAAAGTATATCCGAATTGAAAAAACTAAAACAGACTCACTTGCTCCGGAATGAATAAACATGGGGATTGTCATCCCATCAATTCGGGGCTCATGGAAAAAGCCCTCTGACTGCCACTCCCCGCCAATCCATAGCCACTCCTCCTGGAAGCCGTGAAGACTCTCCGGGATCTCGGTTACTATTTCACCGACTTTAACGCCGTGCTGCGGTTTCGCTCCGGCAAAGAAGCAACAAGAAGACTCGGCAACCCTCCTCTTCGGACTTTGTTTAAAGAGAAAAATACTTCGCATTTCCTCACATGATGGCAACCCCTCACCGTGTTCGTGCAGCAACACCATCAAACCGATTATCTTTTTCCAACTATTTGGGGTAATCTGACACAACGGTAACCCCCAACTTCGGAGGTATTCCGTGATCAAGTTCGGCAGTGGGAACCTTAATCCCGACCTCAAACTCTCCGCAAAGATGCCCACACAACTTGGAGGCGGACTTGTTATTCTCTCCCCGGGATAAGGAGCGAAAATTTTCACCGAGGGAGGGATCCGCACCTGCTCTCTCAGCAACACTATATCAGCATCGGTCAGGATACTCGGTTCACCCACAAAATCAACCGCAGGATCGGGCCACTTCCTCACCGATCTTCTCCAATGGGGCACCACGAGGTCGGTCGCGTTATGCTCTACGACCAGATCACCGTCCTCATCGTTCAACTTAATATCCAGATGTCTCACCAACGACGGGTCCCACCGGTGGTATTCAAAGGCCAATTCAACCAGTTCCGAATCGTGGTAAACCTTCAATGGAACTGACTCAGTACTCGACGAACTTTCCACCGCCTTACCCTTACCCTTCGACGCCATCGCCCAACAAAATAAAATGCAAGAAAAATAGAGGAAGAATCAAAGGAGAAGCTTACCACAAAGTCCGCAAACACTCAGGCGCAAGAAACAACTCTCGAGCTCAAAAGAATTCCCACAACAAAATTACTGGATGCTAAAGTCTGAGAATGAAAGCACAAGTGAAGAAAACTCGATCAAATATCGCGAAACCCTATTTATAATTTCCGATTTATGACCGTTGGGGATCTTAATTAGGGGCGCGTCCAACCGACGCGACCCCTAATTCCAACCGGCGCCATCTTTTCGCCTGACAGAAGCCTACCGTTACACGTGGCAACCTATTAAAGCCGACCGTTACCTCATTTAAGACCATTACGGCGCGACCGTTCATCTTGACATTAAATCGTTGACCGTTACGACTGTTCATAAACCTCTTGTCGCGACTGCCTGTAAATTACTCGAATTTTACCAAGTGTCTTCACCTCGGAATACAGTCTGCACTTCGGAACAAGCAACTCACTTCGGTTACCTAGGTTACGTCGGTCGGGAGACCGAAGGCGACTCTCCGAAGACGATAAACACTCTGCCGCTGACTTTTTTACCGATTCGGTTGTCCTCCCGCCGTCTTGTCGCGCCGGTGGATTCTGCCGGTTTGAAGGAGTCGTGGGAATGATGGAGTGTCCCGGAGCAGTCGTTGATGTTCCCGGAATCGTTTGGGCCATTAGAGCGGCAAAACCACGCGCAAACTCCAGATTTTGAAACAGAACGGCATAAACCGGTATAGGTGGGGCCACGGCTTGTCTTCTGGAAGATTGCGCGGCGCTGCGACTGTGGCCGTCTCGTGAGGTGTGACCACGATGATCTGAGTGAGACATGGTGGATATGGCTGGTGTGAATCGTCACTTGGAAAAGCGGAGATTAACCTCAAATCACTTATGAGGCCCTTCCTCTAGCGCCAAACTGTTGTTATATGATTTTTAACAATGATGTAACAAGTGATTAAGATGGTAATTATGAACGGTTTGGACGTAAAGCATGTAGAAATAACTCAACAATGGCCTCGGTCCGAGGTGAACAGAGGTGAAGAGCCGTGATGGGCTTTTATGTGTTTCATGTTTTATGAATTCGGGGATCCCCCGTACAAATGTCATAGGGTCGCTATTTATAGTAACTTTTTGGTGGATACATAGGGATTTGTGTACTACTTTTCGTATAAAGTAGCTTTTGGTGGGCGGTTTGGAGCAGTGGGTCCCATATGAATGATGACGAATCTCGTAGAGCGTGATGGTTGTGTGTAGGCACCTTGTCACCTGCTTGAGGAGGTGACGACCTCGGTTTAAGTAGACCTCGGTGGATCTTGGTCACTTCGGTCTTTGGTAGTTCAGACCGGTTCTTTGTGCGGGTCGGTACGGTTTCGGATCACGTCGGTTCAACAGTTAATTTGCACTTAACAAGATGCTTAAAACCTCTTAATAGTGTTTTGCCGAGTAGGATGATAACACTAGGGAACATAGAGTAATTGTCTCTAGACAGGCGACGTTTCTAGAAGAAGATTACGTCTTTAAGGAACAAGGTCGTACTGTGATAGAACTTGAAGAAATTCAAGAAACTCAAAATAACACTGAGGTTCAAGATATGTCATTTGGTAATGATATTGACATGGAGGGAGATGTTGGTGATTCCCTTAACGGAAATTTATCGGTTGCCGAACAATTTCTATCTAGTGGGAGTAATATGGAGGAAACTACAGAAGTGCAGCATACTCAAATACAACCAACACATAATGGCTTGGATGCCACATCTCAAGAAACACATGAAAATGTTATTTCTGAGAACCCTCCAATTGTTGAACAAACCAATGTGCAAGAACCTTTTCACGATCAAAATGTACAACCACAAATGCAAAACATTGAACTCCGTAGGTCGGCTAGGACTCATCGTGAACCAATTAGATTGTCTCTCCTCTTGGAGGATCACGACGACATAGATATCCCTGATAGGGATGAGCCTAGGACTTACAACGAGGCTGTGTCAGACATAGACTCGGAGAGGTGGCTTGAAGCCATGAAATCTGAAATGGACTCGATGTACAAAAATCAAGTTTGGAACTTGGTTGATTTGCCAATTGGGGTTAAACCTATTGGATGCAAATGGGTTTTCAAAAGGAAAATAGATACAAATGGCAAAGTACAAACCTACAAGGCTAGATTGGTTGCAAAAGGTTATAGTCAACGTGAAGGCATTGACTATGATGAGACTTTTTCACCAGTTGCCAAAATTAAGTCCATTCAGATTTTACTTGCAATAGCTGCATACTGTGACTATGATATTTGACAGATGGATGTTAAAACCGCTTTCCTTAACGGGAACTTGGAAGAGGATGTATATATGATACAACCTGAAGGTTTTATATCCAAGTCAAATCCAAAATTAGTTTGCAAGCCAAAGAGTCCATTTATGGACTTAAGCAAGCCTCTAGGAGTTGGAATGTTCGTTTTGACAAAGCAATTAAATCTTTTGGCTTTGTGAGAAGCAATGAGGATCCATGTGTTTATAGTAAACACGATGCGAATACTATTGTTTTCCTTGTCATATATGTAGATGACATACTGATAATGGGAAATAATATTCCTCATATGCAGTCAGTGAAGGATTGGTTATCAAGTACCTTCATGATGAAGGACATGGGTGAAGCTCACTACATTCTTGGAATTAGGATCTATCGAGATAGGCCTAATAAAATGTTGGGGCTTTCGCAGTTCACCTACATAGATAAGGTACTAAGGCGTTTTTCCATGGAAAATTCTAAGAAAGGGAATCTTCCAATGGGTCATGGCATCAAGTTGTCAAAGAAGGATTGTCCTTCTACTGATGTTGAACTTGAGCGCATGAAGAAGATACCATATGCTTCGGCAATAGGATATATCATTTATGCTATGACATGCACAAGGCCAGATGTGGCCTATGCGCTTAGTATCACCGGCAGATTCCAACAGAATCCTGAGGAGGAACATTGGAAGGCCGTTAAGACTATTCTCAAGTACCTTAGACGGACTAAAGAATATTTCTTAATCTATGGTGGGAATAACAAGTTAGCAGTTACTGGGTTTGCTGATGCTAGTTTCCAGTCTGACCATGATGACTTTAAGTCACAATCGGGTTATGCATTCATTTTCAATGGTGGGGCAGTGAGCTGGAATAGTTCCAAGCAAGCAACCACTGCAGATTCAACCACTGAGGCCGAGTACATTGCTGCATTTGAAGCCGCAAAGGAGGCTGTTCGGATACATGAGTTCTTAAAAGAACTAGGGGTAGTTCCAAGTGCCAGTAATCCAATATCTATATAATGTGATAACACCGGTGCAGTTGCACAGGCAAAGGAACCAAGATCCAACAATCGCAATAAGCATGTACCGAGGCGCTATCACTTGATTAGAGAGATAGTTGATAGAGGGGAAATAAAGATAAAACGTGTTCAGACTGAACACAACTTGGCTGACCCGTTCACCAAACCATTGTGTATAGCAAAACACAATAATCATTTTGAGAATTTGGGTATTAGATACGTTGGTGATTGGCTCTAGTTCAAGTGGGTGATTGTTAGTATATGTGTCCTAGAGACAATCAATTTGGGACAAATGTACTTGATCACATTCATATTATATTTGGTGATATTCGTGGTTTTGCATTAATTAATGATTTTTTTTGATTGTCTGTAATTTATTAATTAAATGCTCCCTTGAGTTAATACTGTCATTAACAGAGTGAGATGTTTTCGATAGAGTAGAACTCTTAAATTGCCTCAATCGATGATCATTAAGAAAGGGATATTAATGTTATGTTATAGATATACATGTTGTCTGCATCATATTCTTCGAGAGTATAGTATGTCTCACTACTATGAATAATTGTTATTCGTGATGGACACATGGATACTTTAGAGAGTACTGGTATACCCTGCCGATAAACTATTTGCTTATGTGTCTATGGGAGTATCGTAGTGTAGAATGGTGTAATAGTCCTTTGACTTGAGGTCAATACGCAATTCATGTATAGAGTAATTTACTTAGACCTAGTCCAACGCTTACAACCTTATGGGTAAACACGGGCTTGTGTTGGGTAGATAATGATATACATGGAATTGGTAGTTGAGCCAAGATGAGATTCATTCCTCAAATATTGTTTCGAGAGAACACTCGTTTTCTCTATACTGGGTTGATAAAGTCACTGGCCAGTGCATATGATTATATTGAAATAGTGTTCAAATGTAATTGACAAAATCAACCAGTAAGATGAGATAAAATGATTAAGCTGTTTGGATAGACACACATTCAAGTCCTAAGCTTAATCGAGTGGGTCGTGAATGAAGGGACCGTATCACTATTGAATTCTACACTAAAGATTTGTTTGCTTTGTCTATGTAAACGTACTTCATATTTTGAGTTCGTCCATCATCACAGTCTACGAGTTTCGTAAGGATCATAAATTAGATTTATGTCAATATATGAAGGCCTATAGGGTCACACAATATGCAATCTATTTTCCGGCTAAGGGTGAATCGAGAGTGTTAAATATTCAATTAGATTGGAATATTTAATTTTAGTAATGAGATTATTTTCTATTAGATAGAAAATATATAATTAAGTTTAATTCTTAGACTTAATTAAATTATTAATTGGATTAGGTCCAGTTACCTATTAGGCTGTAGGTTATCCTAAAGCCCATATAATTAGGTTTGGCCTAATTATAAAAGGTGTTTATCTCTTCATTAGAAGGTATCAGATAATTGAGATACACCGTAAAAATACAAACTCTCTCTCTTTGGCTTTTTGACTGAGGATTCCTAGCGTCTTCACCAGAAAGGATTCACTACGTTGGATCGTGCACCGGGACCTGGATTGCATTGATACCATAGTTGAAAACAAAGCTTAAACTGTAAGTTCTCGCGATCTAGGATCAAAATCGAATAGCTATAACCGGATCTTCTTGTTGGTAAGAGAATTTTTAAAATTCCGATGCGTGTACACTAGGTTTCTACATCTAAAATCCAACAATTTACTAATTGAAGAGGAGGGTGAGAGCAGGTTTTTCTGATGACAAAGGCTCTCCCTCAGTCGGATTTTATTAGTTGAGCGAGATATGAACGTGCGGGAGAAAATCTGCTAGGTGATATATTAGTGAGATGAGTCCTCTGTCGTTATGTATAAGAGGTTGAGGGATGGGCCAGAGAAATTATAAGAGGGCCAGAGAATATCTGTTTTTTGATCAACATTGCCATTTTAACAAATGAATGGGCCAGAGAAAGAAAATATCTGTTTTTGATCAACATTGCCATTTTAACAAATGAATGGGCCAGAGAAATTATAAGAGGAATGGGCCAAATGAATATATATGCAAAGGGCCCAAAAACTTTAAAAGAACTGGGCCAGAAATTATTCAACCACAAATGGGGCTGTAATTATCACATAAATTTGGTCGAAATCAATTTAATTGGGCCGAACTATTTCCCCCGATAAATTGGGTCGAAAGAAATACAATGCGATAACAAGAATTTCTAATCGATACGATTGACGACTAATAATAACTAGAATTATACAACTTATTATATTAATTAGACGACATCTAATTAAATAATAACAATAGTAATAATAATAATAAGTCAAAACGGAAAAACTCGAGCAATTTACCAGAATAAAATACGACAATTCACATAATCGAATGGGGCAATACAACCTTCACAATATCTTAATTAAGATAAACAACTCTAAACAATTCCCGTTTATCCACCAATCATCCAAAACACACACAATACAAAGCAAAAATACTCAACTCAACTAAATTATTACTAAACTAATAAAGCAAGTAAATGTGCATCCTAAAAAGTAAAAAACTAAAAACTCATGCAAACAATTATATGATAAGCAATAAAGCGATAAAAATTCAAGATACAACACTTGAATCCCCCATACTTATTCTTTTGAAAAAAATTAAGTTTAAGAAAAATAAATGAAATATCTCAAGTAACTAACCAATAAGTCGATCGAGCTCCACCGTAAGCAATCCTTGCATCTGTGAGCACGATTATCTCCTCCATGCTTCGCTCGAATACTGGATCACCACCATTTTCTTTTTTTTTTTCTTTTTCCAGATTTTTTTTAAGTATATATATATATATATATATATATATATATATAATAATAATAATAAAAACGAAAATAAATAAAAAATAAAAAAAATAAAATATAAACAAAAAGGACAAACGATAGTTTGCCTCCCAACAAACGCTTAATTTAACGTCTTTAGCTAGACGTCTACGAGCTCTCAATAAGGATCATTTCCGTTCATCTCAATCACCTCCTTGATCTTCTCATGGCGTCGGCTACCGTCTTTTGGCTCTTGAATTTTCAAACCACGGGCAAGTGTAAAAGTCCGGCATTCATCATAGGCTCAAAACGTGATCTCACCAAGCTCCATGTCAATAAGTACTCTCCCGGTGGCTAGGAATGGCCTTTCTAAAATCAACGGTGTATCACCGTTATCCTTCATATCTACCACTACAAAATTCGCCGGAAACTTAATTCCATTGTCTGTCAACCAAACATCATCTAAAATTCCCGTAGGCCGAACTTGGGATATGTCCGCCATCTAAAGAGTGATCATAGTCAGTTGAAGCTTATCCAATCTCAACTTCTCGAAAATAGAGTGTGGCATCAAGTTGACACCCGCCCCTAATTCGCATAGTCCTTTCCCGGTATATATTTCGCCAATTGCACAATCAATATAAAATCCTCTGTGATCTTCGCACTTAAAGTTATGGTCTCTTTGGAGTACTCTACTACTCTCCTCCTTGAGTGTAACCACCTCATGAGCCTTAACCGGGCTCTCCATCTTCTCGTTTGTATCAGTCGCAAGCATCTCGACCCTTGGTCTATTTTCCTTTTTCTCATGTGCCTTCTTCACCTCAGTCAGAACGTCATCTCTCGTCTCTTGGGCATCCTCTGCCTTGCAATCCTCTAGGGTGATCTCCGTATGACTTAGAAATTGGCCATCTTGTTGTTGACTCTCGACGGTCGCTATCATTTGCCCAATGTGCTGCTCCATTGACTTGATTTGATTCTCTAACGTAGAGAACTTAGCATGAGTGTCGTCCATGAATTCTTGCATTCGAATCATGAACGAGGCGAACATATATTCGATTGTTGGCTTCTTCGGCTCATTGATGACCCCATTAGTCACCCCTTGATATCCCAAAATGTTGCCGTAATTTCGGTCATGCAAATAATTCACATTATGGATGGGTTCATACATTGACACCGCATTCACCCCGATTGTCTCCTGCTTCACCCCTTGTATGTGGTTAAGCACCATTGCGGTCACTTGAGTCACCAACTCTGAAATTGGGTCCATTTCATTGGCCATCGCCACCTTCTTGAGCATCGTCCGCTCAGCCGGCCACTGGTAACTGTTGGATGCCATCTCTTCGATAATTTCCAGCACCTCAAGTGAACTTCGTCCCAAAAGAGCGCCTCCGGCTGAAGCATCTACCATTGGCTTCATGTTTCCACTCAACCCATTGTAGAAGTAGCATATTTGATAATCCTCGGAAAACCCATGCTGTGGGCATCTCCAGAGGAGTTGCGTGAAACGATCCTAAGCCTCATAAAATGGCTCTCCATCTTGGTGCTTGTACTGGGTAATCTCGCTTTGAAGCCTTAACATCTTGCTTGGTAGAAAAAATTTCAATAGGAATTGTCAGTGCATGTCATTCCATGAAGTGACCGTTCCGGCTCTCAACGAGTTGTACCACATCTTCGCCTTATCTCTCAAAGAAAAAGAAAAGAAATGAAGCTTTATTGCGTCATCCGACACTCCATTGATCCTGATCATCCCGCATATCTCCAAAAATTGTGCAAGATGCGCGTTCGGGTCCTTAGTTTCACCTCCCCCAAACTGCTCTTGTTGCACTATTTGAATTAATTCATAACCCAATTGAAATGTATTGGCCGCTATCCTCGGTCCATAGCCTCCACCAAAATATTGATTTGTTGGCGGTTGGAAAATTGATCGAATCGGGTTGCCTTGCACTGTTTGGGCCAGTCACTCGGCCACTTGACGTTGCAACTCCACCAATTGCTTTTCGAGTTGTCTTATAAATTCCACTTGCTCGGCCATTGTAATCCGCAAGAAAGAAAGAAAAATAAAAAAATATCAGAAAAGAAAGAAGAAGAAAAAAGATGAAATAAAAATGTCTAAACTAATATCTGGTCGCTTCTTCTAATAATAATTAATTTAACAAAAAATCCCCGACAACCGCCAAAAAATTGTTCGCTAATTATTTTTCCTCTCCGCATGTGTACGGCATAGCTATAGGTAGTGGCGAGCAAGGTAGTATTCCAAAGAGATTGTAGTTAAATTAATAAACTACCAAAATAATGACAATTAAATATTATCTAGACTAATAAATTGTATGATGATTATAAACTAAAAATTAATCTAAGAACTAATTTATCTACAAGAATAAAAATAAAACAAGATAAAAAAGGTAGATTCTAGGTTAAGCGTTCCTCGGAATTAATTTATGAAACGTGTATATTCAAACAAACCTTATTTAACTTCACAAATCATAGAGATAATCGCTAAATTGATTTCAACATTTCTCTCGAACAAGCAAATCGTAGATATTAATTGTTATCTATCTCCTCTCGGTCTGAAGATGAACAACTAACTCCCATAAGTTCCTAGGATTTTCGTTCTCTCGCAAGGTCCTATCAACATCTCTGTCTGTTTATTCTCTTACGTTATAAATTTCCCAATTCTAGCAATTAATTATCACCTCTCGGACTCAAATCAATCACAAATATGGATTCATAGTGGCCATCTACTCATACAATAAGAATACGCACAAGAAATTCATAAACGAAAGATAAACCGGAATGAAAGAAATAAAAACTAAATCATAAATTAATCCAAATACTAACAAATCCTAGAATCTAAAATAAATCTAGCCTAGAAACATGATTTCAAAATATAGAAAATAAATATAAAAGATTGAGTTCGAAAGAGGAAAATAAAAAGAAAGAAAAAGTTTATTCGGCTCCGTCGATCCCTTCTTCCTGGCTTTCTCTCTCATCTCGCTCGTGTTTCCAGCCTTCAAAGCTCTCCAAAGATCTGAAAATTAGGTCCAAGACTTCTCAAAAATGTGTCCAAATGTCTTTTAAATAGCCCGAGTCAAGTCCTAGTCGAAATAGGTCGAAAAAAAAAAAAAAGGAAAAACGCTGAGAAAAACGCGTATGAGTTGTGCCCAGATCCACACGACTCGTGTGGCCCATGACTCGTGTCGAAAAGTCAAGAGCTAAATCAGGACCTGTTCGGAGCTACACAAGTCGTGTCCAATGTCACACGACTCGTGTTGACCTGGGAAGTCTGAAACTCCATTTTCACGGCTGTTTTCGGCTGCTGTTGTGTTTCCGTTCTTTCAGGTCGGTCAGGAGTGCTCTCGATCGTCTAGGTCAGGTCCAGAACGCCGTAGATGGTACTATCTATGTTTTTTGGCAGTTTCCGACAGCACAACTGCAGCATGGCAGACAGCCTGCGCGAAGGTCTTCTTTCGGCTGAATTAACGGAGATGGAGGCCTGAGAAGTTATTATGACATATGGAGGTCTTTTTCCGGCATCTAGATGGTCACCGTGCGATGTCCAGTCATATTCCGACCAGCTCTCCTCAGCCCGATATCGCAGCAGCTTCTTCTCTGGCGGGCGGCGACAACATGGCGGGGGCACATCTTTGGTGTTCAAGACGAAAAAATGGGTGGAAATGGAGTCTAGGTGGTTCGCCGACGACGTGGTGGCGAGGTGAAGAACGAGTCGCATGTGATCAATGGCGGACAACATGCTGGTACGTGACATTCGAAGAAGACATAGCTGATTCTGGAAATGCTCATCTTGCCCCTCAATTAAATAGCTTATTGGGCTGGTTTTGTGGCCTTTTCAGGGCTTAACCTTTGGGCTTTACTGGCAGCCATTCGGCCCAACATCCTGGAAAAGAGCTTGTTTCTTTCTCTCCAATAAGCCTTGTATTTTTTTTTATTTTTTTTTTGGCCGAAACGATAGAGGATCTATAAAAACCAAGGCACAAATGTGCAAATAAAGATACAAAGCTCCCAACGGGAGAATAAAAAGCAACCAAAAGCTGAATAAAATGGGAGGACAGTCTGAAGACCGCCTAGAATCCCGACGCTAGCAACGCTAGAAACTAAAACAAGACTCACTAGACAAACTAACACAACAAAACACAAAGAAAAACTACCAAGCTCCCAACAGGAGAATAGAGACGAGAGCTGCTCCCACCAGGAGAATCAAGGTGCTCCCGCTCAAGTTTACAGAGGCCAACGGCCCAAACCAAAAAAACAAGCACCTAAACAACACAAAACAGACAACCAAACACAAACAACCAAACAACAGAAATAAAAACACAAAAACAAAAAAACCAAGCCCTTCCACTTAGGCATATATGAGACGAACCGGCAGACACCAAATCGACCCCAGAAGAATCCCTCCGCCCAAGAAAGCCGACCCCTCCACTGCCAACAGGCCTAGCTGAGCTGGATCCCACGCACCGAGATACCCCAAAAAGTCAATTCTTCCGGAAGCCCAAACTCCAGAAAGCTCCACGACGCCGCAGTATCGAGCTGACTAACACCACTAGCAACTCGGTAACTAACGACAAACACACCAGGATCTCGCGCCAGAGAGGGTACCCAGCCAACACAGTTCCAGGCCAACTAACACCACTAGCAGCTCGGTACCAGTCGACTAGTACCCCAAGACACAACACCGGAGATCCTAGGGAGAGAGCCGTTTCAATATATAACTCGCACATCGTCTTCAGCCTATTCTCACCATTTTCAAATCTAAAATTTAATTCGGCCCATTTTCTGTTAAAACTCAAAATAAAACATCTCATCATAGCTTAATAAAATTAATTAAATATATAAGCATTTATATAATAATTAATGAAATAATAATTAATTATATATCAAACTATGACGAAACGAACACGAAAAGCACTATATAATGCACGTTGTTGGTGGTATAGACCGAACGAGTGGTGGTAAGGGAAAAGACGAACCGGATGCATCTGGGATCGGGCCTTTGTCGAACGGATGGGAGAGAATAAGCGAGATCTGATTAATCATTGCCCAAAGATAGCCGTACTGCGTGCATTAAATGTAAAGATATACAAAAATCTCCTATCTGACGGCGAGGGAAAAATGGGGATGCGTGGCACGACCAGGGCGTGTAACACCCCGACTTTTCATGAATTTCAAAGCGCTTTTTCGCAAATATTCTAAATAAAATGAATAAAATATTTCTTTTTGCAAAATCTGATTCGGAGTGTTACCGTAGAACCTGAATTATTTTGAAAACAGTTAATTTCTGAGTTTACTGATAAAACGGTTATAATATATTAATCGATTATCGTCGGGTCAAAAGCTGGTTTAATGTACTGAAACTGTAGCGGAAATGTAGCGTAGCCAAACATAATATATACATATAAACAAAAGTCCTGAACGGCTCGCCAGCTCACTCCTCGTCTATGACTCTGTGACCTGAAAAACATGAATAATGTGGGGGCGTGAGCACTAATACACTGTGCTCCGCAGAAACTCATACTAAAGTAAAAAAGTGAAAATAATAACAATATCATGATCCTGGCATATATAACTGAATTGAATCTGAAACAGTAACTAATAACTGATACCGGTACTGAATAATCTGATACCGATCTCGTGATATACATCACCTGACTGATAACTGAACATCTGCCGGCATAGTCGGACACCATGTGCACACTCTAGTGGGCAGATTAAGGCCACTAGAACCCAGAATGGACCGGTGACCATTCCGAGCGGATACTGATAATACATACCTCAAACATGGTAGCGTAATTTTAATCAATGTAGTACTTAGTCTGAGTCCCCACCTGATCCTTGAAAATGAAAGGTAGTGCTGATGACTGATGCCTGATCAAACTGAAATATAATATAAACAATTACTAAGGACTATGCTCAGACTGATAAAATAACTGATTAATTATGTTAAGATGCTCTACTGGACTTGACATGATATTTAAATTTAACCGGTATAACTGAAACCAGTTAAATACGGAACTTAACTGATATTAATTTACTGAACTGAACTGAACTCGGAATTTTAACTGAAAAATGGGATTTAAAACATGAACCGGGACTAAAACATGAATTTATGAACTGAACCAGTCCAACCAGTCTGAACCGGACTGAACCGGTCTGGATCGGACCGCCGGTCTGCTGAGCCGGGCGGTCGGGCGCTGGCTCGGCCAGCGGGCCTGCCGAGGCTACGCGCA
>CACSLK010027831.1:2995322-3013225 GCA_902706635.1 Striga hermonthica | reverse complement strand
CCCAAGTAGGGTAATAACCGGACCACTTAAGGTTGCCCGGTATCAGACCACTTAAGGTCGTCCGATCAAAAATAAAATGACCCCAAGTAGGGTAATAACCAGACCACTTAAAGTTGCCTGGTATCGGACCACTTAAGGTCGTCCGATCAAAAATAAAATGACCCCAAGTAGGGTAATAACCGGAACACTAAAGGTTGCCCGACATCGGACCACTTAAGGTCGTCCGATCAAAGATAAAATGACCCCAAGTAGGGTAATAACCGGACCACTTAAGGTTTCCCGGTATCGGACCGCTTAAGGTCGTCCGATCAAAAGTAAAACGACCCCTAAGGAGGGTAATAGCCGGGCCACTTAAGGTCGCCCGGTCCAAATCAAAGAGTTTCAAATAGGAAGACAACCGGATGATCCGAAGTCATTCGAGGAACATCGAAGCTGCATAAAGGAAATAAGTAACGGAAACATAAATAACACACCTGGTTCATTTTCCATACTTAGGGAAATCACACGAACACCCGAACCCTACAAGGAATAAACCATCCTCGGGCTCGGAACATACCAACATTCAGAAACACAAATAAAAATAAGTTGTTCAAACGACAAGCAGCCTACGCAAACATACTTAAAGGAAAAATGGAAATAACAACTAGAAAGCGGTCGAAAGTCAAGTGGGAGGTTTATTTCCGTGCCCAGAATTCTCATCATTATCTCCCGTTCCTTCGCCTTGACGGTGGGGAGGATGGCTCGGACCAGCCCCTGTCGTATCCGCTGCAGATTTGGAAAAGGTGGAGTCCATCAGGCGACTGTCATAGGTTCTCTCATCATCATCCGCGATTACGGCCGGAATCTTCATCTCCTCAGGCAGAGCCAACCGCTCGAACTTGATATCACGAATAGCCTCGAGGTCCTTCAGTGTCTTTCCTCCGTCTTTCATCGCATGGATCACCCAGTTCAGCCCGAGCGCCGCGTTCAAGTCCATGTCGGCCAAGAATTTGTCCGTCTTGTTGTACTCCTCCAACCCAACCAAACGGCCCTTCTCAAAACCGTCTTCATACGAGCCACGGGATTGCCCCTCTCCCGCCAACTCGGACAGGAGTCGCTCCTGTTCGGTCAGTGTTGTGTCCCTTTTCCGTTCGGCCGCTGCAAGTTTCCAGACGGCCTCCTCAGCATTCAATTTCACCACAGCGAGCTCCCTTTCGGCCATGGCCAAATGTTTTTTGGCGCTGTCTGCCTGGTCAATCAGTCTAACTTCCTCCAATCGAACCACTTTCAGCTCACCTTCAAGTTCGACAATCTTCATCTGCAACAGTTCGGACTTCTTGAGGTCGTCCTGGAGGGAGTGGATCTTATCCTTGCAAACAGCGTGGTCGGCCGTAATCCTCGCCAGTTCGCTGCTCATCCTTTTGAAGTCGGCCAAGGCCGCCGCTTGCATGCACAAAGCGCGACCCAAGCTCCCAGCCGAATATTCCATCCGCTCGGTCGGAGTGAGGGCTTGAGCAGTTAATTCGGCCGGGAGATCCCAACTCATCAAGGGCGCCAAGACAGCATCCGTCACGTGCGGGGTCCAGTTCCCAACGTTCGGAAGGAGTGGGTGTGCCACTGACTTGTAACGGACAAACCAACCATCCGACACATTCTTCAGGCGATCCGCTTGGGCCGCTCGGGTGGTCTTGACCCGGAGATAAGTCTTTGACCCATCCTGATGGATGGGAGCGTCCCTCCCCTCAAGGAAACCGCTCGGCGCAACCGGTGTGAAGAGGCCAACCGTCGAACCTTGCTCTTGGGTCCCCGATTGGACCGGACGCTTAGCCTTACGGGCCTCATCAACTTCAGCAGCCCGTTTGCGGCTCGCCGAGCGACCCCTCTGTAACTGCTGATCGTCCTCCTCGCTAGAGGACTCTATAACCTCATAACCGACTTCCTGTTGAGGGGTCGAATCCTTCAATGCTGATGCCTGGGCGGCCCTCATCTTCTCAATCATTGCCAAACGGTCCATCTCGACAGTCGATTCTCGGGATCTCGATTCTGTCTTGGAACTGGTAGCGGTATGTTTCCCCTTCGATTTAACGGCAGTTCTCTTTGCCCCTGTGTCGGTGGTCACACCTTTCAGGTTACCCAAAGGATAAAAGGCTGCGAGAAACCGAGCAGTTAGGGAAATCGGACAATACAATCCTTCAACTGAACGGGTCGAGAAAGGGAAAACAAACAGAAGTACTTACTAGGAATGCACGAAATCTCGACATCACCCGTACAGAGTCCGGCTTCGAACAGATTAAAATTCTCTACCAATTTTGGTCTGGCACGTTCACCCTC
Source organism: Striga hermonthica (assembly GCA_902706635.1). Lineage (NCBI taxonomy): Eukaryota > Viridiplantae > Streptophyta > Magnoliopsida > Lamiales > Orobanchaceae > Striga > Striga hermonthica. The sequence continues at coordinate 3,010,915 of CACSLK010027831.1, read as the reverse complement.
ATTTTTGTTTTTCAACAGCTCAGTCAATTGAAGAACGAACGACTCTCTTAACTCGGGAACGAGCGAAGGGTTGGCTGAAACAACGAACTTAACTTGTTAGGTCGGACAAAAAATAACCAAAAATTAGGAGAAACGAACGAGAAAAAGAAAGCATAAACTCAAAAATCTTTGCGACGAATCTCGTCGGGACAATTAAAAATTCAGAGGCTCCCGGATCATCCGGAGACTTCAGTGTCTGCCAGCCACGTCCGACACAAAACCATGAAGATTTGTATTTGCTGATCGTCTCTGGGACTTTGGTAATGAAATCTCTAAATGTCGGGTCCCAAATGGATATAGAGAATTGTCCGGATTTCTTTCTCATCTCTTTCATCATAAACAGTGCGCGTATGTCATCCGATCGGCATCTCCCAACCTTGCTGACTGAACAGTACGAGCAGACTAATGATTTTCAGCCAGGCAATCGGAGAAACCTGGCTAAAACCGACCCCTCAGTCTCATTGATACTCGGTCAAGGTACGTGGGAGCGAAAAACGGACCCCAAAAGCAATCGAACGCTCAAACACGTCAACATAACAAGATGGCGGACAAGGAACCCGTTCCCGACTGTAGGGCGCGAACATCTTGATGTCACGAGGGAGCCGGATGGATGTTCGGACCTTGACCACCTTATCATCCGTCATGTCACTGGCGATGTGAGCCAATCCGAAGATGCTCGTTGACGGCCATTCGTGATACGGACGACGCCAGTAGCCGCTTGGAACGGACACGACTGCTTGTTCTATCCGGAGATCCTCATCCGGACTCTCTGCTTGAAGCGAAAGTCTTATCCTACCCGCCGTGTCACCTTGCAAGGCTTCCTCGTATTACTCCTCATTGTAACTTTTGGACGAAGACGAGGCCTCGGCACTTATGTTGATTAATAGACAGGAGAAATAAGGAGAAGAAAAGAAAAATTACCTTCTTAGCGGATAATCGACTACAGGTAAGGGAAAGTCGAACGAATGCACGAGTTGATCTGTTTGTGGAATAAGAAGAAGTTAGAGTAATTTTGAATGAAAGGATTAGTGTGGAACCTTTCAAAAGGGGAGTGGACATATTTATACAGTCCAAAAGGGGAATGAAGAGACACAATGATTAAGGTATAATACAATGTGTCAGAAGAAGCGATTCGCATACGCCATCAATACAGGGGCTCCCAATAAGAAGACGACACGTGTGAAACAGAAGTTACTGTCGAAACCGCTGAAAAAAGAGACGCGCCTTTTCGTGAGAAGGTAACCGTTACGGAAGCGGCGTGCCAGTTGGAATTAGAGGACGACCGGTCAAGAGAACGGAAAGAAGCGGAGGCGTTCAGTCTGTTAAGGATATGCAGATCCAGGCATCACGACCGGAGAGTATACCTCACGTGGTGCCCGAATCAGGGGGCCTTTGTTGGTGGTATAGACCGAACGAGTGGTGGTAAGGGAAAAGATGAAACAGATGAATCCGGGATCGGGCCGTTGTCGAACGGATGGGAGAGAATAAGCGATATCTGATTAATCATTGCCCAAAGATAGCTGTACTGCACGCATTAAATGCAAAGATATACGGAAATCTCCTATCCGACAGCGAGGGAAAAATGGGGACGCGTGGCACGACCAGGGCGGATCTCTAGTATTGGGAATAGATTGTCATGTACAATTAGCATTTAATGCAGAATGACTAATATCTAAAAATATCTTGTAAAAAAAAAATGTAAAAATCCCCAAGAGGGAAATGTAAAGGTCTCTAAACTTCCTATATAAGGGAGGGGAGGACATCATTTAATGCAATGAGTAAATGCTCTCATTAGTTACTCTATAAGTCACGGATAGCCTGAGCATTCGGACTAATAAGTTAAACCGAATCACATACACAAATACTATTCGTGCAGACCGAACAGAGCATACATCTTAGTGTGCAGTTCGAACACATTGTTGGTCATTTTTAGACATCAACACACGTAAATATGATGCATGTCAGACATTGACCTAGTGATAGGTTTCATTATAACAAAGTATTTCAAACATAAGTTAATATCAAGGACTCTAGTATAGCTCTGAGTTAAGCTCTAACTTTAGAAGTGCATAAGTGTTAGTTTTGCCCTAGTATGAGCAATGCCCTACAAATTAGGTCCTCTAGTTGGTTATCGTATGCGTGAAGGCCAAGTCTCATTCTCTTCAGTTAAGCAGCATATATAGACAGTCAGTTAAACAATAGTAATAGATAGTTAGTTGAGAACCAGTTATAGACAGTAAGTTGAAGCGCAGTTATAGACAATCAGTTGAGCAGCAACTATAGACAATCAGTTGAACAACAATTATAGATAGTAAGTTGAGTAGCAGTTATAGACAGTTTATTTACTTATACGCCTTTGTGATGTGTTTATCATATTAGATGTGTGTTGGTGTATGTACTGAAAGCTTGGCTTTAAATATATTTACACTAAACCCGTTTGAGTGAGAATCATGTTTAATTAACCAGTCCACGTTTTGTTGTTTTGCACTTAGATAGAATGGGTCATCATCGGGCGAACAGAAGATCATTCTAACAGTTACTTGCGAAAAAAGAATTGTGGTTCACAACCTAGATGGAAATGAACACCCCATCTGAAAGGTTGTAGTGTTAACCGTACAGTTGGTCTTGACTGATTAGTTGCACTAGTACACTTTGTATATTGAACGGATCCTAGAGAGGAGAAGTTCGTTATATACTGATCGTCGTAAACGAACTAGGACTCAGTTAATTACTGCGTACTCCTAACCCGTAAGATATAAACGAACATGTGCATGCAATAAATATTACTTTGATTCACTTGAGTGAGATTAGGTTTACTGGATCAATATACTTATTGTTTGGGTAATATTATTGTATGTACAATGTGATGTTAGAATATTTACGACCACCGTGTGCGATAGTTTGATGATGTCCCCGAGATGAGCTCATGAAGGATTATTCTGTTAAATTGGGCAAGTGGAATTTATTCCGACATAATTGATGAGTGGTACTAGTCTCGGTTATAGATTTTGATTAATTTAATTGAGATGAACTAAATTAATAGATGTACATTATATCTTAAACATGAAAAGATAAATTGACTAATTATTATTAGAGTCTCAAATATAATTTGGGAATTAAATTGGGAGTTTATAAAATAATACTACTTTAGTGGAGTGTACGTGTTATTCCTATTTAGGTTTGGTAGGCTTGGCCTATAGTCTAATACAAATAGGAGAAGCCCAATTTAATACCTCCTTAGGATCCCTGTTGTAGCCTATAAATACATCACTTCTCTAGGGATTAGGAGAATTTTTAGAGTTGAACGATGGAACAGAAAAAACGCCGCCCCTCTCTCTATGTTCTCCCTCTTGTGTTCTCTTCTTCTATAGAGATATGCTGTAAAAGCTATGTTTTGCAGATTCTATAGATTCAATTTTGATCTGGCCATCATGTTTCAGTCAAAGTACATATGTTTGCAGTTTATTTATTTATGCAAATCATACTCCATGTTTTATATTGAGATAGTGTGGTTCGAACAGAAAGATCACCTATCTGTTCCTTATAAGACTAAACTATTCGTACACACTCTAGACAAACAGTGAGACCCCTCTTTGAAAAAGACTGTAGTGTATTCTTGATTCAGTTGGTCTTTAACTGAAGAATTACACTAGCACTTATGATAAGTGTGAAAAGGACCGCAGAAGGATAAGATTATGTGACTCAGTCATCGTTGTTGTAATCTAGACCTTCGGAGATTGATGCGTTCTCTTAAGCTATAAGATAATATAAAATAAACATGTAATATTCACTTCTTGTTTATTTGATTTACCAAGTGATTCCTATTTTTATTAGTTTACATACGAGGTATTTTGGTAAATGAGAATGATTATATGATGTGCTATTATAAATTATTTATGGCCACTATGTTCCAGTGCGCTGGATTATTGATGTCCTCAAAATGAGCTCAGTAATGTACATTATGTTAAAACCTGCATGTAGACGATTGTATAGGTACTTGAATCTTAAGTCGCGGTCATGTCTCACCCCTCCACACATAATGGTTAAGGATCTGAGTGGTACTAATTTCGAAAATGAATAAGAAGTTAATTAATTATTTTGTCAGTAATTTAATTAATTAGCGGACGTTATATCTTAAACATAGGGAGGTAAATCGATCAATCAGATTAATATTATTTAATTATAGAGGCACGACTTTATTGATAAAATAGGAGCTAAATGGGGAGAGCAATAATATTACTCTAGTGGGAAGTTGTATTATTTAATTCCATTTAATAAGGAATTAATCTTATTCCATATTTATTATTCCATTAGGAAGGGAATATTCCTACTAGAATCTTGTCGAATGTTAGGAGACTTGAAAGTCTTCTAGAAGGTGATGAGTAGTAGGAGAGTTATATCCTAGATTGGATCAGTAGATGGAATACAATTAGGATTCCTTGGCCTAATGGGATAAGCCCATATTTAGCACCTTCTTAAGGTCCCTAATGGAGCCTATAAATACACCATGTCCCAACCTCTTGTACAAGACTTGAGCTGGCCAATTTTTCTCTTACATACACGAGAGAAAGAGCTTTGTTAGAGAGTTAATTCAATTAATCGCTCCACCAAGATTAAACGAAGTAGGTGTTTACGTAATCCATTAGAAGGCTTTTGGGTACAATTTATTCAAGCCTTTAATTACTTATATTTTCGGTCACCTCCCTCCACCACACGCTGCCGTCCACCGCCGTGAGAAGCCACCGGAAGCCAGCCAAGTCCAGCCGATTACAACCGCTAGCTACCGCCTGCAGTCGCGCCTAGCCAGGCCCGACACCAGCTCTCAGTAGCGATGCCCACGAGCCCCAGTCATGCCTACCTGCTCGTGACCCGCATCGCTGTCATTCCAACGCACGAGGAGTACGCGCGTACCGCCTGTCCGCGCCCAACTGCCTTTCCGCGGATGCCCGCGTACTCGCAGACGCCAGCGCCCACTCCGCAGCAGCATAGGAGTCCCGGGACAACACGCGCGCACGCCAAGCGGCATCACAGCGCCCGTTCACATGACCCGCATCCCGCGCGTCTTCCCCAGCACCCGATGCAAGTCACTCGCACGCTGTCCGCAACCCGCCAGCGACCAAGCGCGCGACCTGCCAGCTGCGCCCGACCAGCACCCGCGATCACCATCCGCAACCAGCCCGCTGCACCCGACGCCGAGACTCACCTACCGTGCAACCGAGTTCCATCTAACTTCTCGATTAGAATCGAGTAAAGGCCAAATCTATATGCCCATTAGATTGTGGTGTTCAGACGAACTACATCTACGTTATTCAACATCGTCTCTGAGTTGGCAAAAATTTTAAAAGGTAATGTTCATATCCTAAATATAGATTCCGCTGCGTTAGGATTTATTTCGATAAGTTCAATACTGTGCATGTTGTTTGACGTTCCTCATAGAACCCAACAACTGGTATCAGAGCCCAGGTTTAATTCAACCTCGTGAACAGTTTGAATTTGGACTTTGCCTGATTACATGAATTATGTGCGTACAGACGCAGCGACATAGTAGATTAGAAATCGCAATAAGGTTTTTGCAGGTAATTTCGAATCTGACTATTGTGGCCTGTATGTATGGATTTTAATTTATATTGAATGTATGTTGTTTTATAAGACTCGGACATGTCGAGGAATTTTCGGGTTGGTGAATTCTTGTAATGACTTATTCGCATAGTGGGACACCGCATAGTTTATTGCGTTAATAGAAACTCATGTACGACTCCTGCGTGGGTCATAGGATGAATTGTGTAATTGTTGTTTATATTATTCGTTATTGATCCGGTGGGCATGGACCAACCTTGATGGGGCAAGGCGATAAACACGTACATGGATGCCATGGTGATTATCCAATGGCGACTTTCCCGGAGACGACCAATTCAGTGGGAGTCACTGCGAAAGAGGAGTTCCAATACCTGAATCGGAGGACACACTCAACAAGGACAGGACTGTGTTTTCTCCGAAACATTGGAGATTGATTGATGGCCATGATAGTTGGATTATAATTCCTAGTTTAATATTGCTTATTAATCATGCATGTTCTTATGTGATTTTTTATGTGCAAATCGGATTATTAGGAGCATGTTTAGGAAAATCCAGTGAAACAAAAATTATATTAAGTGTGTAATGGGTTGAAATAAATTACATCTAAGGTCTCCATTATAGGTTTGTCAGTGAAGTTATTTAATTCGATTCCCAAAGGACGTTTTCTTTCACAGTTAATAAGGACGAATCTCCTTCGGGATTGTTATAGTAAGCTATTTCAAAAGCGTACGGGTCACCCAAAGGTGGACGTATAATTTTGGTAGTAAACATAGGACCAATTAATGGGTTACACTTAAAGTGCAAATAATTACGATATTCCAAAGGAAAAGGTCGTTTTTATTCTTTTACAAGTTAATTGTGCTCGCCAAAAGATGGACTGACTATTTGTTAAGTACTGCTTGGCAGTATGTTAAGCTAATGGGAATTATCCCTTTTCTTGAATGGCCTGCGGGGATTCGGTGTTTTGAAGTGTTGGCGAATTTATTTGAATATTGTTACATGGGATCAACATTTGATGTTTAAATTCAAAACTACTTGACTGAGTAAAGACCATGTTTGCATGATCCAAAGAATTTAAAATGTCTTTCAAGGAGTTATTTGGTTATCAGTCGCGGGCTGCCCGACAAGATGCCATGAGGGTTCTAATGAACATGACCATGCGTGAGGGCACTCCCTAAGGGAACATGTTCTTGTTATGATGGCCCAGTTGAATGAGCTGGAGGTTCTTGGGGCTTTTATTGACTGGGAAACCCAGGTCGATATTGTGCTCCAGTCTTTACCGAAGAGCTTCGAGCAATTTTGGCTGGATTACAACATGAATAAGATGTTGATGACTCTACCGGAACTTGTCTCTAAGCTTCAGTCAGCGGAGGGCCTATTTCGTCAGAAGACCCAAGCTATGGTGGCCCAGCAGGGTGATGTTTCCACTTCTAAGGCTTCTAAGGGCAAGAAGAGGAAGAAGTCCACAGAAAAGGGCAAGGCGGTCATGAATGACGCGCAATCTCGACAGAAGGTAAAGAAGCTGAAATGCAAGTGCCACAGATGCCAGCAGAAGGGACACTGGAAGGCAGAATGCCCTCTCCTCAATAAGTTTGATAAAGGTACATCTTATTCTTTAGTCGTTGAAATATGTTTAGCGGTGTTATTTACCAGAACCTGGTGTGTAGATACATGAGCCACTTATCAAGTCTGCAATTCATTGTAGGGGTTCCAGGAGACCAAACGGCTTAGGGAAGGTAAAGTTACCATCTACTTGGGCGATGCTAGTAGAGAGTCAGCAGTTGCAGTGGGAGACGTCCATTTATATTTTGGCTTTGATAGGTCTCTAGTTTTGAAAGATTGTCTTTATGTTCCTAGTTTTAGAAAGAATTTGATTTCAGTTACTAAGTTGTTTATGAACAGTTTTCTGCTACTTTCGATAATAAAGTTTTTATTAATTTTGGAAAAAAGTTCATATGTTCTGGTTCATTAGTTGACAATCTATATATTCTAGAATCTAAGTCTTCTCCACTGCAACAAAAACAATTACTTAATTCATCATCTAATCTGAATAAGAGAAAGAACCTTAGAAAATGAACGAAACATATCTTTGGCATCCAAGATTTGGTCATATTAACCTTGGGAGGATTCAAAGGTTGGTAACAGATTGTCCCTTGGGATCGTGAGAAGTCGAGGCTTTTTCAACTTGCGAGTCTTTCCGGGGAGGCAAAATGACTAAGAGGGTTTTAGTTCTAAGGGGCATAGAGCCGAAGATGTGTTAGGGCTAGTTCATTCCGATCTATGTGGTACTATGAGTGTTTAAGTGAGAGGTGGTTTCGAGTACTTCGTTACGTTTATAAACGATTACTCGAGATATGGGTACATTTTCCTTCTGCACCTAAAGTCTGAATGCTTTGAGAAGTTTTTAGAGTATAAGGCAGTTGTGGAGAAGCAGTTAGGAAAAAGTATCAAGTTACTACGATCAGATCGTGACGGAGAATATCTCTTGAATGAATTTAGGAACTACTTGACGGACAATGGTATTATATCCCAGCTGACTGCGCCTAGCACGCCTCGGCAGAATGGCGTAGCAAAACGAACGAATAGGACTCTTATGGAAATGGTTAGGACAATGATGAGTTATAGTACTTTACCAAATTCGTTTTGGGGATATGCCCTAGAAACAGCAATATACATTCTGAATAGAGTTTAACGATGGCAACTTAGGCCGACGACATCGCAACGGGCGGTAAAGTAGCGGCGCACGGTGGACGAGAAACAACCAACGTTTTTTGGGCATCTAGTTGACTTGATGAGAAGTCTATTGTAGTGTGAATTCTTGTCTGATAAGGAAAATTCACTTCCAATTAGACAGGGACTGAATAGTCTCCTAATTCAGCTAGAGTTTCAACTAATGGCCAAAATCGTGGGGTTCATTTCAGTATTTTTTTATTGCTATTAATTGCTATCCATGTTTAATTAATTTATTTCTTTTTGGCATGTGATTAATTATATAATTGCATAAGTAAAAATACTCAATTAAAAATTATACTATTTTTGAGAAGGATATTTAAAATTAAAGCTAATTTTAAATTTCTTATGCCTCCATTTCTGGTTTGTAGGTAAATCAGATAATCGAAGTGAGGGCTCCTCCATGGCTGACACTACTTAGATTTATTGTAAGAAATTACCAAAACAAACTTCCATTAAATGATTACAGGAATTCATATGGAGCATACGGGCCCTGCCACCGAGGACGTAGAATCCTGCATGACGACCTCAGGATCAGGACGGTTAGAGGATTTCTTATGAGAGCGTACGGGCCTCCCCACGGGGAATGTATAATCGATTTTGACGACCTCAGGATCGTGAAATGAGTTTCATTTTGAATGCGATAAATTTTATATACCTCTCACGGGGTCCCTGATTTCTATTGCGTGGCCAAAATGAGATCAACTATTAATTTTGTTTGCCATGAATTGGGTTTTGGCTTATGAAATTAATGGGTTCTTAAAAATCCTTTCTCTTGCGAATGTTGAGTATGTAGGACGAAGCACGTAGCATGCTTACTCACAATGTGTAGAGATGTCAGTGAATTTAAGGTAATGTTGTTTTAAGGATACAACGTTAACAATTAAATTCAAAATGTTTAATTAGTAAAATTATTTCGTGGTTCTCTAATTTATTCAAACATTCCTTTCATGTTGTCCTTTATTCTCAAACATAATCTACTGTTCGAAATTGATTAGAAATAGAACTTGGATAGTCCTAAGTTGATAGGAAGTACGAGCCGTAGGGCGTGTGTATCCAGTTTAAGAAAAAAGGACATTGGACCTATCCTTAAGATAATAAAGGTAAATCTTATTTACTCAGAAGTCGAAATATTTATAGGAAATGAAATTGACTGAGTGATAGGTAGATTTCCATCTAGAATGGGCAATGGAACGAAAGTGGCAGTTATTGCAGCATGAGTTTTCTATATATCGAATCATTTAGTTTTGAGTGATAATCTTTGCGTACCAAGTTGTTGAAAGAATTCAGTTTCAGTTTCTAAATTGTGTATGAATATAACATATTCTTTGATGGCAAGTGTACTGTCTAGAAAATGAAACATTTATTCATTTGGTACGTGGGTAGATACTAGTTGACTCAGGTAACCGAAAAGTCTCACAGTGCAATAAATAAAAGTAAGTGACACATCGACTAAAACCAATAAGGAACATGGTCTCTTTGCCACATCGGTTAAGTCAATGATGAGTTACTAAGGATCTTTTCTGTTTTTCGGTTTTGGGGTTGTGTAGGTAATGGCATAAGTTCTGAGCAAAGTTCGATCTAGATTAGTAGCTTCTACTTCAAAACGATTATGGACAAGGTTGAAACCATGTCAGAACATTTTCGAATTTGAACTATTTTCGGCATCGACTCAGAATTTGAACTATTTTCGGCATCGACTAAAAAGTTGATACTAATAAGATCGAAAGGTCGTTTGAAAAAATGGTTATTTGTGGAATACTCAATAGTAACGAAAAATATGGTTTACAGTACTAAAAATCAGAAGGTGATCGTTAGAACGAATGCCTGATTTTTATAGGAATACTGCGTGATAAACCAAAGGCCCATTTATAGAGTGGTCACAAGGAAAGATAAAGGTGAAAGTTCAAACTTCGTTACCGCGTGTTAAAATGTTATACCACAATAAGACTGCAAACACGTGTCTCAAGTAATATACCTTTGCCGGAGGTACTTTGTCGTAGTGGGATTGCTGCAAAGCGATTATCAAACATTCGTGTTGATGAGAGAGTCTTGGACTCAGTTAGTAGTGAACACGAAGTGTGAATTCATGTCCTTGAGGAAAGTCTTTGCCTAGTCTCTAGTGAATGTGAAATAAATCCCTAGTTATACGATAAGATGCTCATTGTCGTGGGAGCATTGCAAGGCAACTTCCATACATACAATGAGAAGCTCTGAGAAAGTAGATGCAGGAACTTAGCAAACAACAATGATTTCTGATATAGGGTTTGTACTTAATCAGATTTAGGATCTTGTAGAACCACTAAGTAGCATAACGCAATTGCGGTTAATGGATCTACGAGTAAATTCGTGTAGACTTCCACAAGTAGGCTTGTTGTGAAATAATGAACTCAGTGGTTAGTTTGATCTATTATGAGTTAACCTTTTCATCAGTAGCCATACTTAAGTCTATATGAATTTTAGGTTGAGGCCACTCATATGTAGTATGAGTTTGGCATCGTGGATATCAAGACAAGGTCTTGAAGGAAGATCCATGAACCCATAAAGGTTCATTGTAGTTGCTCAGAGCATCTAGCTAGTAAACTGAAATAGTATATTATGGACTGGAGTAAGTGTGGTTATCCGGTACATTTGGTTGATCAAGTATGTGGATATTATCAGTCACCAAATGAGCGTTGCGTGTTTATGAGAAGTGTGGTGGTATTTTTTATACACTGTGTAGACCGCATTTCGATCACTTCAAAAAGGATAAGGGTGTTGTAAGACGCAGAGATAAGATTATCCAAGCAGTTAGATAAGAAGCATTTGGAATAGTTGACATATGTTCTTGAGACCAAGGATCACAAGAAAAGATTGTTACGGTTTTTGAATTTCTTTCTATGGACTGTCATAAGGCTCATTCGTAGCATGTGTGGCGTAAAGGCAATTCCTTATGCTCCGCAATAGGAAGCCTAGTATGTGCAATGTAGAGAATGAGGCCTGATATCTATTTTTGCTAAGGGCATAGTTGGTTCATATCGAAGTAATCCTAGATAGGTGCAATTGGTTCATGGTAGAACATATGATCAAGCGACCATAACTGGGTTAAGGATAATATGTAGAGTTACCAAAGGAACCATATGCAGCCTATGGATTACAATAGATTCTGATTTCTAATCAGAGATGAATGATAAAGTAAAATCTACCTCGACATTTATGTTCACTTGTGAGGTGGAACCAATGGGTTTGGATCCAGAAACTTCTATTGAACTAGAAACGTAAAGATCCTTGTTTGCCTAAGTCAGGTCACAATTTGATAGTGATGACAGTTGGTGCAGTTGCAAAAAGAAAGGAATTAAAAGTTCATAAGGCTAGTGAGCGCATAGAGCAAGTATGACCCATTACGAGGAATCACAAAGGGGTAGAGTTTTGTCGCCTAGTTACGTCAGGTGACGACCAGGAAGATCCTTTTAGAATGTGCATTCGGGCGAAAGCCGTTGATGACCATGATAATGGATTGGGGAGTCGTATGTTTGGCAGTTAGGACAATAGTTCTTTGAGAATAGAGATTGAAAGAAGTATACTAGTAAAAGTGGAAGCTTTAAGTATATGAGAGATTATTTGTGTATATACTGAAAGCTTGGCTTTAGATGTATTTACGCCGAACTCGTTTGAATGAGAAGAAAGTTTAATTAAACACTCTATATTCTGTTGTTTTTCACTTAGATAGAATCAGCCGTCATAGGGCGAGCATAAGATCATTCTATCAGTTACTTGCGAAACAAGAATTGTGGTTCACAACCTATATAAGAATTAACACTCCATCTGAATGGTTGTAGTGTTAACCATACAGCTAGCCTTTACTAACTAGTTGCACTAGTATACTTTTTGTATTGAACGGATCTCAAAGAGGAGAAGTTCATTTTATACGGATCGTCGTAAATGAACTAGGCCTCGGTTAATTACTACGTACTCTTAACCCGTAAGATATAAACAGACATGTGTATGCAGTAAATATTACTATGATTCACTTGAGTGAGATAAGGATTACTTGATCAATATACTTAATATTTTGGGTAATATTATTGTATGTACAATGTGTTGTTAGAATATTTATGGCCACCGTGGGATATAGTTTGATAATGTCCCCGAGATGAGCTCATGAAAGATTATTATATTAAATTTGGCCAGTGGAATTTATTTCGATATAATAATAATGTGATGAGTGGTGCTAGTCTTGCTTATAGATAATGAATTTAATTGTCAGTAATTAAATTAATTGATGGACATTATATCTTAAACACGGGGAGATAAATCGAGTAATTATTATTGGAGACTCGAATATAATTTGGGAATTCAATTGGGAGTTTATTCAATAATACTACTTTAGTGCAGTTACATGTATTTCCTATTTTTATTTGGTAGGCGTGACCTATAGTCTAATCCAAATAGGTGAAACCCTATTTAATATCTCCTTAGGATCCCTGTTGTAGCCTATAAATACATCACATCTCTTGGGATTAGGAGAATTATTAGAGTTCAACGATGGAATAGAAAAAACGTCGCCCCTCTCTCTCTGTTCTCTCTTTTGTTCTCTTCTTCTTCTCCAAGTAATCCCAGTAGAGATATCTCCGATCTATCGCCCACCAAGATGATTGGAGTAGATGTCGGGTAATACAACAGAAGATCTGAAGTTCTCGAGCATCTATATACATTTATCCAACTCCGTAATATATATATATATATATATATTTATATATATTAAATCTTTTAATTTATCTGTAACTCGCGAGGTTGTCCGTTCTTCATAAAAAGGCGAGTATTATATAAATATGATGTATTGGAATTATTCGGTGGCAATCCCATAGCGATGGGGACTTTTCGGTTAGTCTTCGATCAAATTCCGGTGGGATTCCGACAACGTGACTGGCCAGGCAAGCCCCGACAAGGCGCAACAGCGCCCAGGCGCGGCCAACAGCTGTTGGGGTCGCAGCCCTGCGCACATGCCCAACTCACCCGCGCACATCCCAAAGGAGCAGCCCAGGGAGCAGTTCACGCGACCTTGACGAGCCTAGATGGTGAGGAAGCCCGCAACGAGCAAGCCCATCAACACAGGCCCAATGCAGGAAGCCTAGTTGCCACACGAGGCCCTATGCAGGCATATTCAACACACGGGCCGTGAAGCCCACGCGCGGCCCACGCTTCCTCCCTGCTGCAACCCGCGTGTGACCCGACGCCAGCCCTTGCGGAGCCCGTGCACTCCAGTCAACTTTCCTGCAGCTCAAGAGTGCGCGTCCAACCCAGTAGCTCGCTACGCGGCCCACTCCGCATCCAGCCACGGCCAAAGATGCTCCAGCGCGGCCCAACATGTCTATGCTCGGCCTAAGGGTGTCTAGTGTAGCCCAGGGCGGTCAAGCAGCTTTCCAGACCTGTTCAGCAAGTGTCGAGGACCCGGTTAAAGTCCAAAATTAAGTCCCGAAAGGTCTGACCAAGTCAACGAAAGTTTGGGATGATCCGACATGGAAGGTGAGCGGTCCGACGGTGATGGAAAAGCTAGTCCAGCTGCTCACGGACATGACACTCAGACGATTTCCCACAACAGATATCAGAAATGTCTCAGAGTCGGCAAAAACTAAAAAAAGGTATGCATTGAACCCTCGCTTCTAGTTCCGCTTTGCTAGGGTTTAATTTGTAGATAGTCCGTGATGCTTAGGTTGGGATTTTTATTTATCGTATTAGATGTATGCTTAGGTTGTGATGTGTTTATCATATTAGATGTATGTTTAGTTCGCGACGCGTCAATATAATGTTTATCATCGTATCGTTTTTGCCAAACCTAGCAGGTACTTGCATATATGCCGATGTCATGATATGATGATATATTAGATGTGTATTAAGTGTCGGTTCCAGCAGAGCACGAGGATTTTTATGCTCATGGTGCCAACTAACTATTTTTAGGTGATAGAGTCCCACGAGACGCGTGAGCTGGATATGTGGTGGTGGTCAAAGCTTAAGGAAATTTTGAGAAAAGTATGTCATGTAGTATATTTGATCATGTTTGCATTCAGTATGTTGTTTGTGATTTCAAACTATTATTTGCTTCTGCAGTTCAGACTTGCATTTCAGATTTCAGGCTATTAGACAATGCATGATTTTACCGCCCCAGAAACCGGGAGTCAGTAAGAGTGCAGTTAGATGCATATGTGCCTATAGTCTTTAAAGAAATATAGAGTTAAAGAGATAAAGATTAAAGTTGTGTAACATCCTGCATATTAAAGTTAAAGTATTTTCTAAAAACTAATAAGAGTTTTCAAAAATTAAATCAGTACTTTCCAATTATAGCGCGACAAATTTACTTTGATTTTAGTAATAGTAGGGGGGGTATTACACAAAAGGTCGCCTACAACGACCGAGGGGCCAGCAGACATGGTCGTTTAGAGGCCTGAAAAAGAGAAAAATAAAAAGGAAAAGGAGAAAAGAAAAAACTTAGAGAAAAGGAGGAGGATTTTGTTTAGGCATAGAAAGAGCATTTGTGGTATTGGTAAATGCACCTATATCGTTGGGTTCGAATAATCTATATTATCTACAATATATGTATTATACAATGTAAATTATTATTATATTATCTACAATGTATAATAAAGGAACAATATTCTCATAAATAAACTAACTACAAACATCCACTCAACTAAAAACACTCATCCATTCAAAATGGAATTGTTGAGTAACACAAAATCGAGCTTTTACAATATATTCCAACATGAGGCACGTCTCTAATACAAGCTTAAGCATAGCCAAGTCTGTAACGCCCCACATTAATTTCAAAGAAAATTCTGGACTTTTCTAAATTCAAGGTTTAAAATTTTCAAATTCATTTTCCATTTTAACATATTAAAAGGTACTATCATTCATTTCATAATATAGTTCACGTCGTGTCTGAACTCACGGGGGTTCATTACCCGGTTTTCACAAGGATTTAAATATCCAATCACGAACATGATCATCACAACATAGGCATATCAACATAAAAACCAATTCACCAGGTTTCATAACATAGAAAATTAAACCAACTCATTGGGTTCAAAATCAATTCGTCATGCCAAAACAATAATCCACAATTTTCGAAACATCATAGTTTGAAAACAAAACAAGTTCAACATGTTCAACAATAATGCGAAAGCATAATAATCATATTCATAAATGCAGACCGGTCACTCGTCTCCTCGTCGCCATGCCTGCCACCTGCTCAACCTGGAATGGGGGGATGG
>CACSLK010027831.1:2959250-2969574 GCA_902706635.1 Striga hermonthica | reverse complement strand
GGCCCTTGCCGGCCGTTTGGTGATTTCCTCCGGCAACTCTAACATGAACTAACATGATATAACATGAAATGATCATAGGTACTGAACTTACTCACAATTCATGCACCTCACTCGATAAAGTGCCGTGGTTTGCGCTACGGGCACTACCATCGGCTTAAGGCCAATCCTCGGCCAAACTTCAATTTCCCTCGACCATTAAAGCTTGACTGATCATAAAATACTATTAAAAGGCTATTGAGACTGGGATTATTCGAATAATTCTGATCATATTAAAAGATAACACGAGAGGGCATATACTACGACCCGTGGGCATGCACTACGTGTGCTGCCGACTTCCTTAGGCCAAAACATGGACAAAACCACAACTTATCTCGACCTATCTTTTTATACTGAACACATGAGGATATAACATGACTAACTGGCCCTGAATTACACATGAGTTGCCGGATAAATCATGAACTTACTCGGTCATAGCCTAACATGGCCCTAACCGAGCATAATTTGCTGTTTACATGCATTTCTTGACATGAGCTGAATGAACTGACTTAAACATGATCTAATTAATATGAAAGGATGCTGAACATGAGATTACCTCCTCAATTGCTCGGAGAATTTCCCATGAACGGGTATGATTTCTCGTCTTCGGGCCTATGCGCGTGTGTGTGTGATTAGGGCTAATGTTTTGGCTTAGTTCTTGCTGAGTGTTTGGCTTAGACAATCAGCCATAATTTGCCCCAAATACCTGACTTATAGACGTGAGCTAATGGTGGGAAAGTCTCGGCCTAATGGTCGAGCGCCACTTGCCGAATGCTAAGGCCATGAGGTGGCCTAGTTTTGCCTACTCACCTTTCCACATGCTTAGTCACGGTCCAAGTCACTACCAGCCCTCCAAGTGTTCATGAACGGATGACTATGCACGTAAGGATTGGGGAGTCTTGATCTTTCGGCGATTAGTTCGACTAAGCATGGCTTAGACGTGCTAAGGACGTACTTATACGCACTAACGGCTGTACTAAGTATACTCAATGTTAAGCTAAACATGATTACTTTAAACATGACCTGACTTATAGACGTGAGCTAATGGTGGGAAAGTCTCGGCCTAATGGCCGAGCGCCACTTGCCGAATGCTAAGGCCATGAGGTGGCCTAGTTTTGCCTACTCACCTTTCCACATGCTTAGTCACGGTCCAAGTCACTACCAGCCCTCCAAGTGTTCATGAACGGATGACTATGCACGTAAGGATTGGGGAGTCTTGATCTTTCGGCGATTAGTTCGACTAAGCATGGCTTAGACGTGCTAAGGACGTACTTATACGCACTAACGGCTGTACTAAGTATACTCAATGTTAAGCTAAACATGATTACTTTAAACATGATTATCCCCTAACTAAACCTATTAATGTTAATTAATCATCATTAACATTAAGCTAATCATGATTATCCTTAAGCTAATTACGATTAATTAGCTAAACATGGATTAAGTTAATTAAGCAAGGACTAATGACCATTACTTAAATAATGATGGACGGTGTACCAATGTGAACGCGTCGCTGTATAGGAATGACGACGTTCATATATGGTAACCTTAACCGAACGTACTCGTTTTCGGTTACAACTTGACCTCGGAACTTAATTCGGACATCCTTGACTTAGACGATTAATCCGAACATTAATATTTAGAATAGTTCGTCAACTTGGCTTATTAATTCCGAACTCATTAACTGATTAAATGAATCAGAATTAAATCTGAAAACTCGTTCGATTATCAAATCGAATAACACATCGACTAATAGTCGAACTTAGAATATAACTGGCTAAATCACTTAAACTTGAACATGAACATAATTATTTATTAACAAAGGCTAGCTTTAAAATTAAAAGCTAGTATTTTCCTTTATTAATAAAACTCGGGGTATAACACCTAGGCCTCCCCATCCCGCTGGGTCGCGCATTGCAAGGGGACATGGGCTGCGCGCACAGTAGCGGAAACCCGCCGGAGAAGAAAAACTCGCCGAAAGAGAGAAAATCCCCGGCCAAATCTTATCGGATCCGGTGAAAAATGACCATCCGTGCGTGCGCCCCGGCATGGAGAATCTGATAGTGCCCTTGGTTTGAAGAGATTCACCAGAATTTAACGGGAAATCAAAGGAGATGACATGATTTTGACTTTATTCATCCTAGATCCATAAACTTTGACCGACTAATTGACGGACTCCCCGAGTGATTTTTTGCACCAAATTTTAAGGGTAGAACGAGCATGACAAGAGCTTCGCAATGGTGTAAGAGTTTTTCAGATCGGATGACTTTTTGCGACGGACGGCGACGGCCGATGGCGGACGGCGGAGGTGAAGACCTGGGAACTCGCCTCGACGAGGGGAGTCCGATGGTACCCTCGGATTATCCATAGCCCTCACGGATCGCCGGGAAAATGCATTTGAATGTTCGATTTTGACCGATTTTTTGCTAGATCTGGAAACCTTGACCGCAAAATTGACGGCCTTCCGGGATGAATTTTTGCATGAAATTTTAAGGGTAGAGTCACCTTGAGGAGATCTGACGTAAACGATTTTCTGATCAGAGCACGTTTTTCGGCGGCCGACGGTAGAGGTGACGGCCGGCGGTGGCGGCGGCCGGTGGAGAAGAAGGAGGGTTTCCAATTTTTCAGTCGGAACTCCGCTTGACTTTTTGACGGGTCCCACAGACGGTGCCAATGAAGTGAATAGATTTCACCCGGGCTCCTTCAACTCGAACAGCCTCCGCACCTGCAGAACCCAACGCCGGGGGTGGCTCCGGCGTCGGGCCTCCGATGCTTAAGTCAGTGCTCAGATCAAGAGAGAGAAAGTGTAGTAATGAAATGAGGAGAGAATGAGAGAATGAGATACCTTGGCCCCCTTTTACAGGGGGAGTGTACCTTTTGGGCCCAAGTTGGGCTTGACCCATATCGTTATGCTTGACCCACATCTAAGCATAACGATATGGGTCAAGCCCAACTTGGGCCCAAAAGGTACACTCCCCCTATAAAAGGGGGTCAAGGTATCTCATTCTCTCATTCTCTTCTCATTTCATTACTACACTTTCTCTCTCTTGATCTGAGCACTGACTTAAGCATCGGAGGCCCGACGCCGGGGCCACCCCTGGCGTTTGGTTCTGCAGGTGCGGAGGCCGTTCGAGTTGAAGGAGCCCGGGTGATATCTATTCACTTCACAATTAATGATTTAATTAAGTCTAAGTCCAATTAAACTTAATTATATATTTTCTATCTAATAGAAAATAATCTCATTACTAAAATTAAATATTCCAATCTAATTGAATATTTAACACTCTCGGTTCACTCTTAGCCGGAAAATAGATTGCATATTGTGTGACCCTATAGGCCTTCATATATTGACACAAATCTAGTTTATGATCCTTACGAAACTCCTAGACTGCGTCGAAGGACGAACTCAAAATATGAAGTACGTTTACATAGACAAAGCAAACAAACCTTTGGTGTAGAATTCAATAGTGATACAGTCCCTTCATCCACGACCCACTCGATTGAGCTTAGGACTTGAATGTGTGTCTATCCAAACAGCTTGATCATTTTATCTCATCTTACTGGTTGATTTTATCAATTACATTTGAACACTATTTCAAATATAATCATATGCAATGGCCAGTGACTTTATCAACCCAGTATAGAGAAAACGAGTGTTCTCTCGAAACTATATTCGAGGAATGAATCCCATCTTGGCTCAACTACCAATTTCATGTATATCATGATCTACCCAACACAAGCCCGTGTCTACCCATAAGGGCGTAAGCGTTGGATTAGGTCTAAGTAAATCACTTTATACATGAATTGCGTATTGACCTCAAGTCAAAGGACTATTACACTATTCTACACACCGATACTCCCATAGACACATAAACAAATGGTTTATCGGTAGGGTATACCAATACTCTCTAAAGTATCCATTTGTCCATCACGAATAACAATTATTCATAGTAGTAAGACATACTATATTCTTGAAGAATATGATGCAGACCACATGTCAATCTATAACGTATCATTAATATCCCTTTCTTAATGATCATCGATTGAAACAATTTAAGAGTTATACTCTATCTATTAACATCTCACTGTGTTAATGACAGTATTAACTCAAGGGAGAATTTAATTAATAAATTACAGACAATCAAAAGAATTCATTAATTAATGCAAAACCACGAATATCATCAAATATAATATGAATGTGATCAAGTACATTTGTCCCAAATTGATTGTCTCTAGGACACATATACTAACATGTCACATGTGAACCCTTCCCATGATGGTCAGTGTTACTATCTTTGTGCCACTCAGTATTTGGTGGCTGGTTTCTCTGTTATGTAGTCTTGATGCTTTTTACACGTTTTTTGTGCCTAGCTCTACTCCTGATATCATTTTTCTATATTTGTTCATGGTATGTGGAGTAACATTAGTTCTGCGAATTTGATTGTACAAAAATTTCATCAAGACTTCATGTGTGTTAGAAATTTTCAACCTTATTAATTTTATTCCCTATCATAAACATGATTCACAATGTTGCAATCTTGTTTCAACAAGGCACAAAAAGTTGAAAATTTAATTGATGTATATTTTGTTATCATGGGTAGATATTTGTTGGATAATACTACAGTAGTTTTTGTTCTGAATTTGTTTGTTTGTAGTTATGTTTGCCAAAGTTGCGACATATCTTGCGTGGTTCATCCTCTTCATGGATTTTGTGCCAGTCTTGTGCCTTGTAATTTCCCTTTTTCCTACCCTCTTATTTATGTTTGTTATAGTATGATAATGAGTAACATACTAAATGTGATATTTCATGCAGGGATCCTTGTGAGCCCAAGATAATGCCAAAGAAGATATTGTCAAATTGGAGAGTTCGCATTGAAGGACTACAGTGATAAACATATTTTTCTTTTGGATTTGCAAGAAGAAGGTCCCGAGGCTAGTGTTTCTATAGGAGATATGTCAATTTAGAAATGTGATACAATGGGATTTGCCATATTTTTTATTAAAGCATTTTGGCTTTGTTTTTTTATTTTTTTAAATTGTGTTTGAAACATTTTGAGATTATTAGGTCGTTTATTTATGTTTTTAAATTAGTAAAATTACTATCGTTGTTGTTTTTTTAATATACGTCTGCAATTAATGACAATTATTATTATTATATATATATATAATATTGAAAATTTTTAATTTGTCATTAAAATTATTTTTTTTATGACACATTTACTTGTAATGTATTTGTTTGGATTCGTCACCATATAAAATTTTAAAATGACGGTAAATTTTGTCACTAAATAATTATCTTTTCAGGACAACCTATGTTGTCATTTTGTCTCAAGCTTTTAATGACAATCTTATTCTTTGTAATCATAGTGTTAAGAATTTTTGACAAAAGAATTCATCATATTTTAAATTCCTTTCTGTGAAGACTAATATTTTGTAATTATAAAATAATTCTTTCATGACGATTTATATGAATTATGATGATTCATATAACGAAAACGCCACAAAGATATTCGTCACTAAAATTGTATAAATTTGATGAAATAATAAAATTCGTCAGTACAAAATAAATTCGAGGACAAAGTTAAGTTTTCGTCATTTAAAATTTGTCTTTTTTGTGATAAAATAATAGTTTATATGACAAAATTCTCATAATAAATGTCACAACATTATCGTCATGAAAGGTAACCAAATAACATGACGATACATGTAATCATCATTAAAAGTGAAACATTTGGTGAAAAGTTTAAAATTTGTCACCTAGACCTAATATGACGCGGCTATATTGACGATCTCTGTGATGATAAAATTTCATCATCAATTTACTTTTGTGACGAAAAATAAGGTTTCCATGATGAAATTTATTGTCATATTTTCTGAAATTTCTTGTATTGTGGTTTTTGGATTAACAGGTATGCTAATGGGTGATTGTGATATGAAATGTTCATTAGGCTTATTATCAGAATGGAAGTTTCTTTTGGTTTGGTAAGGAGATTTTTGTCCATCAAAATGTATGTGTCTGGTTATGATGACCTTGCCATTGGGGAGTAAGGCTTTATATCCTTTGTACTGTTGACTGTAGCCAAGAAAGGTTGAGGGTTGAGTCCTACGTTCAAGTTAATGCTTATTATAAGGACTTAGAAAAGGAAAGCACAAACAAACCAAATACCTTGAGGTGAGTGTAGTCTGGTCTGTGGCCTGTCATTAGGTCCAATGGTGACTTATATTGAAGATTATTTTAGGGTAAACGGTTTATAAGAAACCTAGCTATGAAGAAGGCATCACCCCAGTGTTATTGAGGAAGGTTTGATTGAGACAATAGGGATAAACCAGTCTCATTAATGTGTCTATGCTTTCTTTCGGCTAGACCATTTTGTTGAAGAGTGTATGGGAAAGATATTCTGTGAAGGATCCCATTGGTTAAATAGAAATTAGGTAAAGCTTTGAATTCAGTCCCCCCATCACTTTGAGCACACTTGATTCTTTTATTAAATTGGTTTTCAACAAGTGTTTTAAAGATTTATGGTCTATGATGTTGACATAATACTGAAAGCCATTAAAAGATTTGATGGGAGCTGGTCCTCACAAATCTGTGTGAATAAGATTAAGAATTTCATAATGATCACTACTTGAAAAAGAAAAAGGAAGTCTATGGATCTTTTCTTGCAAACAAGACTCACAGAAAATTTTATTATCATTGGAACCAAAAAGAAGATTACAACTAGTTAAGGCTCTTTTAACAATGTATAGAGCATGACCTAATCTAGAGTGCCAAATGGCAATATCTTTATCCTTTTTCTGGATTTGATTGATAGAAATAGGTTGAAAAGAATTTTGAGTGGAGATGGAATCACCATTAAGGCTAGACAGGTTGAAAGTATAGAGACCATCCTTAACTCTCCCTCTTAGTAGTGTCATTCCTGAAGCTTGGTCCTTCACAAGGCAACAATCATGATGAAATTCAAAATAAACATGGTTGTCAAGTGCAAACTGGGAAACACTCATAAGATTTCAGGAACAAACAATAGGTTTTTTAGAATAAACTGTGGTGTTTGTTGGTTATTGAAGCGCAGAACATAATTTCCAATATGAGAGATTTTGAGATTCTTACCATTTCCTACTTGCACCTTTTCAGATCCTTGGTACTCATAGGCAAAGTTCAGTTTAAAAAATCATAGGTAACATGGTTACTAGCACCTGAATCAGGGTACAAGTTGCTATCTTCTGAGGGCTCATATGAGGGTGTTGTGAGGAGATTTGTGGAATGAACTGTTAGATTTCTGTTCCTCTCTTGTTGACCTTGATTTGGGTTGTTTGAAGTTTTGCCTTGGCCATTGTTGGGAACATAGTTGGTGTAAAACCGGTACCAACATCTATCTACAGTATGGCCATTGTAGAAGCACACTTGGCATCTCACTCCTTTGTTGGATCTGCCCCTTCCTCTTCCTGATCTGCCTCCTCTAGGCCCATTTATCCCTCTTCCTGCTTGATGGTTTTCTGACCTCTTCCTTGGGTGTTCTCAGTGTAGTTAACACTTGGAGTAGAGCCATCAAAGCTGTATTGAGTTTGCTCTGAATTCATGCTGAATTCATGCTCTCAATCCTTGTCTCAAATGTGAGCAAGAGAGATTGAACTTCCCTCAAGGAGATGGCTTCTGCTTTAAACCTGATAGATACCATCACTGGGTTGTATTCATGACCAAGCCCGACTAAGATGTACATCACTTCCTCTTCTTCTGAGATTCTTTGGCCAACTGCAGCTAAGGTGTCACAGCAAGACTTGACTTGGTTGAGGTATTCCCTCATATTTGACCCTCCTTTCTTCATGGTCTGCAATTTGAGCTTGTATTGCAAGATCCTGGCTTTAGAGTGGCTTGAGAAACCAAGTTCATGGCTATCTCAGATTTCCTTTGAGGTTGTCAACCCAACAGTTGTCACTAAGATAGACTCAGTCAAAGAAGATAAAAGCCAAGATTCCAAGAATTGATCTTGTCTCACCCAAAGAGTATGATCTTGGTTGAGAACAATCTCATTTGAACTTCCTTGTATGAACTCCTCTGGAATTTTCTGATTTCCAGAGATGAAGGATGATAGTCCATATCCTTTGATAGCAGCAAGAGCTTGTTGATGCCATACCAGATAATTGGTTTCATTTAGTTTTGAGGAGATAAGTTGGCTTTGGCGAAAAATCAGCTGGTTTTGATCTTGGTTGGAAGAAATGGTTGAAGAAGAAGACATGGATAATAAGTGAGGACTAAGAAATATAGGAAAAAAAAAATAAAATCGGGTATAGAGCCCACCAGATCAGTCTGGTGCTCTGATACCATATTAGCTTTCAATGAATAACATGACAAGAAAAGCTTAAAGAAAAGAACTTGCAGAGGATATGCAGATGTAGATAGCTATTGCTTCAAATGGTATTCATTGCATTCATTGTTCTTGGCCATCTAAGGTAATATATACAAAGAGAAAGAACTCTTTAGCCCCTTGACAGCTCACCTAGGTAAAACGGGAAAATACAAAATGAGGGGGAATTACCCCAAAGGCAATAGTACTCATTATGGGGAAATAATCAGTTGCTGATGTTTGTCCTTTTGCATGTGATCATGCAGCTCGTGCTTTGTACCTTTGATGGCCAAGTAAGCTTGCTGAGTAGGCCTATGACAAGGAGGATGTGTACCAGATGCATGCACATGTGGAATATCAAGGTTTTTATACATAGAACTAACCTAACAACTACTAACCTAGTAGCTACTAAGAACTAATCTAGCAACTACAGAACTATCCTAGCAGCTAGAGAGAACTAACCTAGCAACTACTAACCTAGCAACTTCAAACAACTAACCTAGCAACTATAGAGAACTAACCTAGCAACTACATAGAACTAACCTCACAACTATAGAGAACTAACCTAGTTGGAAGGTTAGTTGTCAACAGTCAATGACGGAAGTCAACGGTCAACGCCGGAAGTTTACGGTTAACGCTGGAAGTCAACAGTCAACGCCAGAGTCAACGAATCAAAATAATATTTAAATAATTAAAACAATAAAAAGAAGAGTGTAAATCATATATATATATATATAGATATATATAGGGGTGGTTCCAATGAGTCTACTCCTTAAAATGAGAATGTGAGACTCAATCTTAGCCACTCATTTTATCTAGATCAAAATCAATTAAAATATACCTTAATTAAATATTAAAATAATTATTAGTTGAGTCCGACCTTGACCGTTGACTTCTGGCGTTGACTTCCGGTGAAAATCGTTGACTTCTGGCGTTGACCGATGACTTCTGGCGTTGACCGTTGGCTTCCGCGTTGACCTGTTGCCCCTGGTATGCAGTATGTATGGAGTAAATATGCATCCAGTACCATGCATTTAATATGAACTAAATATGAATGTGGCATGAATTACACATGCAGTCCTTATGAACTCAATATGCACCAATAATATCAACTAAGTATGCACCTGTTATTAACTAAATATGCATCTGTTATGAACTAAATATGCATCATGAATGAACAAAATATGAATCGAAAATATGCAATAAAATGTACATTTTATATAGGTAATTTATGATGCATATTTAGTTATTTTATTATGCATATTTAGTTAATTCATGAAGCATATTTAGTTAATACGAAATGCGTACTTGTTATATTTAAATTAAATATATAATGACGCGTATATAGTTAATTTATGATGCATATTTAGTTAATTCATGATACATATTTAGTTATTACGAAAGGCATATCTAGTTCATGAACAGTGCATACCTAGTTTATTTGAGATCCAATCATAACAATTTATTTGTGTAGATCAATAACTTATATTAATTAATTTAAAATTAAAATTAATTATTATATTTGATTTTATTGTATAAAATTTATATTTTATTGCATATATTCGTTGCATATTTAATTCATTCATGATGCATATTTCGTTAGTAAAATGTGCATATTTAGTACATTAACAGTGCATGCATAGTTGATATTATTGGTTCATATTTAGTTCATAAGGATGTCATGTATAATTCATATCTTATTCATATTTAGTTCATATTAAGTGCATAGTACTGTATGCATATTTAATTCATACATAATGCATACTAGGGGTAAATTGTCAAAATAATATTTAAATAATTAAAATAATAAAAATAAAGAATTATTATTTAAATGAAGAGTTAAATATTTGCCACATATCATGTACCAATCTAGTGGCTAGGTATGAGTCTCACATGCACACTTTTAATAAGTGTTCTCATTGGATCCAATCCATATATATATATAT
>CACSLK010027831.1:2913170-2959204 GCA_902706635.1 Striga hermonthica | reverse complement strand
TATGAATTGGATCCAAGGAGTTCACTCCTTAAAATGAGTATGTGAGACTCAATCTTAGCCACTCATTTTGTCTAGATCAAAATCAATTAAAATATACATTAATTAAATAATAAAATAATTATTAGTTAACTCCGACGTTCACCGTTGACTTTCGACGAAAATTGTTGACTTTCAGTGTTGACCGTTGACTTCCGCGTTGACTTGTTGCCCATAGTATGCAGTATGTATGGAGTAAATATACATCCAGTACAATGTATTTAATATGAACAAAATATGTATAGGGTATGAATTACACACGAGTCCTTATGAACTAAATATGCACCAATAATACCAACTAAGTATGCACATGTTATTAACTAAATATGCATATGTTATGAACTTATTATGCATCATGAATGAACTAAATATGCAACGAAAATATGCAATAAAATGTACATTTTATATAAATTATAATTTATGATGCATATTTAGTTAATTTCCGATGCATATTTAGGTAATTTATGAAGTATATTTAGTTATATGAAATGCATACTTGTTATATTTCAATTAAATATATAATGATGCGTATATAGTCAATTTATGATGTGTTTGTCCCATTTTTGTTGCATTTTTCATCATTGTTTTGCTTTTTCTTTTTCCCTCGTTTTATTTCTTTTCCGTGGTTTTTAGTCATTTTTATGGTTTATTGCGTGTTTCCCTCTATTTTGAGTGTTTCTGTGTTTTTCGTGTTCTTCTTCTGATTTTCTCCGTTTTCTTCTTGTTTTTGGTCTGCAGGTCAAAAATCCTGTGACGAATAGATTTCTCCTGAAACCTGACCATTCAAGAACAAATAAGTAGAAGGGTCAGTTGGCGACAAGTGGGAAAAGCGGAATTTGATTTCGAGTTCGGACGAGTCCGAACGGGGCCGATACGCAAAGTCAAGCAAGTTGTCGATCCTTTGTAAGTTGGAAATCTCAAGAGGATTGTATTCTGGGAAAAGGTTTGTTTTGCTGGCATATTTGAATAGAGGGATTTGTCGGCGACACATAGGAAGAAACGGAATTGAATTCCGAGTCCGAACGAGCATAAACGAGCCCGAGACGCAAAGAAGGACGAGCTGCCAGGCACCGCGCGCGCCGCGCCGTGATGCACGCCGCGACCCGGACAGAGACTCCTAGGCTTACGCGCGTGATGAGGGATCGTGATTTTGTCTATGCTTTGTGAATAATCGTGCACTCGAGGCCTTCGACTAAATACGCACGGTTATATGATAAATACGCGCTCAGGGCCTTGCTTAAACACACGAATGAACACAACGTTCTTTCCTATTCAACTCATCAATTTTGCACCTGAAAAACAATGAGGGATGCTCCCTATTTATAGATCCTAAACTAGTCTAATCCTAATCTTACTAGAGAACTTATTAAAGAAATAAAATATTAAATCCTAAACATACTAGAAATATTAAAGCAACTAGGAAAGTAAATATCTCCTAACATCTAATAAACTCCTAATAATACTAGAACTCCAAGACTTGACTTGCACTACAATCCAATTACTTGACCTCCAAGTCGCCGCCTCAAGACCCTTCGCACGCCTTCTATGCACGCGCGTCAGTCGCTTAATCCTTCGTGCGCGAGGCATCGCGCGCCGCCTCCGCTACTCCTACTCCCGCACGCGCACCAGCGTGCGCCCCGCGTCCCTGCTAGCCTCCTCGCGTGCGTGCACTCCCGCCATTCTTAGGCCTACGAGGCCTAGGCCATTGCCCGCGTGCTGCTCACTTGCGCACCCTCCGCGCCCCGCCTGCTCCATGCGTGACGCCCGCGCGTCCCAGCCATCGCCCGCGCATGCACCACCCTCCTCGCCTAAGCCTACCATGCTTAGGCCTCTGCCTGCGTCTCCCCACGCGTCGCTGCCCATGCACCCCGTGCGCTCGCGCTCGGCCTGCCGCGCGTACCAGCTATCCGTGCACGTGTTATTCTCACCCAGCACCCCCGCGCTGCTCTCCCAACCGCGCGCATCATCTCGATCACTCGTCCCTCGCGCGCATCAAGTCCCGATGCGCACTGCTCGCTCGTGCTAGACCATTCGCACATCATCCCATAGCAATCTCCGGCACGCATCTTCCACCTCTCGCACACCCATTCTCTTAGCCTCTATCCTCCAAGCTCGTCGCTTCCTCGCACAAGCCTTGCACCAATCATTCACCTCCATAGCCCTCGGCTTGTGCTGCCTTCTTGCTCACTTGGCTTTACGCCTTCTAGACCTCGGGCCACACCCTCTTGGCTAGTCCCACCTGAAAGTAGGCCAGTATTCTTCGATTTGTGGCTCTTCCATCTTATGTTCGAGCCTACTCTCGAGGTCTTTGACCATCCTGTCACTTGACTCACCGGGGTTAATAACCACTTCCGTATCAGCGCGCCGCGACGCGACACTCACCGCGGCGCGACAGCAGCAGTCACCGCGGTGC
The DNA here is from genome assembly GCA_902706635.1 of Striga hermonthica. Classification (NCBI taxonomy): domain Eukaryota; kingdom Viridiplantae; phylum Streptophyta; class Magnoliopsida; order Lamiales; family Orobanchaceae; genus Striga; species Striga hermonthica. Next base: position 2,956,755 of record CACSLK010027831.1, on the reverse strand, counting down.
GACGCACCTCCGCGGCGCGACAGATGCATCCCTCGCGCGCGCGACACACCCGCTGCGCGGCACATCCTCCAAGCACGGCGTGACACCTCTTCACGGTGCTCCAAATCATTATTTTCACGCTTTCCTCCGTGTTACTTATAAATACACGTCGGGACTTCAAAAATAGATAACTCTCGACCGGGGCTTCAAACCCTAGGTCCCGAGAGAGCGACAAATACACCACTCTTGAGATTAATCATAAGTTTCTTTTCTCTCTTGTTCAATTCATGAATAATGATTAAATTTGGAGAATTGATTTCTTATGTTGAATTCAATATACTTAGCTAATTCCGATTGCTAGGTATAGGGAATGATTGTTCTTGTTTGACGTATCTGTCGGGCCTAATGTGTTCATGCTTATGCGAGTTGAATTTATTCGAACTGATAGAATCTTGTTTGATGAATTGATATAATAGAAGAGTGACACTTCGATCTTGCAATTAGAAATAATTGAATATTGATTTGTCGAGTTAGGGTTTTGTTGATTCGATATGATTAGTTCATTAATTCTCTTCTAATTTAATTAGCGACTTTAGAACCGAAAGGGGAGAAGTCGTAGAACTAGGCTCGCATGAGGTAGATAATTTCGTAGCTGAATAATCTATGTGTTTTGGATTGAAATACGTGCTTTCGATGACCCGTCCCTTGTTACGAAAAGTTATTAGGATTTGGTTAATTGACTTGTGTTGTATGCTCGAGCTTTCTCGTCTATGTTCAATCTCTTGTTACGAAGAGTTATTGGGAGCGAACCGCTAGATGTTTAAGCGAGAGTGTCGATCTTAAACCGAACAATTGATTGCCCGACTTTGCTAGAACTGGAATTAATTATTCCTGATTCCCTAGCTTCTTCATCTTTATTTCGTTTGTATTTTTAGGTAGATTATTGCTTTTTATTATTTCATAGCTGATAATTATTCAATCCCCTTATCTGATTAGTATGTTGAGGATTTTATTTGCTTTTATGTGTTATCAGTATCAAAGCTAAATTCCGAACAGCCTTCCTCGAGAGATCGACCCGGGGAACGAATCTTTCGATTCGATACTCGGTAAAAATAACAATTTGTACACAACAAATAGTAGGATATTTGTTTTGGTTTTGATTTTATTTTTCGTGTTTCTCTTTGTTTTGTGTTTTTCGTATTTTTGTTCTTCCTTTTGTGTGTCTTTGTTTTCTTCTTTGTTCTTGTTTTTGGTCTATTCCTTTTTTTTTTTTCCTTTTCGTGGCTACGTTTGGGTTGTTCTACTTTGGTGTGCAGGTATCATGAGCTACAACCGTGTTTACCCCTTACTACACACCCAACCTTGGGGTAACGAGCCGAGCTACCACACCAGGTATCACGTCCAGTTATATTCATACCATTCCGAGCAGTACTGGGACCCCTTCTCGGTCGAGCAACATTATGAGTCCCACAAGTTTAACGAGAAGCTCGACTAGATTCTTGATTTCATAGAGTCCAAATCAGCTCGAGAAGAAGAGGTCGCCTACAATGCCAAACTCGATCTCATCCTCGATCAATTGATGGCCCAAGCAAAACGAGAGGAGAAGATGGAGCTCAGATGTGCTCGTTTGAGCGAGCAAGTGGAGAATCTAGCAAGGCGCATCGACTCTATCGAGTCCCAGGCCAATAAGCCCAAGTTTGTGTACCCCCATCCAGCACCCTTGCACTTCAATGAGCTAGGGGATGGCTCTTCAGGCTACAATGCCAAGGTTGACCTTATCCTCGATTGGATGATGGCCCGAGCAAACCGAGAAGGAGAGATTGAGCTCAGATGTGCTCGACTGAGCACACAAATGGAGAGCCTCACTGCACGTATCGACTCTATTGAGGCACAAGTTGACGAACCACACTTCATGCTTGATATTCAAGCCCGTGTCTTGAAGCAAATGTGTGAGGCCGAAGAAGAAGATGATGAGCTTCAGCGAGACATTGATGATATTCAGAGGAGGAGATCCATGGGCTTGATTCTCAAGTCCCACCTCCCACCTCCGAGTTAGAGCACCTATCTTCGAGGCCCTTACACTGCATTACAAAGTTGGGAGGATTCGGTTCGACTTGCTCCACAGATGATCATATACTTCCAGAGGATGACAATAGAGCTTGTGTGGGAAAAGCTCTACGTCGGTTACTGGGGATTGCTCGTACCCGAGACCGCTTTATCCAGAACATCACCACCCGGATCCACTATGCCCGCCTTCTAGCTATACTGCCCGGGCTACCACTTCTCAAAATTACGAAGGCGTGGCACGACCGTCACTTCTTCCTAGATCCCGGTTGAGTTCTCTACAGGTTTCGTCAAGCTAATGACGTTAAACAAGCGCTTCTTGGGAGGCAACCCAAGTGATTTACTGTTTTCTTAGATATTTTTCTTTTCGCTTTTTAGTTTTATCTTGGAATAATGGGAGTTTGGAGTTTCGCGATTTTCTTATTAGCAGGTATGAGTTCGCGAGGCTAAGCATAGGGGAGCGACTTACACGTGAATGTTGTTCGCCTCGAGGCGTTTCGGTTTGCACACCCTTTTCATTTTTCTCTTTTGGAGTTCTTTTTCTTTCGTCTTTTCTTTTGATTTTGTGTCTTGGGTTAGCTGCTTGTTTGGTTCATTATATGAAAATTCTAGGTTCTATTATGTGACTTCCTGTTTTGCGTTGAAGCAAGGAGGTCATTGCCTCATTCTAAGTGTGGGGGAGTCAAATTGGATTTTGCATTCTTATGTGGTGGATCGGTCTAGTTTTAGGATTTTGTGTTGTTGAGCATGTGATATTGGTGAATTATGAGAATTGTTGATGAATGTTTGATGAAATTGGAAAGTTGTGATGATGGATGTGTGGTCATTGCCTCCGTATTTGCTTGATGGCCTTGAGTGACATCTATTTGCCTTGTGAGATTTTGAGCCTTACTTTTTCTTCTTGTGAGATATTGGTCATATTCTTGCAGAATTAGAGCTTGCCTTGTGTTTGTTTGAAAGGAATTAATTAGAGTTAAAATTGCGAAGGTGATTGAGGCGTTTTGTTGATTAGCTCTCTTTTTGCCTTGTATTTGGTCCTAAAATTTATTCTACTACTAGCCCCTTGAGCTTAAAACCTTTTCTTGTCAACCTATTGACTGATTTGTGTGATGATTGGGGGATTGGTGGCATTTTTGAATATGGTGGATATTGAGTTGCGTTGTTATTTGCTTGACCAGTAAAAAAAAACGAAAAAAAAAGCATGAGAGCTCACAGGACGATTCAAATGGATTCTGCTCCTCTTACTAGTCGCTTCATGTTGACAAGTAATGAGCATTGGGAAACTACAGTAGGACACTTGGATGACCTCCAATGTTCACACCTACAGAAGGTTGTCCTTTTGATTCGATCTTGTTCGGAAAAAGTTACTCTCCGAATAAAAAAGATATATATATAAGACAAAAAATTGGGTCAAGTGATGTCGCAATTCGATTAGAGCAGTTGGGTGTTGGTTGTGGAGTGTTTGGTGGATGGTGAATGTGTGATATTGTTTATTCCATATTGGTAGCGGAGAACTCGAGTAATTTATTTGCTCGAGAATTTTGTTGTTTATTTGAGCTTCTTTTCTGGCATATATATCCTTCCTTCAACCCGCATTACAACCCGTGAAGTCCTCTTGATTCGTATATTTTGAGCTTTGATTGTCTTCGAGTAATTTAAACGATTGGCAAGCATATGTTGAAACTTGAATATTGACCAATTTTGAGCGAACCTATCATATATTTATGTAAGAAAATGAGTGAGGCATATATGATGATCTATGTTTTAAGAGTTTGTCATTTCAAGAGCAAGTTGATATTTGAGGCATATGGTCGTACGTTCGTTGGAATCCGACTCAATTGAATTGAGCATTTTGAGACTCTTCTTATTTGAAACCGTATCAATGCTCGTATTTTGTTTTCTTTTCTTTTTGTTCGGGACGAACAAAGGTTTAAGTGTGGGGGAGTTGTTTGTCCTATTTTTGTTGCATTTTTCATCATTGTTTTGCCTTTTCTTTTCCCCTCGTTTTAGGTCTTTTTCGTGGTTTTTAGTCGTTTTTATAGTTTATTGCGTGTTTCCCTATATTTTGAGTGTTTTTGTGTTTTTCGTGTTCTTCTTCTGTTTTTCTCCGTTTTCTTCTTGTTTTTGGTGTGCAGGTCAAAAATCCAGTGACGAATAGATTTCTCCCGAAACCTGACCATTCAAGAACAACTTAGTAGAAGGGTCAGTTGGCGACAAGTAGGAAAAAGCAGAATTTGATTTCGAGTTTGGACGAGTCCGAACGGGGCCGAAACGCAAAGTCAAGCAAGTTGCCGATCCTTTCTAAGTTGGAAATTGGAAGAGGATTGTTTTCTGGGAGAAGGTTTGTTTTGCTGGCATATTTGAATAGAGAGGTTCGTCGGCGACACATAGGAAAAAACAGAATAGAATTCCGAGTCCGAACGAGTGCAAACGAGCTCGAGACCCGAAGAAGGAGGAGCTGCCAGGCACCGCGCGCGCACCGCACCATGACGCACGCCGCGACCCGGACAGAGACTCCCAGGCTTACGCGCGCCGCGGTGCGACACTCACCGCGGCGCAACAACAGCAGTCACCGCGGCGCGACGCACCTCCGCGGCGCGACAGATGCATCCCGCGCACGCGACACGCCCGCGGCGCGGCACATCCTCCCAGCACGGCGTGGCACCTCTCCATGGCGCGCCAGATCATTATTTTCATGCTTTTCACTGTGTTACTTATAAATACACGTCGGGACTTCAAAAATAGATAACTCTCGACCGGGGCTTCAAACCCTAGGTCCCGAGAGAGCGAGAAAACACCACTCTTCTCTTCCCTTCCTTCTTCTCTTCGATCCTTCTTCTTTCAACTTTTCTTCTCCATTTTTGTATCTAGAATTTATTCTTGCTTTTTGGGATTAAGCTTGTAGTTCGTCTTCAACACGGGAACTTGAGATTAATCGTAAGTTTCTTTTCTCTCTTGTTTAATTCATGAATAATGATTAAATTCAGAGAATTAATTTATTGTGTTGAATTCAATATGCTTTGCTAATTCCGATTGCTAGGGATAGGGAATGATTGTTCTTGTTTGAAGTATCTGTCGGGCCTAATGTGTTCATGCTTATGCGAGTTGAATTTATTCGAATTGATAGAATCTTGTTTGATTGATTGATATAATCGAAGAGTCACACTTCGATCTTGCAATTAAAAATAATTGAATATTGATTAGTCGAGTTAGGGTTTTGTTAATTCGATATGATTAGTTGATTAATTCTCTTATAATTTAATTAGCAACTTTTGAACCGGAAGGGGAGAAGTCGTAGAACTAGGCTCGCATGAGGTAGATAATTTCGTAGTTGAAGAATCTATGTGGTATGGATTGAAATGCGTGCTTTCGATGACCCGTCCCTTGTTACGAAAAGTTATTGGGATTTGGTTAATTGACTTGTGTTGTATGCTCGAGCTTGCTCGTCTATGTTCAATTTCTTGTTAAGAAGAGTTAATTGGAGCGAAACGCTAGATGTTTAAGCGAGAGTGTCGATCTTAAACCGAACAATTGATTGCCCGACTTTTCTAGAACTGAAATTAATTATCCCCGATTCCCTAGCTTCTCCATCTTTATTTCGTTTATATTTTTAGGTAGATTATTGCTTTTTATTATTTCATAGCTGATAATTATTCAATCCCCTTATCTGATTAGTATGTTTAGGATTTCATTTGCTTTTATGTGTTATCAATATCAAAGCTAAATTCCGAACAGCCTTCCTCGAGAGATCAACCCAGGGAACAAATCTTTCGATTCGATACTCGGTAAAAATAACAATTTGTACACAACATGATGCATATTTAGTTAATTCATAATACATATTTAGTTCTTACGAAATGCATATTTAGTTCATGAACAGTGCATACCTAGTTTATTTGAGATCCAATCATAACAATTTATTTGTAGATCAATAACTTATATTAATCAATTTAAAACTAAAATTAATTACATAATAAAAATAATTAATTATTATATTTAAATTAATTGTATAAAATTTATATTTTATTGCATATATTCGTTGCATATCTATATATATATAATTGCTAGCATATAGCATTTAATAAAACCTATTTAATAAAACCTCTAAAAATTTTCCCTCCATTTTTGGTTACAAAATTTATCATTAATATTTTTTTACTTCTCACATAATACATCCTATTAAGTGCAATCATGTATTTTTTCTATTATATTATATAATAGTTATTGCTAATACCAACTAATAATAATTCACAATAAATATAAATTACCTAATTATAAACAATTGTTTCAAGTTATTTATATTAACATCAATATTATCTTTTCCTTTTGTATTTTATGAAAAAATTTCTTTAAAAATAATAAGTAAATTTTTTTAATAGCATAGTCAAACAACTTTGGAATCTTATAAACAATTGTTTCTTAATAATAATAATAATAATAATAATAATAATAATAATAATAATAATAATAATCAAACTATTATTATATAATGATAATAAACAATTGTTCATAATAATAAAATCGTTAATTTATTTTTCCTAATGATCAATTTTTTTAAAATGAAGTATGTTCATTATTTAGAATTTTAATATTAAATTCTCAAATATTACTTAGAATATTTTATGTACATCTGTGCATGTGCACATGATATCCACTAGTTTAGTTCATTCATGATGCATATTTCGTTAGTAAAATGTGTATATTTAGTACATAAACAATGCATACATAGTTGATATTATTGGTGCATATTTAGTTCATAAGGATGACATGTATAATTCATATCTTATGCATATTTAGTTCATATTAAGTGCATAGTACTGATGCATATTTGCTTATACATAATGCATACTAGGGGTCAACGGCGCCAGAAGTCAACAGTCAATGCCGGAAACCAACGCCGAAAGTCAACGGTCAACGCCGGAAGTCAACGGTCAACGCCGGAGTCAACGGTCAATTATCAAAATTATATTTATTTAATTAAAATAATAAAAATAAAGAATTAAGTAATAAAAATAAAGAACTCTTATTTAAATGAAGAGCTAAATCTTGGTCACACATGATGTACCAATTTAGTGGATAGGAATGAATCACATGCACACTTTTTTTTTTTTTTCGTACAGGGACCTTCCGGTTTCCGGATCCACAGGAGAACCGACTAATCCGGAATCGAGCCGGGTAGGACCACAAGGGCGGCAAAGCTCTCCCTCAAGAGTTTTAACACTGCTGCATTCCCAGGACTCGAACTCGAGACCACTGGTTAAGCTGGAAGAGACCCAAGCCATCTCATCCAAGAATCACATGCACACTTTAAATATGTTCGACTCATTGGATCCAATCCATATATATTTTACGTAAAAATGTTCATAAATAATATCTATAATATGACGTTGATTAAGTTACTACCACAACAGCATGAAATTTACAAAATCAATAAGCTAACAAATCAATCATCAAAAAATATATTTCACCATGCCACCAATAATTAATGGTTAAAACGAAAATGTATGTATATCACAAGCCAGGCGTAAAGGGAACTCCAGTGGACGGCAACCACGCCCGGCCAGCGATAAGGCTTCCCACCGTGAACCTAGCTGCCACGTTAGAGCTTGTGATGACGTGATGCCCAGGCCACCTAACGCGACTCCTCGTGGACCCGCCGGGACCAAAATTACGGTACTCCCCATAGTACAAGGTGGTGAGCGCGAAGTTGGAGTCTTCCCACTGTGACCACCCCTGGCCGCTAACAAACCCATCTATGAAGCTCTTCATTATAACGGTTCGTGAGTACTGCTGCCAAGGCCGACCAAGATAGGTTCTGTAGGACCTGGCCACGGGGCGGAGGTCAGGTGCGGGCATGATCCGAGAGTTATGGATGGAGATGCCCGTGTTCTGGAAAGGGTCGCCTCGCCCCTGGGCCGTGATCACGTTAGCTTGGCCCCACACTGGTCGCCGCACGTAAATGACGCAGTTCTGAAAGACGACGGCAGCATTGCCGAAGATGAAGTCAATGGTGCCGTAGATGTAGCACGACTTATAGAATTGGCGTTGAGCGTGGACAAACAACGTGTCTTGGTAACCCTCGAATGAGCACGCATAGAATACCGATAGGTCGGAGGCTGATCGGAGGGCCACTGCCTGCCCACTCCGTGGGCCTGCCGTGTTGCGGAATGTGATGCCACGTGCGATGAAGCCGATGCCGTCCACGCCTGCATGTTGATATTTTTTTTACTTTTATTATGTTTACCTTTCATTAGTCATTGAAGTCAAAATGAATCCCTCTTTTTAGGAAATGCGAAGATGGCGAGCGTAGGGGTTGCCATAATTCATGGTGTGCAAAGTTATTAGTAAAGTAAAGCGTCAAATAAGCCATAAATAAGTTGACTAGAATGATCAACGTGAGCTTTTACGCAGAATTATTGATTCAACTGCAAATCACTTCTCTGAGGAAAGTCAAAGAATTCCTTTACTTTAACTTAGTTTCATTCAGGCATTTTCTAATCCGAATTACAAATATCATAAATAAATAAGGGATACGTTGTAAAATATAGCCAGTATCTTGTATGCGGTGGCAATAATAGCCACCATCTTTACGAATTGGCAATATTAGCCAACAACTTTCAAAATTTCACGATTATTATCCAAATCCAACCAAATTCGACAGATAAATTACAAAATATAGTCAGTATCTTTTTATGCAGTGACAAAAATAGCTATCGAATTTGGTCAGACATGGATAATAACCTAAAATTTTGAAAATTGTAGACTAACATTGCCAAGGCGTAAAGATGGTGGTTTACATTGCCACTGCAAAATAATTTTATTGAATTCCCACTCAAAGTCAACCATATGGAGATTCTGCTCAGTTATTAATTTACCGTCTGCATTATGTAACAGAGTCATAATTGAATGCCAAATAAAGTATTGCAAGAACTTTGATCTCCGTAATAATTATTTAATTTTAAAAGAATGTGCAGTGAGTATTTCATGTGAGTTGTATTGAAATTTGAAATTTTGAATGCATCATATGATTTCTAATCTTAATTTATTTTTTTTTTTAACAGTGATGCAATCAAAATAATCCCAGCTGTTTCAAATATTCAATATGAGAAATTTAATCTGCTTAATTAGCAATATTATACGATAGCATGGGTCGACAGCTGGAAGAACAGTAAACTTACCGACAGTGGCGGAGCTGTAGGTGGTGAAGCCAGCGGTGACACTCCTAGCGCCTGTGATGACGGTCCGCCTCAGCCCATCCCCGACCAGCATGACATTATTCATGGTCCTCCCTATCAGCACGTTCTCCCTGTACACCCCTCCCCTCACGTGCACCACCACCCGTCGCCTGCTCCCAGGCCTCCTCCTCCCCACCGCCCACTCCACTGCCGCCTGCACCGACCGGAACTCCCCCCTCCTGCTCTTCGACACCACCGCATCAGCCCTCACCTCCCCCACCAGCATCCTTCTCGTCACCCACTGCGGAAAGTACCCACCCGACGTCGAATTCTTCTCGAGGAGGGCCCCGTTGGTGGCCAAGCTGTTGCTGATGAGCTCCGACACGTTCCCGGACAGGATGGGGCTCCGGAAGCCCATCAGGTTGAGGTCGTGCGAGCCCGAGCGGCAGATCTCGATGTTCGTTAGGGCCGTGCTGAGCCACGTCTGCACGTCCCACCCCGTGAAGCTGGCATTGGTGCGAATGCTTTGGAGGGTGGTGTTGAGCTGGACGACCGTATTTTCCATCAGGTTGTTGCAGTCTCGGAGGACGACGGCTTTCCGCTTGCTGCGGCAGTGGGCCAGGCCGGGCCAGGCATCCGATTGGGCCTCCAGAGAGCGATCGAGAGCCGCCTGGATAGTCATGGTGCGGAAGTCCTGTGGGGATCGTGGGGCTGTGTAGTGGGCCATGAAATGGGTGCAGGGGCCCGGGTGTGGGGTGGTGCCGCACCACCAGGTGATGTCCTTTGAGGAGGCCGCTCGGATGAAGATGAGGCTGAGGAGGAGGAGAAGGATGGCTATGAGGTTGTTGGTGTTGCTTTTAGATGCAGCCATGGTGTGTTTATTGTCTTTCTTAATTTCTTTAGGGAGAGTTTTAGTGTTGTGGTTTCATCATCTAAAATTAAGAGGAGGAGTGTTTGAGGTTTCAATGAGCTAGGACACGAAGTTAATTGTAGGTCCATATATCTTTATAAGTTTGTGTGTATAGATTTCTTTTGTTTTGGACAGTTGGATATAGTTTGAGATGGAGGGAAATGGAATTAATGTGATTAAAAATATGTATGAAGTTGCTTGAAATTCAAAGTTGAAAAAAATTGGGTATCTTTAAGATGACGAGATCCTTGTTTCATGGATCACGGCCATTATACTCAAAGGCGGGATGGGATCAATTATGTGTGTTTGAAGAGAGAGAGGTTTTGCTGTACCATCGTGTCACGAGCCATGTTGATTTGGAACAATGTTGAAGATAGTATTTTATTGAGGGGTGGATTAAATGCAACTCTGATGGTGCCTTTAACAACTCTACAGGTATGGCGAGCGCCGGGGGACTCTTGCGCGACCATTTTGGGCGTTTTTGTGGGGGTTTTATCATGAACATAGGCTTTTGCTCTATTATGGGTGCGGAGATTTGGGGGTTGTTACAAGTTTTGACGTTGGCATGGGACTCGGGATATAGACGTGTTGTGGTCGATGTTGATAGCCAGGCTGCGGTTGACCTGGTGAATGGCCAGGAAGAGGTCGAGGGAACTCATGGTAGCCTCGCTCGGGCCGTGAAAGTGCTAAGGAATCGAGATTGGACGGTGGTTATTCGTCATGCATGCGTATAGAGAATCAAATTTCTCGGCGGATTACCTTGCTTCATTGGCGGCTACTAGCCCCGGAGGTCTTCATCGTTTCGAATTCCCGCCAATTGGTTTGAAACCATGGTTAGAGCATGATCTTGTCGGGGTGGCATACCGGCGTAGGATAGTTGTCTAACTCTATCCCTCCCTATCTTTGTACCAAAAAAAAAAAAGATAGTATTTTATTTGTTGGATATGAAAGGCATCCACTCATAATCTTTTAATGATTCAAATAAATGTTCACACTTACATTTCTTTATTTTTAATTTTTGTCTCAATTACTTTTCCCATATATATATATATATATATATATATTTGAAATGGCAGAAATACTCATAACTAAGAAATAAAAGTTTTACAAATCGAAGAGCGAACACTAGTAGAAAAAACCTTTTTTATAACAGAGTTTTTATAACGGGTTTGTAAAATATGTTATAAAAATAAAGACGATGGCATTTTTGTAATAATCATATTTTATTTATATCAGGTGTCTGTGACACCTCTTATAAAGTTTTGAGACTCTCAATTATCTATAACTGGTTATTTAAACAACTGTTATAAAATTTTTAAGATTTATCAAATCCATGCGTCTCTAAACATGTCCGTCTCTCGCTCCCAACAAATTACCTCTCACCCTCTATCTCGCCCAAAATCACAGACCTCGACCAAAATCGCACAACTCTCAAAACTGCCCAAAATCGCACAGCCCAAGCCCTATTCCAACTCGCCCGTCGTCGTTCGTCGTTGCACTGAGCCCTCGCCGTCCGTCGCTGCACTAGCCCTCGCCATTCGGTGTTGGCCGTTCCAAGCCCTATTCGCACTCATCTGTCGCCGTTCGTACCAAGCCCCCGTCGCCGTTCGTCGCTGCACTGAGTAATAAACCACAATTTTTCTTTTAATTTCAGAGGTTAAATTTATCTTATTGATCGCTGCTCCTCTTTTTTTTTTCTTTGCTTGCTTTCATATTCAATATGTTTCATAACCTTTTCTTATACAAACAAGAGTTTCAATCGAGGGATGGTGGTGCGAAAACGTGTTTAGACAAGACTACTATAGTAGTATAGTACCTCATTTATTATAGGCTCGTATTTGTGAAATTCAACATGAAAATTGAAGTTTGGAATTGGAATAAGGAAAATTGAAGTATGTTTTCACCCTTTTACAAATGGTTAAAATGACTCAGCATTGTGCTAGGCCTTATTTTTTCTAATGGAATAAGTAAAATTGAAGTATGCCCTAGAAAATACCATTCTCTCACAATTTTCTTAAGATTTTTCTCATAAATGCTAGGCCTTCTTTTTTCTTCTAACCATGATATTTGACATTTTGGAGATGAAAATCTGAAAGGAAATTAAAGTTTTTGTGTATCTGATATCCTATGTTACTAACTCTCTTGGCCTTCATATACTGGTTTTTCCCATCTGCATTCATCCTTATGAGTCCATGTGAGTTTAGCCTTACGAGTCCATGTGAGTTTAGCCTTACTCTTGTTCAGTTCTCTCATTATTTAGATTGTTGACTAAACCGCTAGATCTTGAAATTCGAATATGTGATCACATTATGTTCTCTTCAGTCAGTTTTGAGGAGGCATGATAGGCTACTTTTGTGTTTGTCTGATCACTTGTGGTCTCTTTTATCTTAGTTCTGGTATCCATTTTTAAGTGTTGCACGGATAAACATTCTGGTTTGTAACTTGTTCTTTCATGTTGATGTTTTACCACTGAAGATTTAGGCCAGAGTGGATAACTTGACAATGCTGATAGGGAGGCCATAATGTAGATGAAGGAGGTAGGGCAAAGTTTAACTTCTGCCGGATTTGTTCTTTATTTATTTATTTCCATGCAGTAGTGATACTATTCATCAATGTTCTCTCACATCTCTGAACTCATATCGCGAGGTATGGGACCTATTTGAGATTTTGCCTAGAAGTTAAGTACGTTCAGACCCCTCTGTCTTCGTTTGTTACTTCGCGTCTATAGTTTTCACTTCTCCATGTTTAAGGTTTCTGCTATATCCCCTTCCTTGCAGGAATTGATGTTCTATTCAATTGTAAAGGACTTACTGTCAGTCAATTTATCGGGGTATGCTTTCCTTGCTATCTAGAAGAGTGACTTGTCATTTTCTCATTGGTGGAGCCTTATGTTACATGATTGATGGCTACCATTGACCCACTGAAAGTACTCATGCTTCAATGCTCCTCCTGATGTGCTTTAGTTTTCTCTCTTTTTTTCTCGTTTGCTCTAGTACTACACTGAGATACCTGAAGAAGAGAGTGGAACTCCTGTACGCTGTTCCATCTCTGTTTCATGTTTGAGAAAATCCTTTATTTTCGGAAATGTTTTCTTGGTCAGTTGAGACTAACGAACCTGCTTTTATCGAATATGTTATTGCTAGCTTCATTTTAATTTGTAGTCAAGTGATCTATAGTTCTATATATATGGTTGTAGTTGGGAATTTGGGATATATGGTTCAGAATTCAATATTCATAAATTTCCACATCCGTGATAGACTTATTTTGTGGTTCTCATTCAGAAGTCTGTATCTGGCATGGACGCATGGAAGAGCAACTTTGGAAAAGCTATTTGAATGGTAATAAAAGTCCAGTTGCAACAATTTTTCTTGTCATATAACCTTTTTTGTTCTCGAATTGGTTCTGCTGACGTGGTTGAATTTGCTTTTTATGATTTTCCTGAACATATTATGTTCTTTTGAAAACTTATTTCTTAAATGCTGAGTGAATTGATCAAGATGCTACATAGTCTGACTATGTGATGTGCATTTCTTTTGTGAAAATTTGTGCTATCAGATTCAGACTAAAGGATTTGTTTGTCTATCAGAAGGATATCATGGAGCGACTTTGTGTATCTATACTGCAGTTCTTTAATTTGTGAGTAATTTTTAACCATTTTTTTCTTATTGTTTTTTTATATTATACTAGATATACTTATTCTTGTTGTTGTTGTTGTTGTTGTTGTTGTTGTTTACAGGTGTTTAATTTGGACGAACCCTTCTCGAGTGATTTTATTAATGATATAAGGATACGTTGAACTTAGTATTTTCTTGATATGACTTCATTAGTGAAGTAAGATAAGATTAGACTTTTGTTAGACAGGCTTTGTAATTTGTTGAACATGTGGTGTGAAACTATTTGTCATTTGGTGTTGTTGTGTTTGTGATGTTGATCCATACTGTTGGTGTGTTGGCATTGAACTAATGGTAGATATTTTCTTTTGTTGTTTGTTTGTTGATATGGTAGTTTTGTTTTTTAAAAAATAGTATGTTGCACCATTTTTTATAATAGGTGTTATCTACGATTTAAAAAATTGTACATTTTAATGTCGGTTCAAAATTATAACTTGTCATTATTTGTCCGTTATCAAATACATTGTTTTTATAACGGGTATTTAGTAACCCGTCATAAATTATAGTGTAAACAAAAGAAGTTTATAACGGGTAAATGAAAGTCTGTTATAAATATAGTATATTTTATAACGGGTGAATGAGGAACTATTATAAAATAGTGTAGTCTATAACAGGTAAATTAAATATTTATAATGGGTTTATGTTACCCGTTATAAATGACAGTCAATTTATAACGGTTCAATAACCGTCATAGAAAGTTCGTACTTTCTATAACGTCTGAAACTATAACGAGTTCAAAACCGTTGTAAAATGTCTTTTTTACCCGTTATAAAAAAACGTTTTTTCTACTAGTGGAACAAGCCCAAATACAAAACCAAAATACGAGAGGAACACCAGAAACGGTGCCCTAGAATTAAACTAACAGCAAGACTAAAAAGAACTATATGCGAGGCCAGAAGCTCGAAACCTATAGCCAAATACAACTCAATACAGTCCACATATATCACACACACGAGGAGAAAAAGAAAAGAAAAGAAAATTGAACACATGAACCTAATCTGCTAGTTTATCTACTTGACTCTACTTGACAAAAATTCGGTCCACTCCCTCCAATCATTTCACACTATTACTCTCACCGACAGCCATTCTCGTTGAAATACCGATAAATTTCGCGCATTCCACAACCACCAAAGATCATAAGTGGAAAGCTGGATGCGGGCCTCCGATGTCTATGATTTATCACGCTCAGTAATTGGCCACCAACACTCTTCAAACGACCCTGTTTGTTGTTGGCAGAAATTCCAATCCAAAGCAGATATCTTTCGTACCATAACAACTCTAATCCAATGAAACAGAACATGCTTGATGCTCTCTTCTGTCTTCCCACAACTTCTACAAATCCAGTCCACATCCATACCCTTTTTTCTGAGATTACTTGCTACAGGCGGAGTCCCGAAGAAACCCCTCCACACAAAATGCTTCAGTTTGTCCTTAATGTTTAAATTCCAGCATCTTACCCTAACAGCTTTACATTTAACTCTCGAGTAATTACCCTCTGCTATATTCAGCCTTAAGATTTTATTCCACACAAACAGAGAGTATGCAGATTTGACAGAGAACATACCTTTTGCATCCATACTCCACAGCCATTTGTCTCTCTATGAGGAATCAATGTTTTTCATTTTCAGAATTTGAGCCACCACTGTTTCCTTAAAATCTTCTCTGAGCAACTCCATATTCCAGTGCCTACCCCCCCTCCCCCCTCCTCCCTCCTCGCTCCCTCCTCCAGCAATTCAGAAACCAATTTTAGTTGATGAGTGCAATTGATCTTGAAACAAGGGACCCCAAACTATGATCCATGTAGCCAAGGCTCTTTAAGAATTCTGGTGCTGACTCCATTCATAACTATCTTTCTGAACAAGTGTTGATAAGCATTTTTCATAGTCATCCAGCAATTCTTTTTTATTTTGATTCATTGAATTTGATTCAATTGTGAAATAACACGGCGTGTGTATCTAGGGATCAGTCACTGCAAGGCGAATTCTCTCTAGATACATCTAATCAATAAAATTCGAAATTTCTTTCGAATATACGAATTGTGCTACATATTCAAAACCTATTTTCATCTTAATTTGAATTAAAATAATCCAATCTATTTAAAACTTATGGTTTCGTAAATCAATTGAGAAATGTTTTTCTAGACTGTCCAATATCTCGTATACATCTACTAGGACAAAATTTTCAATTTTCAGAAGATCTTCTTCACTCTGATTTAAGAGGTCAAATAATGTATAGATTTTGGACCTTTTGAGGCGATTATAGACCTTAGGAGACAATTCGGATTGATCAATAAAAATCGACTTCAATGCTATTTTTTATTTTTTTTTTGCTGTTTATGAGTTTATCAAATTTATTGTGAAAAGTAAAAGGGGATCAGCAGTTGACTGGACATATAGGGGTAAAGCACTGTTTCGGTGTGGGCCGGAGTGGTCCTTGAAATCTCGTAAAGATAAGTATAAGTTAAATTCGAAAATAGAGGCGCGATGATTTTGTATAGGTGTCAACCCCAGCATGCCTTCCAATTTTGAAAGCTAGAACTTTCCGTTTAAAAAAAAAACACCAGTTTACAGCAATCTTGGGGAAAGTTGGCAAGTTTGAAAGTAGTAGTGTTTACCAAGCGCGTAAGTGCTTGCTTATGCTTTATGTAGTGGTCGGCCTTCCTAGCTTCATGCCTCTAGAAGCTTCTACAAAGCTTTGCTTCTGGTAGAAGGCTTGATGTAATTGACCTGACCCTCTGTCTTTGGTAGGCATAAGAGAAGCTTTCTCAGATTCCTCATCTCTTGGGCTTTCTCCGGTTGACGTTGAAGCCAAAGAAAGGGGGAAGGGGGCGAAACATATTTACTAGTTCTATCATCCACAATCGCCTGAATCTCGAGACGTTCTTCGAACCAATCATAAACTTTATTGAGATAGGTGAAAATCCCCCTCTCAGAGTCGTATATGAGACTTTCATCTCATTGTGTTTCATCATTTTTTACAGGGGTACTGGCGATAGGCGGGCAGAAAAGCCAACCAACGAAGCGTAGAACAGGGAAATATGGTACTACCAAGTTTTCCTTACTTTATTTATCAAGCAAGAAAGTCCTCCGACTTGGCATCACTCCTCTTTTGTGCTCCCGCTTTCTTCCTAACGTTATGGACAGGTCAATGTAATCGAACCTAGTTCTGAAACTCTTCCCACAGCTTCCCTTACCGTCGAGAACTTTCTTTCCAGTTTTCCAAGGTCCCTTAGTCCATGGATTAACAAAGCGTCATCCAAGAAGAGCTCTGAGTCTTCTGAGCTTCTAGTACAGAACATCTAGAAAAATGCCTCTCGTTCATAATCTTAGAAACTAGCAGAGCTTTGTAAGAACTCTCCAGATCTCCTGAGAATTAGGGCATCACTGAACAACTGTACATTTTGAAATCCAAACCACCCCAAGCTTTGGGAGTGGTAACCTAATTCCAAGACTTATATTGAATTCTTGTCTTTTGCACATCACCAAAGCTCCACCAGAGATTAGCACACAACTTAGATATTTCCATGCATATTCCTTTTGGCAGAGAGAAAACTGACATGATAAAAACAGGAATAGCATTAGCAACAACCTTAAGAAGTACCTTTCTCCCCGTTGTGGACAAAAATGAGTTTTTTCCAGCTCTCAAGCTTCTTCCTCACAGTTACAAGAAATGAAACAAAAGCTTCCTTTTTGGACTTTCTAATGTCCAATGGCATACCAAGATATCTAGAAGACCTATGCACTGAAATGCCAAGCAACACACTGCAAATCTGAGGTTGGGTAACACTAGGAGTATTTCTGCTGAAGAAAACATATTCACTCTCTACCCAGTGAACCTTTGGTATTTTCTCAAACTGTCCAGAATTGTTTGACTTTGATGACAAGAGGCCTCACAAAAGACAAGGGAGTCATCTGCAAGAAACAGATGAGTGACAGCCATATCATTTCTAGACATTTTCAAACCCCTAAAATTGCATCTTCTCACCTCAGCTGCAATTAATCTAGAGAGCATTTCAGATACCAAGACAAATGGGTTGGGGGATAGAGGATCCCCCTGCCTAACACCTCTATAAGGCACCACAAATCTACAGACATCACCATTTAAGTTAAAATAAAAAATAAAAAATAAAAAAAAAGGCAGTGTAGGATATACAAGCTAAGGTCCACTTAACAAAGACTCTGTCAAACCCCATTTGCAAAAGAACTTATAATAACATTGTTCCACTCTAGTCTACCATAAGCCTTCAACATGCCTAACTTTACAGCTATATAGCACTTACTACCAGATCTGTGCCTATTTAAAAAATGGATAGCCTTCTGAGCTATTATAACATTATCCATGAGTTGCCTATCAGGAATAAAAGAATTTTGAATATTCACTTATGCAGTAATGCAGACAATCTTTAATCCTAGTAGTCAACACTTTGGAAATGATTTTATATGAAACCCCATAAAGACTTACGGGTCTAAAATGGCTGAGTGAGGTTGGATTTAGGCATTTAGGTATTAGAATGATGATTGTATGTTTACAATACCTGAGGAACATACCAGGTTGGAAAAAACTCACCAGGGCATTCAGAGATCTTCTTTGATTATGGGCCAAAAATATTAAAAGAACAATGGTGACATGCCATCCTCTCCAGGAGCTTTCCTAGGATTCAAACTGAATAGGGCACCTTATATTTCATCATCTGTGACCTATACAGTGAGATCCTTATTCATCTCCTCTATTATGGATATAGGAATCAGGTGTAAAAAATCATCCTCATCAGTTGAGCCTTCTAAAGTAAATAGTTGCTCATAGAAATCCATAATACACTACACCATCTCAGCTTTAGATTCACACACCCTGTTGTTACTCTTCACCAATCTGGAAATGGAATTTTTTTTTCTTCTTTGCATTGTAAGGGCATGGAAAAACTTGGGTTTTGGACTCCCTCTCTCAACCATGTAGCCCTGGACTACTGCATTTAGAATTGTTCTTCAGAGATGTGAGCCTTATATTGCTTTTGCTTAATTTTGTTCCACTCTTCCCAATTCCTCACGCCACCAAATTGCCTCATTTTATCCAGAAATAAAGACAGTTTTGCAATGTTTTGAGAATTATCTGAACTAAAAGTGTTGCTCCAGCTAAGAAGGGTCATCTTAGTTCTTTTGATCTTTTCCTTTATTACAAACATAGGGGTACATTCTTGGGGATGCTCTCAAGCACCTCTCTCTGTGTCATCAACCTCTAGCTTTTGTAACCATCTCTGTTCGAATGTCAATCTTCTCCTCCTCCTATGGTTACCCATAGGATCTACATCTAGAACTAGCAACCCGTGGTGAGAGGAACTTTTAAAGGTATTACGACCACACCATTTGGATGCTCTGCCAGCCACTGGAAAGAGTCGAAAACTTTATCTAGTTTCATCTCAATAAAGCAACCTTCTAATGCTCTGTTATTACCCCAGGTTAATTTATGCCCCCTTATACTGATTTCTCCCATGCCCATTCCTGCTATGAATTCATTAAACCCTACCAAACTTTTGTAAGATTTCTCTTTCTCTCCCTTCTTCTCATCTGTAGAGCAAATAGCATTCCAATCCGCTCCAATAACCCATCTAGCTCCCCACCTGCTTTTAGCATTACTCAACTATGCCCACTAAGCCTCTCTCTCAGCTCTATCAGCGCTAGCATACACCAACACCAGCCAACAAGAACTTTGAGTACTCACCATCTTATCTTCTACTTCAAAGCAAAAATAATTACTAAATACCTGCAAAACTTCAACCTCAGCATCCCACATTAGTTAAAGCCCTCCACTCAGACCCTATGTACTCCACCTATTATAAAAGCCCAACTTATTGCAAATTTTTTTAGAAAATCCCACAGACTTCCTAGTTTCATACGAAAAATTAAACCTTGGGTGATGGTTCCTAATGGCTTCCCTCAGTAGGGAAACTGTAGAGGGCCCACCCAGACCTCTACAGTTCCACATGATTGTCTTTTTTTATCACTTTGGGTCCACTTAAGGTTGGCTTCTACCACCTATTGTTCATCAATCTTGGCTTTCTTCTTACCTTCATCACCTTTCTGGCCTTTCCCTTCAGCCTCTTCTCCTTGATAAATTACATTTCTACTTCTCTTTAACTGAGTACTTGCAAAGAAATTGATATGGATGCCCTACTGTCTAGGAAGTCTTCCTTCTGCTTGTGGAGCTCTTTTTCAGCTCTTGCTGATCCTCTTGTTCTTCTGATTCTCTTGTTCATCTATTGAGATGTACCATCAGTTGTTTCAATGGTACCAAGTGTAGACTGAGTACCTTTCTCAACCTCATATAGTATCCAACTTCAGTTGGTTCCTTAAGCACACTCTCCTCGGGAATTGGCAGTATAATCAAATAATATTAATCATCACCGAGTCTAGTATAATCATCATCATAAGGGGAATTGGCACTCAAATTCAATCTCAACTCAAAATCTAACTCTACTTTTTATTCAATCTCGCTATACTTATTATTATTATCAATATAATCAAATAATCAATCATCCTTACACATCATATTAACTTTAATATATATTTCATTCACTCACATGATTTTAACTACTTAGCACTTTCAATCATTTATCTTATAATTTTACATCATATTAATTTAATTATTTCATTTTCAATATTTTTTAAATACAAACTTAAAATCCCATTAAAATATGAAAACTAATTTGAAATTAACACTGATTAAAAAAACAACAATCAAGTACTAATGTATATATTCACTCGTCCATAACTATTACTCCACTTACACGGAGAAATCAACTTGATCATATTATGTACTAAATAAATATTGAATTCAACATTATACAAAAAAAAAAAAAAAAAAAAAAAATGAATTGTTGAATGGTTAGAGAGCCCTTCAATTATCATTAGAGAGCCCTTCAATTATCATTACAAAACATATTAAGTCCATAAATTATGTTAACACATAGATGAAGAAATATAATTCATTTATACTTTTTTAATATATAGGTGTAATACTTTATTTTATGTGCATTTATTAGTGATTTTGTGTCTGTTCTGTCGTAAATTTTTATATATAATTTTATTTATTTAATTATTTTATTAAGTTATAATGAATGTGTTTATTTTCTAACTTTTATAGAAAATGAAGTCGTAATAACTGTTGAAAGCAAAAACAACGAGATGCATATAAAAGGGGTATAATATATGGATATTTTGAGATGGATCTAATATATAATCAACATTTGCCTAGCCCAAAAGTGTTGGAAGAGGCTTAAACCTATTATTAGGTTGGCAAAAAAAAAATAAACGATTTAGTAGAGGGTATTATGGTAATTTGAAGAAACTAAATAGGTTTGTTTCGGAACGACAAAGTTTATACATAAAAAACATATTTACCACTACATAACAACCAGTACAGCTGACTCAAGCAGCTACAATGTTGAATATATTAGAATTCTACACGAATGTAGCCTATATAATCGATAAAACTAACAAAACACACTCGCAACTTCAATGCTACCTAACTCATACAAGAGGAGAATAAATGCTCCTAATTAGGAGATAAAACTACAAACCAACACAAAACTGCCAAAGCCACAACCTAAAGGAAAATAACCAATTAGCTGGATTGGGACCCTCCCCACCAGTCGTAAGCCACTTTGAACCTCCAAAAGCAAGCCAACACCCAAGGCGACCACCCAAGAAAACAGAAAGACAACCTATGATCAGACACACAAGTCTAGATACTCTCCTTATGGCTAACAAGATTTGAACCAACAGACCAAAAACTCCCTACCAAATGGTCACCACCGAGTTAGTAATAAAAGACCCTCACCAACCCTTTCCTCAACACACTCTGGCGACAGCATCCAAGATTGACCGTACATGAAAGTCGCCCCCCCTAGGAGGAACCTACCAGCCCAATACCGAGAACATAACAACTGAAAAAAAAAGACATTGGCCTCATCCTCGACCACCGTAAGGCATCGATCGGCGCCCACTAAAAAAAAGTCTCTAGCAAACCATCTGTAACGCCCCGAATATTTTTAGTATTTACGGAGATCGAATTTACTTCTATAAATAGCAAGTTATTTATTTGATGCATTTAGTTATTATTATTTGCATTAGATTGAGTATTCAATTCTAATTCTATGTCATGGAGATTCGTTCGATTTTTAATTCCAAAATTCGAATTTATTTAGCCCACGTATCGGTTTCATTTTTATTTGAAATCGAGCGTTAGAAAATAGAGGATTTTATTTAAGTTGAGCTGAGCCTCGACCCAAATCCCATTCGTACACGGCCCAATAAGCTCTGCGTCCCAATGGCCTAGCACCCAAGGCCTTAAACATAGCCCAAGACATTAAATAAAAGCTTAACTCTCATTAGTTTTTATGGCCCAAGTCCCTTTTTAATAAAATGGCTAAACACAATTGTACTATTAGGGTTTGCGTTAATCTTCCATTTAAAAATTCAAATTTTTGAATTGTTCAAATGCCCAATAGCTTAGTTTGTAACGTGGGTGACAAGAAAAAGTTGCTTTTTTACCTCTGTCCCCCAAACCCTAATTCCATGTTCATCTACATAAAGAAACCATCACTCATTCTCCTCATTTTTCCTCTTCATTTCCTACACTCTCCATATTGCTCTCCATATATTCCTAAGCCAAAAAAAAATAATAAAAAAAAATCCAAAGTCCTAAAGCCACAAATCTTAGCCTTCATCAAAATTTCGGCCACCTCCTTTCGAGCTTCCGGCGACCGCACGACCCGAGTCACACCGAGCCTCGGTCCGTATCCGAGCGAGCCACATCACGCTGCACCAGATCAGAGCCAGCTACGTCAAGCCGAGTCCAGATCCATAGCCTAGTAGGTGAGCTCGAGCCTGAGTCCAGATCCGTAGCCTAACAGGAGAGCTCGAGCAAGCCGCGACCGAATCTAGGAAGTCGGGCCCATGATCTAGCCTTTTCCATCTTCGATTATTTGTTTTGAGTCCTAGAAGAGGTAGGATCTTAAAATATCCTTCACATGGGTTAGACAACAATTATAGTTTATTTTAAAATTGATAATTCATAAAAATAAGTGAGGAATGAAGAGATCAAGATTTTATAAGTTTAAAGGTGGTAACACAAAAACATCCCAATCGGCTGAAACTTGAATAATCGCCTTCCTTCTCGCCGGTTGAACGTCGTGCACCTACAAAGAACTCTCACACCGGAGGGATTTTCCGGTGAAGAGCCTCTGAAGCTTAAGTCACTGTATATTTAATCAATTCTCAAGTGTAAGTAATAGAATGATCGTGTTGTAGAAGAAAGGCTCACCCCCTTTATATAGAGGTGAGATACCTGACCTAAGGCTGCCCGGATTTGATGAGCTGTCTGCCCTAACTGCCCGTCCGTACACACAATACGCGTATGTCAGAGGTTGTCGTCGCCACTATCGTCTGCACCAATACTCTTTGGACGCGTGTCCTCCTGCACATGGGGTAAGCTGTCAGAGGTGGTTGTCGCTATCCACTAATCTGTTCTCGACACGTGTCCTTCTGCACATGGGATGAATATTCTCCTGAAATTCGGTTGGAGGCTCTCACACGCGTCTATGACTAGGCCGATCCGTTAAAGTGTCAAGCTCGTAAGGCGATCGACCTGTTGAGGTCGACTATATTGCTCGATCGCTTATTTGGTCGATTGATGGGATGATCGACTTCTAGCTTGGTCGACTGACTGAATGGTCGATCTTTCCACCGTTTGGCTCGGCATCTTCATTGTTCAACCCTCTTGACCGGTTTAATCGGGCCCTCTTAGCCTTGTGTATATAATATCCTATATCATCTAGTACCCCTACTCTGGTTGAGTCTGAATGACTCGATCGAAGAGTGAATTCATGTTCATCGACCTCCTGCATGAGGTTAGATATTGACCCTCTGACGGGTTTCCCGCTTATTTTTTCAAATGATACTTCATTAATTGCCAGAGATAAAGTCCTCTGCCACATGTCCTTTCTGTCGCACCCACTTTTTTGCCACGCGTCCCGTGTGTCATGCACTTTAATTATTGCACCTCCTCGTCTAACGCGCCCACTTTGAACTCTGCATGAATTAATATTCCCCACCGTAGGATCTAGCTTTAATCAGACGGCTCTTATCTTTCAACCTTTCAGTTTATTCAAGTATAAAGTCCGTACTTAGCGAAATTTCAGAATTTTTCCACACTTGCCATTCTCGCATTCTCTGTGTCCTGAAATCTTCTTGCACTTGACGATTCTTCATGTTCCTTCAAGGCTCCCTCAATTCGCTCACCCACGGTTATGAGTAAGTCGTTCTTCACCTAGATTTGTATTTCCTGAATTTTGGATTTATGTGCTTTTGTGTTTTCGGCGTTGGATATCCTCAATTTGTCTATTGAGTTCTTCTAATTTGCGAGTATCGTTTTGGATCTGTGCTTTGAATGCTTTGATTTGTCTGTTGAATGTTGTGAATTCTATTTTTCCATTGAAAATTTTTCAAAATTTCCGCTTTTCTTCTTCTGGTTTTTGGAATTGTTCCCTCCAGAAACCCTAGTCTTCCTTCTCCCCCCCTTTTTCTGTCACAGAGTCTCCCTTTTGATGTTGCTCTTTTGTTCTTATTTTTTCTGACTCTGCGACCTCCAGTAAGAACGACCATCACTCTGGTGCTGACTTGAGCTCTCCGTCTTCTTCGGTTACTCTTTCCTCCGACTCCGTTCAAGAGATCCCCTTTGTTCCTGACGTTGTTCCCCTCTCCATTCTTCGATCGGGTGACACTGTCCCTACTCGCATTTTTACTGCCCGAGTTTTTACTGCCCGTACTTCTCCTTTCAACTCTTGTGATACCTTGGATAACATTCCCCTCCGCCGACGTCGACCTGCGCTTGGCTCATTAGACGAGCCAGAGGAGGACGCGGTCCTTTCTTCTCAACCTGCTTTCCCTGGATTATCGACCATTCCTCCTTCTTCTTCTCAACCTCGAACCTCTGATTCTCCTCCCCATAAATCTTCAACAAAGAAAACCTCCAAAGTTTCCTCGAGGCGTCCCACTTCCTCTTCTCTTTCCAGCAGTTGGTACAAGCCCGAGAAGATCGGTCGACCTGCTAGTTGGGCGTTCTATAGCCCTTCTCCCTCTGACACCTTCGACCAACCTCCTAAAAATTTCTACACCTTTTTCGAAATTCAATTTAAACTTGGCCTTCGTTTCCCTCTAAGTCCCGAGCTGCTCCAAATCTGCGAGTGGTTCGGGCTCCCTCTACACCAACTTCCTCCCAATGCCATCTATTTCATGACCACCTTCATCGTCCTTTGCCATATTCGCCTCAGTCGATTTGACCTTGCCTTCTTCCATTACTGCTATGCCCCTTCCAAACAAGGCCGAGGCCTTTATTTGAAAAGTAGAAACGACACCCACTTTATCAATGACATTCCTTCCAATCTCCCTAAATGGATAGACATGTTCATTTTTGTCGAGCCCGATGTCCCTTTCCCCTGGCCCTCTATCCCTTGGGTCAAGGAAGTTCCTCAAGAGGTCTCGGCCCCTCCTCCAAACCCTTTTTTCGAGCAACGGGTCCACACTTGTAATTCCCAGCCCGTTGCGTCAGAAAGACTTCTTAGAGACGAAAATCTTCTTCACCATTGTGGTCTTCTTACCCACAAAACTTGTCCTCCTCCCAGTGATGAGATCCTCGATCTTATCCGGATCGAGAATGACCCAAGTAATCTTTGACCAGACTACTTGGATGTTTCTGCACCCCTCTGTTCTTGTTTTAATTATCTTCTATTAATGTTGATCCTAATCTCCTTGTTATGTTCTTGCAGAGGTGCCTAGTTTCAACATTCCCCCAAGGAAGACTCCTCTGAAGAAGAAGTCAGGGGCAACCTCTAGCTCGACCGGCGACAAAGCCGAGGGATCGGCCACTTCTAGCAGGTCTCGACCGGAGCCGCAGCAGCGATCGCCTCCACGAGAGGCTCCTTTGCCTCTACTGCCACCGCAGAAGGAACAACCACGCCAGCAGCAACAACAGCAGCAACATCAACCACCACCACAAGGACGCAATCCTCCAACACCTCTCGAGAAGAACCTCCAACATAAATCAACCCTCCATCGACCACAAAGATCTCGATCTCGATCTCCTCTAAGACCGATGATCGCCAAAAAACTGCCGACCGCCAGCACAGACCTGACGACCGCCAAAAGACCACTGACGGCCAGCACAAAACAGACGACCGCCAGCACAAAACAGACGACCGCTCACAGAAAACTGACCTTCGGGGCCCCAATCCCAAAGACAATATTCAATCCAAGACCACAGATAAATCCTCCGAACTCAATGCCTCGTCCAAAACCAAAACTCAAGAAAGGCCTCCCCTCGACCGACAGTCTTCCAAGAATCCTTCCGCTGGCTCGACCAAAGCTCTGGTCGAGTCTAATAGTCAGGATGATGCGGGGCGCACGATTACCCTGGGGAAGCGCTCTCGTACCGACCAAGGCGAGGTGGTCTGGAAACGGGGGCGTACCAGCCATCTCTGGCCTGACCCGCTGGCACTGAAATCGACATCCCTTTTGTCGGCCTCCGTGAATGAAGTGGCCGAGCACCTCGAGGGTGCCCTCCTCGAGGACGACCGAAAAATGGCCATCATCACGCTGCTCGAATTTGGCGACCAGCTCGTGTAGTGGCTTGCCCCGATATTACTTATCTTATATTTGCATCGATCTTTTCCTACCCTCCTACTTCAACACATGGATTGAACTCTTTTACCTTCCTCAATTATAGGGCTTGGTCCAATTCTTGCCTCTGGCCAAGGAAGCTCGAGATAGCTCGGGGAAGTCGATAAAGAGCCTCGAGGGCACCATTGGCTTTCTGCAGAATAAGAATTCGACTCTCCTGCAGCATAATGCCAAGCTCCGCGAGACGCAAACAGAGCAGAAAGTTGAGCTTGACACTAAATTTAACTCCCTTAGCGAAGAGCTCACCAAAAAGGATAAATCTCTCGCGGAAAAGGATGATGCCCTCGCCGTGAAGGAGACAGCGGTGGTGGAGAAGGAGGCCACTCTTAAGGAGAGGGAATTGTGCTCGAGCAGGAGCGGGTGGCTCGAGCTGAGGAAGAATCGGCTCGGGCAATATCGGAGGCTGCTCGAGCCGAGTTGGAGGCCACTCTGGCCAAGGAAAGAGCTGCCCATAATCACGATAAACAAAGGTACGCTAATGCCACGGCCCATCGAGCTAGGCAAATGATGTGGGCCACAACGACAGGACAGCTCTTCCTTTAGGAATTCGCGAGCAAGTGGTGGCTGACTTCACGCAGTCGCCACAATATTTGAAGGAGGTCCATGACTTCGGGGTAGACTGCTTTCAGTTTGCCCTGCAGAAGGCGGGTGAGCAGATTGCTGAGGACGAGTTCGAGCAACTCGATCCAGGTGCTATCTGGGATGCCTTGCCCAAGGTTCCTAAAGCTTCCATGGTGACCCAAACTTACCGGCTCGAGCATGAATGGTGGTCAGGGCTGCTCGAAAAGACCTTGGCTCGATCGGATATGCTTAAGAAAAAATTTGCCCTGCCCGATGGCGTAACTCCTGCAACTTCCATGTTGGTCGCAACGGCTGAGTCTATTCGACGACGACCATTGAATGAGGCATGTGACTCGACCTCTGGTACCGGCCATGCATCTGACCCCAAACGCGACTTCGAGCAACGCTGACTCCACTGTCATTCCTCCTCCCAAGACTAGCTTATATTGTATTTCCTCTAGACATTAGCTGTGTATTTTGATGAACTTGTGTAATGTCTGAACTATTCATGGTTGCGAAATGGAAATGTTTTGTTTAATTTATCTTTATCTTTGACGATGCTTGTGAGGACCTGATTTGATACACTTGTATAACTTCTTAACGGGGTAACTTGAGTGCACTCGTATGCGATTAATCATGATGGATTTTTAATTTTGAACACATGCCCACCCTCAAGGGAGTGGTCGTTACATTCGATCATCCAGGCTCTTGGCCTTAATCATGATGGATTTTTAATTTTGAACACATGCCCACCCTCGAAGGAATGGTCGTTACATGCGACCATCCAGCCTCTTGGCCTTAATCATGATGGATTTTTTTGTTTTCAACACATGCCCACCCTCGAAAGAATGGTCGTTACATGCGACCATCCAGCCTCTCGGCCTTAATCATGATGGATTTTTTGCGTTAAAACACATGCCCACCCTCGAAGGAATGGTCGTTACATGCGACCATCCAGCCTCTCGGCCTTAATCATGATGGATTTCTTGCGTTAAAACACATGTCCACCCTCGAAGGAATGGTCGTTACATGCGACCATCGAGCCTCTCGGCCTTAATCATCATGGATTTTTTGCTTTCCAACACATGCCCACCCTCGAAGGAGTGGTTGTTACATGTGACCATCCAGCCTCTCGGCCTTAATCATGATGGATTTTTTTGCTTTCCAACACATGCCCACCCTCGAAGGAGAGGTCGTTACATGCAACCATCCAGCCTCTCGGCCTTAATCATGATAGATTTTTTGTTTTCCAACACATGCCCACCCGCAAAGGAGTAGTCGTTACATACGACCATCCAGCCTCTCGGCCATAATCATGATGGATTTTTTGCTTTCCAAAACATGCCCACCCTCGAAGGAGTGGTCGTTACATGCAACCATCCAGCCTCTCGGCCTTAATCATGATGGATTTTTGTTTTCCAACACATGCCCACCCTCGAAGGAGTGGTCGTTACATGCGACCATCCAGCCTCTCGGCCTTAATCATGATGAATTTTTTGCTTTCCAACACATGCCCACCCTCGATGGAGTGGTTGTTATATGCGACCATCCAGCCTCTCGGCCTTAATCATGATGGATTTTTTGTTTTCCAACACATGCCCACCCTCGATGGAGTGGTCGTTACATGCGACCATCCAACCTCTCGGCCTTAATCATGATGGATTTTTTGCTTTCCAACACATGCCCCCCTCGAAGGAGTGGTCGTTACATGCGACCATCCAGCCTCTCGGCCTTAATCATGATGGATTTTTTGCTTTCCAACACATGCCCACCCTCGAAGGAGTGGTCGTTACATGCGACCATCCAGCCTGTCGGCCTTAATCATGATGGATTTTTTTGTATATGACCTGTCATCAGGGTTAATCCAGGAATTCCAGCTATATAAAATAATTTGATAAGCAGTAAATTGTAGAAATTCCAACACGCCATTTCATTGATTATCGAGTAAGGGAGTTCATTACATTAGTTCCAGCGAGTTTGTCTATAAATAAAAAGAAAAATTTTAAGCATAATATTTTTTCAGGTTAGCCACATTTCGTGACCTGGCTAGAGATCTTCCTTCTGCATCCTTTAAAGAGTATGCTCCTCCAGCATGGACTTTTTCGACAAGGTATGGTCCTTACCAGTTCGGCTCTAGTTTTCCGACGTGCTTCAACACATTGACTCTTTTCCATACCAGGCCGCCCACCTGGAATCTTCGTACCTTCACCTTTCTATCATGCGCTGCTCGCATCCTCTGCTTGTACGCCTCGACTCTGATTGAGGCCTTTTCTCGAAACTCTTCGATTGTGTCGAGAGCTGCCATCATCAAATGTTCATTTTGTTCTCGATCATATGTGCTCGACCTCTGGGATTGAACTTCGACCTCCACCGGCAACAAAGCTTCCATTCCATAAACCATATTGAGCGGAGTTTCTCCAGTGGTCGATCAGGCCGTTGTTCTGTATGCCATAGCACCGAAGTAAGCTCATCCACCCACACCCCCAATGCCTTCTCTAGCCTTGTTTTGAGACCATTTAGTATGATCCTGTTTGTCACCTCGACTTGCCCGTTGGCTTGCGGATGTGCGACTGAAGCGAAGTGTTGCTCGATTTTTATGTCCGCACACCATGCCCGAATCTGCTTGCCATTGAATTGGGTCCCATTGTCCGACACCAATACCTTAGGAACTCCGAACCTGCAGCATATGTTGTTATATAGAAAATGTATCACTTTCGCCTCCGTAACCTTTGCTAAAGGTTCGGCCTCCACCCACTTTGTAAAGTAATCAACCGCAACAATAAAAAATTTCCTCTGTCCGGTTCTTTGAGGCATGGGCCCGGCCAAGTTGATACCCCATTGGGCGAATGGAATAGGAGCACTCATCGTCGTCATTGCTTCAGCCGGTTGATGAATGAGCGGTCCATGCTTCTGGCATTGCAAACACCTTCACACCATCGCTTTTGCATCTTCCCTCATCGTCGGCCAGAAATATCCTGCCCTTAGAACTTTCGCCACCAGGGAGCCTGCTTTGCTGTGGTCACTGCAGCATCCCTCGTGGATTTTCCTCAGCACGTATCGCCCTTCTTCTCTGGTCACGCATCGCAAATGCGGGCCAGCGTGTGATCTTTTGTATAAAATCCCTCCGTTCTCAAAGAACCTCCTTATCACCCTAACCTCTCCATCCTTCAAATTTTTGATTATCGGGGCTCTCCAATCCTCAACCTCTTCTATCTCGGCCACTTCTTTCTCGACTGCACTTTTCTCCATAACAACAGGGCTACACTTCTGCTCTTGCAGTCGACCAGGGTCTGCGCGATTTTTGACAATAAGTCCGCTCGACTGTTTTCACCTCGAGGTATCTGGATCAATTCAACATAATCAAATTCCTTCTGCAGCTTCTTCATCCCTTCTATGTACTTCATCATCCTCTCCTCCTTGACCTCGAACCCTTCCTGGAACTGGCCTACCACCAATTAGGAGTCTGAATGTATCTGTACTTTTCGAGCTCCTCTGGCTGGGGCCAACTCAAGCCCCTTAATGACTGCCCCATACTCTGCCTCGTTATTTGACACTCGATATGCCACCTTTATCGCGAACTCAAGGTTGTCCCCACTTGGCGATATGATCACGACCCCTAGGCCACCTCCAACCCTTGACACCGACCCGTCCACGAACACCTGCCAAACTCCTTCCAACTCTTCTTCCCCTTTCGTCCCTTTCTGTATAAAGTCGGCCAGCGCCTGGGCCTTAATCGCCCTTCTTGGCTCATAAACAATCGCGTATTCACTCAATTCGACTGCCCACTTGACCAGTCGACCTGATACAGAGGGTTGGTCCAGAGTTTCTCCCAATGGCATATTTGTCCAAACTCTCACCCTGTGACCCAAGAAATACGGCCTCAATTTTCTGACAGTGACAACCACTGCCAAAGCACCATTTTCAATCTCCGAATACCTCCTCTTCGCACCCTGCATCACCTTACTTACATAATAGATCGGAAATTGGGCCATCCCTTCCTCCCGTAGCAACAGCGAACTCACTGTTGTGTCGCCAATGGACACATACAACACCAAGTCCTCCCCCTGTATCAGTTTTGCTAACAATGGCAGGTCGACTAGCACTCTCTGCAACTCCTCAAATGATTTCTGGGCTTCTTCGGTCCACTGGAACTCTGAACTTTTCCTAAGTGTTTTGAACAAGGGTCCACTCTTCTCGGCCACCTTCGAGATAAAGTGGCTCAGGCCCGCTATTCGACCAGTTAGGATCTGCACCTCCTTTACCTTC
Source organism: Striga hermonthica (assembly GCA_902706635.1). Classification (NCBI taxonomy): domain Eukaryota; kingdom Viridiplantae; phylum Streptophyta; class Magnoliopsida; order Lamiales; family Orobanchaceae; genus Striga; species Striga hermonthica. The sequence goes on along the minus strand of CACSLK010027831.1, from coordinate 2,925,398 downwards.
GTGGGAGGTTGCATCTCGACCACCGCCTCTTACTTTCTCCGAGTTGACCTCGATTTCCCTCTTTGTGACCATGTAACCCAGAAACTTCCCGGACTTGACCCCAAATGAGCATTTAGCGGGGTTCAGTTTCATTCTGTATTTCCGAAGGGTCATGAATGTTTTCTTCAGGTCATTCACGTGATCGATCTCCTCTTTGCTCTTCACCAACATATCGTCCACATACACTTCCATGTTCCTCCCCAGCTGCTCCTTAAAGATCTTATCCACCAATCTCTGATATGTCGCTCCTACATTTTTCAGACCGAATGGCATTACCACATATCAATAGGTTCCTCGGCTTGTCACAAAACTGACCCTTTTCCAATCTTCTCGCGCCAGCGGGATTTGGTGGTAACCCTGCGATGCATCCATCAAGCTGAGTAACTCACATCCGGCCGTGGAATCGACCAGCTGGTCGATCCTGGGTAGTGGGTATAAGTCTTTTGGGCATGGCTTATTCAAATCCAGAAAGTCTATACACATCTGCCACTTCCCTTTTGACTTTGAGACCATTCTGTGTTCGATAGCCACTCCGGAAATTGGATCTCCTTTATATGGCCCGCTATCAGAAGCTTTTCTACCTCTAGTTCAATCACTTTATCCATTTCTGCCCCGTGATGCCTCCTCTTTTGCTTCACCGGCCTCACAGTGAGGTTGATGTTTAACCAGTGCTCGATAACTTCAGCTTTGATACAAGTCAGCTCTTCAGTCGAATATGCGAACACATCTGCAAATTCCCTTATCATACCAATCAACCTGGATCTCACTGGCTCCTCTAATTACTTCCCGATTCGAAACTTTCTCTCTTCATATCCCTCGACCATTTGGATCTCCTCGACTTCCCCTCCCGGCTGGATATCTATCTTCTCTTTACCCTTCTCCAACCTCTGCCCATCCTCCTTTGATCTCTACCCTCCTGGTCGACTAACCTCCTCCTCTTTCAGCTGCGTCTACCTCCTCGCTAGCTGTTTGTTATTGTTCACAGTGGTCTCGTAGCAGCTTCTCGAAGTAAGTTGATCCACAGTGATCTCGCCAACATTTTCGCCCACAGGATACTTGATCGTCATGTGGTACGTGGATACGACTGCCTGGAATGCATTCAAGCTCGTTCTCCCCATTATGATGTTGTAAGATGATTCAGCTCCGACAACCACAAATCTTATCATTCGGATCTTCCGGGTCACTCCTTTTTCCAGAGCTACAGATAGACTTACTTCTCCCATTGGCATAACTTCTCCGCCATTAAAACCGTACAGATCCGTAGCCACCGGCTTCAATTCCACATTCAACTCCCGACTGATTAGCACAAAAAAATCGTTAAACATGATATCGACCGAACATCCTGTGTCTACAAATACCCTTTTCACATCAAAACCTGCCACTTCTGCCGTAATCACCAAGGCATCATTATGAGGTATCACCACCCCTGCTTCATCCTCCGCCCGAAAACTAATCTCTGGTACTCGGGCCGTGTGCCCACTTCCTCTATTTTCCTCTTCATCGCTCGAACATGCCCTCTCCTAGCATTATTCGAATCTCCGTCTGTCGGTCCGCCTGAGATCATGTATATCGTGCCTCTCTTCACCTGGCCCTCCTCTCTTTGTATCTCTTGATCTCTACTTCCTCGCTTCCTCTTCCCCTCATCTCACCTTCGACCATCTCGACCTCCCCGAGGATCCTCCTCATCATCTTCATCGCGATCGCTTCACTCCACCGATTCCTCCCCGGCACCTCCTCTTCTCCTGCCCCCTCACCCTATCCTGATAAACAAACTCCTTGAGATGCCATGCTCGGATAAGGCGCTCGATTTTGTCTTTGAGGTGTCGGCAATCCTTGGTGGTATGGCCCCTCGAACCTCGACCTCGGCCACGTCACATCTTTCCCATCTATTTCCTTCTCCATGGCCATCAAGACTTCGGCCACCTTCGCATTTAACGGGGTATAATCATGGAATCTCTTTCCTCCAGAGATAGGTCGATCTTTCCATCTGTCCTCGCGTCCTCGATCCGACTTAGCTCGCCCCTCACTTCTGGGCGAAACTCTCCTTTTGGGTGAAATTGCCTTCTCCTTCTTTGGCTCCACACGGCCTAACTCCTCGAGTTTGGCAAACTCCGCCTCGGTCTCCTCGAGGTTAATATATTTCCTGTACCTTTTCAACACCTCTCATTATAAGTACGAGCCAGGGTCTTGGCCAAAGATGTCTGACATGGCCCCGCTCGTAAACTTCTAATTAACCCTCCCGCCTTGACCTCATTGACCGCCGACGGGATTTCCAAGCAGGCTTGGTTATATCAGGCTACATATTTGCGCAGTGACTCTTTCTCGCCTTGCCTCATCGCCATCAGGGTTAGGTACTTCTTCTCCTCAGCCACCGCACTCGAATATTGGTTCGTCAACTTCTCCGCAAAATCCTCAAAGTCTACAATCGAGCCCGGAGGGAGCTGCTAGAACCAATCGAGGGCTCCCCCTCTCAAGGTCGATAAGAATGCCCTGCAACTAATGGGGTCAGTATATCCATGTAACACAACCATATTTTCGAATTTCTTCACATGCCTCGATGGGTCAGAAGTCCCGTCGAACATTAAGTTGGTATCCTTGAAGCTGGCTAACAAGGGCGCGACTAGTATGTCCGTCAAGAACGGGTGTCCTCGAGCAAGTCTCTCCATTCGACCATCCACCTTGGCCTGCAATTGAAGAAGTTGCTCAGCCATTCTCTCCATTTCTCGATCCTGTGGGGGCCCACCTCCGTCGTAGCTGGATTCGTCCTCTTCTGCATTTTTGCGTGCCCCTGCAACAGTGGTCGGTACCGTGGTAGTTCGAGATAGACTTTTTGTGACTTGCTGCACCGCCTGTGCAGCTGCCTCCTCCACCATTTGTTGCATCTCCTGCCTGGTCATCACCACCTGCTGGCCAAGGGCTTGTACTGCTGCTTGCGATGGTGCTCCTCCTTGTCCCACCGTTTCTCCTGGTTGCGCCACCGTTCCTCCTGGTTGCGCCACCACCGGTTTCTGGGGCGGTGGTGGTGGCATCGCCGCCGTAGCTGCTGCGCGAGCCTCCTGGGCACGACTGGAGCTTGCATCTCCTCCGGGCACCGCCGTCGATGCTCCCACGCCTTGAAGGACGGGCGTAGGAGTGACAGGTGTTTGCGAAATGCCAGAGAAACCCGGAGGAGGGCCTTACCCAATCGGCCTGGTCGTCGTCCAAGCGTCGTCGAACGTCGACTGCAAATTGGTTCTGGGAATTCCGTCCATCATAGCTGAGCTTCAAACAAAGCATTTTGAACAAGAGGTCCCACATGCGGCGCCAAATGGTAACACAAAAACCTCCCGACCGGCTGGAACTTGAATAATCGCTTTCCTTCTCGCCGATTGAACGCCGTGCACCTACAAAGAACTCTTACACCGGAGGTGTTTTCCGATGAAGAGCCTCCGAAGCTTAAGTCATTGTATATTCAATCAATTCTCAAGTGTAAGTAATAGAATGATCGTGTTGTAGAAGAAAGGCTCACCCTCTTTATATAGAGCTGAGATACTTGACCTAGGGCTGCCCGAATTTGATGAGCTGTCTTCCCTAACTGCCCGTCCGTACGCACAGTACACGTGTGTCAGAGGTAGCCTTCGCCACTATTTTCTGCACCAATACTCTTTGGACGCGTGTCCTCCTGCACATGGGGTAAGCTGTCAGAGGTGGTTGTCGCTATCCACTAATCTGTTCTCGACAGGTGTCCTTCTGCACATGGGATGAATATTCTCCTGAAATTTGGTTGGAGGCCCTCACACGCGCCTATGACTAGGTTGATCCGTTAAAGTGTCAAGCTCGTAAGGCGATCGACCTGTTGAGGTCGACTATATTGCTCGATCGCTTATTTGGTCGAGTGATGGGCTGATCGACTTCTAGCTTGGTCGACTGACTGAATGGTCGATCTTCCCACCATCTGGCTCGGCATCTTCATTGTTCAACCCTCTTGACCGATTTAATCGGGCCGGCTTAGCCTTGTGTATATAATATCCTATATCAAAAGGCATAATTTTTATATCTCAAGTTATATAAATGATAAATTCGTGATTCCAACTCCATAAATCTTTTCTTATTGTCTTGAGGTTGATGTTACAATTTGGTAATTTTTTGAGTCCAAATGCTATGTGAAACGAAATTGTAGATCTAGATTATGCTAGAGGTTGAATCTTGATATGATAATTTAATAAGAAAATCATATGCATGTTGAGAAGGCCGTGATTAAAATTTCTTGATTTTTGGAGATCGTTTGATATGGTTTAAAAATTGGGACTTTAGCCTTGATTTGGTAAATTCTTAGAGCTTGTTTTGGTTAAAGTTTAGATGAAGTTAATGGATCTAAAATATTTATAAATCATATTGAATATATGGTTAAAGTTTTGGCTTAAAATGAGTTAGGTTGCTTGGAGAACTAGAACCCTGGTTTCGCCCGTTTCTGAACACCGAGTAATTTTTAGATCCGAGCATAATCGCCTGAACTCTAGTAGCATATAAATTACTTTAGATTTCATAGGATTATTAATGAGTCCTTTGGTTGTCGGAAATGTGGTTGGTCGGTCGGCGAGTCGCCGGTGACACCACAATCGAGCCTAAGAAGGCTACCGACGTCGTGTGCCTCGTAGCAAGCATAGCCAACCAACCGGCGTGCATTAGCACGCATCAACAATGCATATCGACATCCCGCACACGTCTCACTCTCTTCCTATCGTTGGAGCCGAGCCACCGAGTGCATGCCCGTGCACCGAGCCTGACCGACCTCGTCCTTGCTCTCTGCCTAATGCTCGTGCGTCCATCCAAGCTACCCATCAACGTGTCGTATCCCATTAGCCATTGTCCAAGCACGCCCCTGCGCCAATGGCCGTGGCGCCATTTAAAGTCCATGCGTAGGAGAAGTCGTGTCACCTGTGTCTTTGCGTGCTCGTGAGTTGTTACGCCAAACCTGGACCACAGCTGATCCGGGCAGCACCTAGCCAACGAGCGACCGGTCGGTTCTGAGTGAGCCACATGTCCAGTCCATCCGAACCGGTCTGGGCAGTCTGGGTGGTTCGAGAAATTTCTAGTTCATTCGAATCAGTCCGGGCAATCCAAACTAATCGAGAGTTTTTCATTCTGAATACGGTTTGAGTGTGAACTGAGATTTCAGTATCTTTTTGAACCAAGTCAGATTAAGATCAAGTTATATTTTAGTTCCGGAACTTAGAATAATTTCAAAAAACTCAAGAAAGCCTTAAGATAATAATTTTTCAAATTAGCTCGTAGATTTTCTAAAATGAGTATTAGGTGATTTTAAAACCGAGCGAGCAAACCTAGTAATATCAGAGATTAAGATTCAAGTTTTTCAGTTGAGCTTAGTACTTAGAGTATTTTGAAAATATTTTGTAGCTTGAGGAGAATCGAGCCTCCACCAGCTACTTATCTGTTCAGCATTTGCCTTTCATCAGCTATCAGGTGGGGACCCTGTACTGGGTGCTGCATTTTCTATAATCGCATTATCATGGTTGAGGTATGTATGTAAGGGTTCGTTTACCTGAATAGGGGAAATAGCCTAGCGAGTAGGTCCTTTCTAGCTAAGTGATCCGAACGCTAGTTAAGATGAGATAAGAACTCTAGTGAAGCTTTGAGTTAAGTGAATTAAGAACCTCAGTACAACTCTGAGTTAAGTTTTAATTCTAGATGTTAGAATATTTCTTCCCCAAGGGGCATTGACCTAAAGACATGTTTGTTTATATCCAAGTGTTTCAAACTGCAGACAGAAACAAGGACTCTAGTACAGCTTGGGTTAAGCTCCACCATTAGATGTGCATAAGAATTAGTTTTGCCTAAGCATGAGCAATGACCTACAAATTAGGTCATACAGTTGGTTATCACAAGCGTGAAAGCCAAGTGTTCTTCTTGTAAGTTATGTAGCAATTATATACAGTCAGTTAAACAGTCAGTTAAGCAACAATTATAGACAGTCAGTTAAGCAACAATTAGAAACTGTCAGTTAAGAAGTAGTTATAGATTGTTAGTTCGTGATCTGATATGTGCTGGTGGTCAAAACTTAAGGATACTTTAAGAAAACATGTCATGTAGTATGTTTGAACATGTTTGGATTATTTATTTATGTTTGAGATTTTGACCTATTATTCTCTTCTGCATTTCAGACATGTATTTCAAATTTCAGACTTTTAGACTATGCATGTTTAAATCCAGTATTTTTCATGGCACTTTATTATAATAATGAATTTTTCTTGGTCGCATGTGTAATCGTTTAATAATATTAAGAGATTCAGATAACAATGAGTAGCATCCCGCAAGTTATTGTTTTTATTTAAAAGTAAATTTGAGTTTTTGAAAAATTAAATCAGGGTTTCAAATTAATAAGCATGAAAATTACTTTGATTTTAGTAATAAAAATTACTCTGATTTTAGTAATAGTATGCGGGGTATTACACCATCAAAACCCACTCTAGCCCTGCCATGGCCACCCTGTTTTCGGAGAATCGCCACGCCTGTATAGGAATCAAAGACCACCGGGAATAGCACTATCAACCCCGTTGCCAGCTGACGGTGTGAAGGTGCGGAGCCCGCGGTGGTGAGGAGGCTCAAAGAAGAGGTGAATTAAAAGGTTTTCGAGGGAGCGAATATGGGGAAAAATTAGAGAGAGAAAATTTTTAATCTAGGACACTAGATAACCTATCTTCTTCATACATCTAGCAGGATAAACATTTTTGTTTCTACTCAACCAGTTGCACAGGAGTGGCACCTCACCATTGCGCAGCCTCAAAGCACCGCCCGTCGTTGTTGTTCAGTCAATGGAGAAGACGCATAGGGGAGCAGTGTGCCGCCATGATGTCGTCGGAGATGATGCCCGAGCATGTCGATGAGCTACCAGAATTTCACGTCTATCCACTATGCTCGGTCATCCAGACACCGTTATGATCACTGAAATATGCGTTATACGTTGTTAAATATCTCAGGAGCAACTAACCACCTCAAAAAAGATGTTTTAGATGTCCAAGGGTCGCACAATCCATGTGACATAAAAAAAAAAAGATGTTTTTAGATGTCCGGGTGTGGGTATTGAATGATGGACGGCTGAACTCTCGACATTTTCACACGAGTTGTGTGGCTCGTGTGAGATGATACATGACTCGTGTGGCACTTGGGTGCGGGTTGACCACATTTGACACATTTTTTATTGTTCTTCGACCCGGACTCGACCCAATTATTTAAGGACACTTGGGCACATTTTTGGGAAAAAAATTTCAGAGTTTTGGAGACCTTTAGAGTCAGGAACACGCGCAAGACGAGCGAGAAAGTTGGGAAGAAGAGATCGCGAAGCTAAATAAGTTTTTTCTTTCTTTTTCTTTTCTTTTTTCGAACTCAATGTTTTGCCAATATTTTTTTTGGTTTAAACATACTCTTAGTGATGTAGGAAAAAGCGTACGAATGGGAAAAGATTCAATACGAGTAAACGAGACACTCTCTCGTAAAACATGTAAAACGAGATACTCTCTCGATAAAACTCACAATCAATTCATATTTTTATTCAAATCAACTTCAGATAACAAAAGAGGGTGAGTCCTTTATATAAGGCTCATAAAGCCTAATCCTAACTTGTCCAACAAGACAAGAATCCTAACAATACTAACTTGTCTAACAAGACAAGAATCCTAACAAAAGTGATAAATAATAAGTTTTCTAACAAATCTATAATACCACTAATAATAATAATAATAATAATAATAATAATAATAATAATAATAATAATAATAATAATAATAATAATAATTGAAGATTCTAAACATCATTATCTCCATCATTCTCCCCCTGTCGAAAAGGATTCGCCCTCGAATCCGAAGTAATCTCGTCGTCAACTGCTCCACAATCCCGACGGGGCCAATTTGACGGGCCATGAACTTGGTATACTCACAAGCAGAAAATCTATGGCAGCAACTCTCCACTTTGTCCTTTTTGGGCACACTATGCGAGTTATCAGACACATATGCTTGTTGAATAAAAGACCATGAAAATCCATCTTCCAATTCACTGAAAACATCCATTCCAGGCACAACCTCTGGCCTGATAGATGGTTCTACAACCACATGGTACTCGTCCTCCATCGACGCCACAAGTGGCTCCTCATCAAAAACAGGCGGACCGTCGTACAATAGTCCGTCATTCTCCTCAAAAATCATACCTTGTTGGTCGTTGTGTGCAGCAACGAGCTTAGTCTCGACGGGCGGAGGCGGCCACTCTCCGAAGGGATCCACCTCCAAGATGGTCTCCTCGTCGTCTGCATCGCCGGACGGTGGTTGTGGAGATCGTCGATGGGGCGCCCCGCCTGGACCACTTCCACTTCCTCCGTGAACTCTCCCGCGCACACCCCGGTCACCGGTGGCACGGTTCATCTGCAAATCTGTAGCAATCACGTTGTTCGGCGTCAAACACACATCCTCGATCCCCGTGGAAAGATATGCAAACCAATCCGTGAAACGCACGTCCAACTCTTGAAATCGGTAATCAATCTGTTGAAACTGATCGTTGAAGGTTGCATCACGTTGTTCGTTTACGGCATCTTCTCGTCCCGGCGACATCGCGAATCGTACTGACTGCTGATACCAACTGATGTAGGGAAAAGCGTACGAATGGGAAAAGATACAATACGAGTAAACGAGATACTCTCTCGTAAAACACGGAAAACGAGATACTCTCTCGATAAAACTCACAATCAATTCATATTTTTATTCAAATCAACTATAGATAACAAAAGAGGGGGAGTCCTTTATATAAGGCTCATAAACCCTAATCCTAACTTGTCCAACAAGACAAGAATCCTAACAATACTAACTTGTCTAACAAGACAAGAATCCTAACAAAAGTGATAAGTAATAAGTTTCCTAACAAATCTATAATACCACTAATAATAATAATAATAATAATAAGACAAGAATCCGGGACGTGTTGTGGTTGATGCCGCTCAGCGCAAACGTGCGAAATATGACGCCTTGTGTGCAACTAAGGGCTATGGATTTCTTCCATTCTCTTTCTCTTCTTTAGGGGAGTTGCACACGGAGGCCATTGGCCTACTCAAGAGGATACAGAAGTATTCTGTATCTCAGGATGCAGGGGCACGTGCCGCTCCTCATATTTTCACTCGTATTAGCTTTTCCATTGCAAAAGGAGTGGGGGCCCAGATAGTATCTCGGCTCCCCTCCAATTTCTTGTAATCATTTTGATTCCGTAATAATAATTATTATTATTATTAAAAATAATAATAATAATAATAATAATAATAATAATAATAATAATAATAATTGAAGATTCTAAACATCATTATCTCCATCACTTAGCTAAATTTATTTTAGATTCTAAGATTTATCAATACTCATATTGATATATGACATATTTTTATTCCATTCATTCATGTTTATATTTCTTTTATGAATTTTTTATGCTTACTTTTATTATATGATTGGACGACCACTGAGAATACATATTTGTGAATAATTTGAGACGGAAAGAAGACACTTGATTGCTAGATTGTACCTCACCAAACCAACAACAACACAAAAGTGTTACTCAACGCCCATAAAACTCTAAGAGTTTCAGTAGTTGTTAAACAAGTGAGGTTGGGCGGTTAGATTAATTCGCCCACCTAAACAATTATTATATATTATTTATTAAGTTTGTTAATTTTAATTATAGATAATGACCTATAATTTATGAAACTAACTTTAAGAATTAATTGGTCAAAATCTTAGTACCCATGAAAATAAAATCTCCTTTCTTATGTGAGCTTTTGATATATAATCATATTAATATTTGGATTAAAATTTTATTGTCTCACATTAAAATACAACTATTAATTTAGTAACTCTAACAATTTTTTAGCTAATATTTAACGTCCAATTAATCAATCCAATTGATTAACGTATTCTATTCATTTAATTGACATCTAATCAAAATTAAATTTAATTAAATAACTAAATTATTTAATTAAGTCTTGTCAATTAATCAAACTATTAGAAATACGAATTTCAGAAAATGTCATCATCCAAAATTTGGTGTGATCCTTTTAGATTCACGATTAACACTAGTAATGGGTTCACAACTCATTTATAATCTTAAGTAATCTAATTAATTTATATTATTGAAATTAACTCCTGAATTTGAAGAACCCAAAAATTATGGTAACACCTAGCAAATAGCACGATTATCTAATGTTAAGTGAAATAACGAGTAACCTTTTCAATCACAAGTGCATACATGAAAAATCCTTTTGACAACTAATTTCTCGAATAATCTTGGGCATGAATTTATAAGTTGAAACTCAATTTATTTAATAACTATGATTTTATTTCAAGTTTAGTGATTCCTTTATGAATCAATATTCATCCCGCCTTAACCAAGGTCTTCGAATCACAAACTATGAAAGACATGAAAAATTCACTTAACCACATATAATGTCAAATTCTATGTTGGCCACAGATAAACCTCAATACACGTTAACACAATACCCAATTTTTTTTTTTTTAATTGTCCAACAATCAAAAGATACATAAAAATAAAGCACAACATGCACAAGATTGCTATCGTGCCTCAAGTCAGAGGATCAGTCATTTACTATTACAAATGAAAATTCTTATTTTCCAGTTGAAAACTTCTAGCTAAGAATTTTCATCGGGCCATGTTCGATGGACTTGTTCCCCAACAAGCACCCACATATATGCAATTGCGTCCACACGCTAATGTTGATGCATCGCAACTTCCTCGTCCTACGAGCATACATCATATGCATAAGTCTTACTGGGACGTTATTTAATGTCCTGTCTCGAAACACTCACCGACTTGTAACTTATTTAAGATCCTTGCGTTAAAGACATTTTCTATGATTATCATCAGATGCAGAACTATGTTTCATAGCTAATAATGATCAAAAGGACTTTATCATATCTGTAAATATGTGATAAATGCAAATACATAAGATAAAGTAATGTCTCAAAATAATATAATTTCCCATAAATTGTCTTTACAAATAGAAAAAGGTCTAATCAAATTGAAATGTCTAATATTCTACTATAACAATGATATCTTGTTTAATATACTAATCTATGCCAAAAGAAAGTAGACTTTAATAAATTGAAATAAAAATGAATTATGCTCTGACTTGGTCAACAAATTCGGTGCAATATGACCAACTCATCGTGGGAGGGTTTGATTATCACTGGCCTTTCAAGTGATAAGGAGCCTATATTCCATATTAAAATTGGTTGAATAACAAGATGTCTGAACATAAGCATCTAATTGCAGCTTAACTATGCATGTGCCGAGAGGAGTTCTAATCACGCTAATCTTGCCTTTATTATGGTGCTTAATTTCTCCACCTTTGTTAATTGTGGACCAAGTAAGCTATACATAACTTTTTTTGTTCGTTTTTTCGACAAGAAAAGAATAGAAAAATCACTAGTCAACAGAGCTCGCATGTATGTTATTGGTTCATCTTTTGCAAGATAATAAAAATAACTAATATTCTGGAGGAAATCCAACAGCATTTTACTTTTTTATGTTGATTTTATATAGTGAAGGGCATCTTTATTTATTTTTGTTCACTTTGTTATAGCGGAAATGTGAATATTACTATTTAAAACCAAGAGCTTTATTTTAATATAAAGAGGTTGAGTATTTGGAGGTGTATTAGTAAATATTAACGCTTAATTGAAAAAAAAAAAAAAAAGTGAATAGAGATGATGTCAACTATTAAACACTACAAGAAATGTCAATTTTAACTAGACAAAAATTTCTAGCTAAATTCAAAAATTTCTAGCTAAATCTGTTTACCTATAAAATAGCTAGACAAAAATTTACCAGCAAGCACTTTACCTACAAAGATCTACATAAATGTCTAGTTAAAATTGACATTTCTTGTAGTGAAATGCCAATGCATAGAATAAATAATAATGATATTGTAAATGCCACATGCACGGAATAATAATTGGGACACTTCTTTAAAAATCCCTAATCCCTTTTCAAACTTTCATGTTAGTCCCTAGACATTATTTTTTTCAACTACACTCTCTACCCCTCTATTCAACTTCCATTTAAATCCCTCTTATTAAAATAACTCAAAAAGAAATTCTAGTGTGACATCATCCCACTACCATACCCATTTACATATTATTTATTTAT
>CACSLK010027831.1:2847117-2912546 GCA_902706635.1 Striga hermonthica | reverse complement strand
TGTGAAGTTGTTTTGTTTTATCCAATTATTGTTAGATACATGGAAGGGGAACAAAGTGATATATTAGGGAGTTGTACCTACAAAAATGAATTGTATGCGTTCTTTATGCATATTGGATTAGCGTTTGACGAAGTGTACACTCTCATTGCTAAGAGGCGGCCGATTGTTAATTTGGAAACCGTCATGTTAAACTAAATTGCGCCAAAGAAAAAAAAAAGAGTTAGTTTGTCCGATGATGAGGATGTGAAAACATGATTCGGTTACATGTTTGCTGGAAAGTAAATATTGTAGAGATACTTGTCATTGAAAGAAATAAAAGCCCGACCATTAGAAGAAATGAAAGACCGGGTGATGGAGTTCAATCCATCCCGATGAGCATGAGCGGGTAATGTTGCTTTCATAATATTAATGAACTTATTATTGCTATATGGTGTTTTTATCATATCCTAGTTCATTAAATTTTTAACTAGTTCCATTATTTATAAATCTTTGTATTATTTTATCATGAACGCAGGAAAATCGTACCCTATGTTGATTTCTCGGAAGGATAATCGGAGTTGTTAGTGCAAGATAAATCGATCGATTCATGCAGATTTTGCATCAAAGAAGAGGTGCAGATATTCAGTGGCGGCGCTGATGAATTTCGAAAGCGTGTTAATTCAATTACTACATACTTTCGTTGAGTGTAGTGCCACGATTTTATTCATGTATGAGATTGCTCGACTTTAGTTTTAAAAAATAGCAAGTAAATTATTCTAAGTTTCAAGAATTCAATCCAAGTACTTAAATTTAATATTTTAAGCACCAAATTAAATTGGTGAAATTTCAAACACAAAAGGTTAATTCAAAAACTAATCCGAAGTCTAAGTTTTTTATTAAATTGGTAAATATGCAAATTAATATAATTTATTAAGTCAAGAATTACAATATAATTTAAGTCAAGGATGTTAAGTAGGACTTTATAAATCTCGAGCCAAATGCATAACAATTAATATGCGAATTAACGTGATTGTCTAGCGGCAGGATGGTAGAGAAGACGGTCTTGAAGGTCTGGACCCGGGTTTGAGTCCCCCCGCTCATTCCACCATTTTTTTTTCACTCATACTAAAATTTAATTAGTATCTGTTTTATCCAACATAGTACCACATCTTTTTTTTTTTGCACTCGTACTAAAATTTAATTAGTACCTGTTTTATCCAACATAGTACTGCATGTTGTTCTACGTGGTACATGTTTTTAAATGATTAGTACCAATTTTTAATTACTATAAGTGCAAAAAAACTGGTGGAAGGATCATGTAGAGAGGGACTCACCCGAGTTTGGGCGAGTCCACACTCTCAAGGCCACCTCCTATAGCATCCTACCGCTAGGCGATCATATTTATTTATGCCCAAATTTAATTCTTATACCTTTAGCTCGAAATTTATAAAGTCCTGCTTATTCTCCTTGGCTTATAAAAATTAAATTGTATTTATTGACTTAATAAATTATATTAATTGACATATTTATCAATTTAATTAAAAACTTAGACTTAGAATTAATTTTAGAATTAACATTTTGTACTTGGAATTTCACCAATTTAACTTGGTGCTTAAAATATTAAATTTAAGTACTTGGATTGAATTCTTGAGACTTAGAATAATTTACTTGCTATTTCTTGGGACTAAAGTCGAACAATTCTCATAGATGAATAAAATCGTGGCGCTACATAATCCATTTAGTTGAGTCAACGAAAGTAGGTACTAATTGAATTAAAACCAGTACTACAAAGAAACAAATGTGGTACTATTATAGGTAAAGCTGGTACTATTGTAGGTACTACAAAGAAGCAAACTGGTGCTATTATAGGTAAAAATCGGTGTTTTTATGTGTTCATTACAAGTGGTACTAAATACCTAATATCAGGTTCTACAACAATATAAAATTGGTTCCATCTTACTCTATGTTTGGTACTAATTTTAGTAAATGTTGACCAAAATTAAAATAATTTATTTTCGTTCACAAAAGTAGGTACTAATCGACAAAAAAGAAGTACCGCGTTGAAGAAGATGCGGTACTATTTTGGCTTAAACAGATACTATTTTAAAAATCGTGATTTCTAATCCTTCATGTCTACCATGACACGTGGCTCGTTCATGTGTGATTTGGATAAAAAAAGTAGAAGTTAAAATATATAGGTAGAATTTGGAGTAGTCATGTATTATGATTCTATTAGATGAAGTGTGTCATTCAATGAAATGAAGTGTATTAGTAGTGTTTTTCTCATTAGTGTGTCGAGTTCATGACCATTTTACGATTAACTTAATTAATAACATTTTAAATCTCATATAAACTAATGTGAGAGTCATAATGGGTCATATAAACATCATTTGAGACCAAAATTCAGTGTTTTTTTATGTTCGTTGGAGTTGGTATTAAAGACCCGATATCTGGTACTAAAACACCAAAAGTTGGTTATATCTAACTCTAGGGCGGGTACAAATTTTTGCAAATGTTGATCAAAAATTGAAGTAATCCATTTTCGTTGACCAAAAATAGGTACTAACTGATTAAAAATAGGTACTACGCAGAAGATGAAGCAGTACTATTTCTGTCAAAACTGGTACCGTTCTAGTAATCATGATTTCTTTAATCTTCTATGTCTACAATGCCACGTGGATCGTTCACACCTGATTTGGTTGAGAAAATAGTGGAAGTGCAAACATATAGGTAAGTAGTCATGTATGAGGATTCTATAAGATGAAATGTGTCATTCAATGAAATGAAATGTATTAGTAGTGTTTTCTCATCATGTGTCGAGTTCATGACTTTTTTACGATTAAAATCAATTTAAAACATTTAAAATCTCATACAAACTATGTGAGAGTGATTATTGGTCATATAAACATCATTTGAGACCGAAATTCGGTGTTTTTTTTTATGTTCGTCGGAGTTGGTTCTAAAGACCTGATATCTAGTACTAAAACACCGAAAGCTGGTACTGTCTTACTTTAGGTTTGGTACCATTAATTGCAAGTATTTACCACAATTGAATAATCCATTTTCATTGACCAAAAGTTGGTACTAATTGATCAAAAAAGGTACCGCGTAGAAGAATATGTGGTACTGTATTGGCTAAAGCAGGTACTATTTTAAGAATTGTGATTTCTCTAATCCTTCATGTCTACCATGACACGTGGATCGCTCACACGTTATTTGGATAAAAAAATAGTGGAAATTAAAACATATAGGTAGAATTTGGAGTAGTCATGAATGATGATTCTATAAGATGAAGTGTGTAATTCAATGAAATGAAGTGTATTAGTAGTGTTTTCTCATTAGTGCGTTGAGTTCATGACCAATTTGCGAATAAAATCAATAAAAAAACATTTTAAATCACATATAAACTAATGTGAGAGTGATTATAGGTCTTATAAACATCGTTCAAAAACAAAATTCGGTGCTTTTATATGTTCATTACAAGTGGTACTAATGACCCAATGTCAGGTACCACAACAATATAATGCTGGTACTACCTACTCTATGTCTGGTACTACTTTTTGTAAATGTTGACCAAAATTGAAACAATCACTTTTCGTTAACAGAAGTAGGTACTAATCGATCAAAAAAAGGTACCACGTAGAAGAAGATGTGGTACTATTTTGGCTAAAATATGTACTATTTTAAGAATCATGATTCTCTGATCCTTCATGTCTAGCATGACAAGTGGATCGTTCACGCGTGATTTGGATGAAAAATAATGGAAGTTAAAACATATATGTAGAATTTAGAGTAGTCATGTATGATGAATCTATTGAGATGAAGTGTCTCATTCAACGAAATGAAGTGTATTTGCAGTATTTTCTAATTATTGTGTCGAGTTCATGATCAAGTTGCATTAAACTCAATTATAAATATTTTAAATCTCATATAAACTAATATGAGAGTGATCTTGAGTCATATAAACATCATTTGAGACCGAAATTCGGTGTTTTTATATGTTCGTTACAAGTGGTACTGATGACCTAATATATGGTAGTGACACAATAGAAAACCGGTACTATCTTACTCTAGGACTGGTACTACTTTTATAAATGTTGACCAAAAGTGAAATAATTCATTTTCGTTCACAAAAGTAGGTACTAATCGATCAAAAAAGGTACCACGTAGAAGAAGATGCGGTACTATTTTGGCTAAAACATGTACTATTTTATGAATCGTGATTTCTCTAATCTTTCATTTCTACCATGACACGTGGATCGTTCACGCATGATTTGGATGAAAGATAGTGGAAGTTAAAACATATAGGTAGAATTCGGAGTAGTCATGTATGGTGATTCTATGAGATGAAGTGTGTCATTCAATAAAATAAAGTGTATTAATAGTGTTTTCTCATTAGTGTGTCGAGCTCATGAACAATTTGTGACTAAACTCAATTAAAAACATTTTAAATCTCATATAAACTAATGTAAGAGTGATCATAGATAATATAAACATCATTTGAGACCGAAATTCGGTGTTCATATGTGTTCGTTACAAGTGGTACTGTTGACCCAATATACGGTACTAACACAATACAAAACTGGTACTATCTTACTCTAGGTCTGGTACTACTTTTTGTAAATGTTGACCAAAATTGAAACAATCCATTTTCATTCACAAAAGTAGGTACTAATCGATCTAAAAGAGGTACCACGCAGAAGAAGATGTGGTACTATTTTGTCTAAAACAAGTACTATTTTAAGAATCGTGATTTCTCTAATCATTCTTCTCTACCATGACACGTGAATCATTCATGCATGATTTGGATGAAAAATAGTGGAAGTTAAAATATATAGGTAGAATTTGGAATAGTCATGTATGATGATTCTATGAGATGAAGTGTGTCATTTAATGAAATGAAGTGTAATAGCCGTATTTTCTAATTAGTGTGTCAAGTTCATGATCAATTTACAATTAAACTCAATTAAAAATATTTTAAATCTCATATAAGCTAATGTGAGAGTGATCCTAAGTCATATAAACATCATTTGAGACCGAAATTCGGTGTTTTTATATGTTCGTTACAAGTGGTACTGATGACCTAATGTCTGGTACTAACACAATAGAAAACTGGTACTATCTTACTCTAAGTCTAGTACTACTTTTTGTAAATGTTGACCAAAATTGAAATAATCCATTTTCGTTCTCAAAAGTAGGTATTAATCGATCAAAAAGAGGTACCACGTAGAAGAAGGTACTATTTTGGCTAAAACATGTACTATTTTAAGAATCGTGATTTCTCTAATCCTTCATGTCTACCATGACACGTTGATTGTTCACGCATGATTTGGATGAAAAATAGTGGAAGTTAAAACATATAGGTAGAATTTGGAGTTGTCATGTATGATGATTCTATGACATGAAGTGTTCATTCAATAAAATAAAGTGTATTATGAGTGTTTTCTCTGTGTCGAGCGTTCATTACCAATTTGTGATTAATCTCAATTAAAAATATTTAAAATCTCATATAAACTAATGTGAGAGTGATCATGGTCATATAAACATCATTTGAGACCGAAATTCGGTGTTTATATGTGTTCGTTACAAGTGGTACTGGTGACCCAATATCTGGTACTAACACAATACAAAACTGGTACCATCTTACTCTAGGTCTGGTACTATTTTTGTAAATGTTGACCAAAATTGAAACAATCCATTTTCATTCACAAAAGTAGGTACTAATCGATAAAAAAGAGGTACCAAGCAGAAGAAGATGTAGTACTATTTTGGCCAATACAGGTACTATTTTAAGAATCGTGTTTTTTTAAATCTTTCATGTCTACCTTTTCACGTGGATCTTTAACGCATGATTTGAATAAAAAATAGTGTAAGTCAAAACATATAAGTAGAATTTAGAGTAGTCATGTATGATGAGTCTATTGAGATGAAGTGTCTCATTCAACGAAATGAAGTGTATTTGCAGTATTTTCTAATTATTGTGTCGAGTTCATGATCAAGTTGCATTAAACTCAATTAAAAATATTTCAAATCCCATATAAACTAATATGAGAGTGATCTTGAGTGATATAAACATCATTTGAGGCCGAAATTCAGTGTTTTTATGTGTTCGCTTCAAGTGGTATTGATGACCTAATATCTGGTACTGACACAATAGAAAAATGGTACTATCTTAGTCCAGGTCTGGTACTACTTTTTGTAAATGTTGACCAAAATTAAAAATATCCATTTTTGTTCACAAAAGTAGGTACTAATCGATCAAAAAGAGGTACCACGAAGAAGAAGATGTGGTACTATTTTGGCTAAAACAGGTACTATTTTAAGAATCATTTTTTTTTTAAACTTTGCTTTTTCACGTGGATCGTTTACGCGTGATTTGGATGAAAATTGTGGAAGTTAAAGCATATATGTAGAATTTGGAGTAGTCATGTAAGATGATTCTATGAGGTGAAGTGTGTCATTCAATAAAATGAAGTGTATTAGTAGTGTTTTTCTCATTAGTGTGTCGAGTTCATGACCAATTTGTGATTAAACTCAATTAAAAATATTTTAAATCACATATGACCAATGAGATGAAGTGTATTAGTAGTGTATTTTCATGTTGTGTGTTGAGTTTTTGACCAATTTGCAATTAAACTTAATTAAACACATTCTAAATCTCATAGAAGCTAATCGAGAATAATTTTTGGTCATGTAAACATTATTTAAGACCGAATTCTGGTGTTTTTTATGTTCGTCGGAGTTTGCATGAAGACCCAATATCTGGTACCAATTTTGTAAATGTTGACCAAATTTAATGTAATCTATTTTTTGTTCTTTCTACAAAGTATGTACTAATTCATCAATAATCGATACTGCATAGAAGAAGAAGTGGTACTATTTGTGAAAAAAAACTGATACCATTTTACGGAATTCTTTTTTTTTTCTTATGTCCGTCGGTGCTGGCACTGAAGACCCGATTTCTGGTATGAAAACAAACATTAAAAATTATAGTACAATGTACATCGTATCATATTTAAGACAAACGTGAACTAGATTAACTATCATGTCTACCACTAACTAAAATTACAAAGAATGAAATTAGGAGCGAGCTACAACTTTGAGTTGCGAATTGCAAGTTGGCACGAGCTGCGGGCTACGACAAAAAATTTGAGCTGCGAGCTGTTACAAAAATCTTTGAACGGGCTATCGTGAAATTTGAGCTGCGAGATGCAATAAAAGCCTCGAGTGGGGTATATTATTATCCGATCTGCGAGCTGCTACAAAAGCCATGAGCAGGCTATGGTAGAATTTGAGCTGCTAGCCACTACTGTTATTAGAGCTCCAAGCAAAATGAAGTTAAAGCATTGTTGCAGCTAAAAACAAAAAAATATATGTAGCGCATATGCATAACAGGATTTGATACAGCAAGTCAAATAACATGAATCCGCCACCGGAAGCTGGAGAATGATTTATAATGGAATGCAAATGATCGATTCTGCATATTGCTAACAGAGATGTATGCGAGCAACATACAAAGTAGCAATCGAATTAGCCACAGGAAAACGAACCAAACAAGGATGCAACCCAAAAAGACGAGCACAACACGTAAAAGCAGGAATCGCTACTAATCTAAAGCAAAAGAGCAATCCGCCCATCACGAGAGCATCTCGCGAAAAATCAGAAACTAGCAGGAGCGACACACATCAAGGATTAAGAAAATTCCTGTCGAGAATCATATAAAAATCGCGAGTAAGGGCAAAGCATCCGAAAGCAACTTAACTCACGCCACGGAAGTCTGGGAGCATCAATTCGTGTGAGATTCACAAGAAAACGAGCAATACAAACGTGATTCACACATCAAGATTAACACATCACAACCAGCACCACAAATCAAGAAAAAATATGCCTAAAGAGAATAAACACATACAAACCGAAAACTCGACTCACTTGTAATCTCGAAATACGTTGAATCTGACTTGATATCTCACAAAATAGGGATCACGAGTAGCCTGCCAGGGGAGTAACCAAAGAACCGCAGCTAACACGCTGGGAATAGAAAATCTCGACTGAACACGTCGCTACAGAATTGAAGACCGCGACCACTAAATCACGATTGAGGAAAAATTGCAGCAGAAAAGGTAAATCAGGAGACGAAGTGCAGAAATTTGGACAGAACCGAAGTAAAAATATCAGAGGAAATATATATTTCTTCGATTCCATTGAAACCAGATCCAAATTGTCCCTCTTATCAAAGTGAATTCTCTCACTCACCTATTCCCACTCAGAATCGTCCCTCTCGTTATCACCAGCACGATAATTATCATTAAAACCATAAAAAGGATCGTAATAATCTCCATCGTTACAAGCCCTAGATTTACCTCGGAATCGGACTCCGAATCGGTGACTGCCTGCCCCCGGCCTGTGTAGATGTCCAAACGAAGATCCTCCGACAACGGTCACGCTGGAACAGTTCCGGGATGGAATTTGTCCCGTCATCGTCTTCTTCACCTCTGGAGGAGAAGCCATCGGGATCCTCGTAATCGCGGTACGAGGCCTGGAAACTTTTTTTCCGGTTATTTCTTTACGAACGTGGATGGGCCTCGCGAGCTCTTCCTGTGTGTCGATTCGGACGCCGGAGATCCAGATTTCCCGGAGGCAATTTCACGAAGAGAGATTCAGAGAAAGATGAGAACTGATAGAGTGTATGAGAGAGAGACGAGAATTGAGAGAGAAATTACTATTTTTTCTATTTTCAAGTAAAATAAATGGATAATAATAATATTATTATATATAGTGGGACTGAAGTGGAAAAAGAAAGTATGTGTTAGGGAGTGCAGAAGAATAAAATTAACTTAGGGACTGACAAGGAACTTGAATATGGCAGGAGGGATTTATCTTGCATTTGCCGATAATAATTTATACAAAATTGGGTAATGCATTCTATGGGATGCAGTATTTAAAATAAAATATTTTTTTTCTTACATCATCAATCAATCCTCCCTATATTATTCTCGAATACGCTGAGCCTACGTAGCTATTTATGGTGCTTCGAAATTCTATTTGACAAAAAATCATGCTTCGTAATTAGGTTTGGACAAATAATATTGATATATTAATAATTAATAATTTAGGTTTGGACATTCCATAAATATTATTTAGTTAATTTAGATATTTTAATATTACTTGTACTAATATAACCCTTTATTTCTTTGTAATTTTACATACTAGTGACTAATATATCCCTGACTTTTGATTTGTTTCCTTCAATTAGCTATTGAATTATAAATGTATTTTAAAAGTTGATAATTTTTGTATTTCTTATCGGTTTTACATATATAATATATCAAATTAATCATCTTTTGATGATTTTTGATTTGACATCCATATTGTATATATGAAATAAATAAATTATATTTATCTTTATAATAATTAAAAATAATAATATTTATTAAAATTCATTAGAAAAATAAAATTAGTTCTCAATTGATATATTTATGTTTAATGTAGTTAATATGCATGATGCTACTCAACTTAAATCTTAAATCTTTAGTCTTTAATATCTTTAAACTACTAGGCATGCTACCGACTATAATTCATTACTCTAAATATATCAGGATTTAAGCATGCATAGACTAAAATTCTAGATACTGAAATATTGTATACAGAAATACTAAGTGCGGAAGCAAATGCAAGCATGCATGAACAAAGCATAATAACTCCAACATTTTCAAATATACATGAAATGTTTACTGAAAATATCCTTGTTATGACCACCACCACATCATCGGCTCACGCTCTACGCTCGTTTGGGACATCGACGAAACTCGACGGGACCCAACGGCTACGCTCGGCTTTCGGTTCTCAGCCCTAGGCTCTCGCACGGGTATATTTATGGATATTAAAACATAACTAATGCTCTGGAAAAAGACCATAAATATCGAGTATACTTATGGATATTCCAAGCTTAGTTACTTTTGGATCGGGAATAAATTAAAAATTAACCAAGCCAAACAACAAAGCTAAAAAACATGCTACATAGGATTTCGAAGCGTGCGGGCCTGCAACATAGGCTCAACGCATTCGGGAATTACATATATAAGGGGATATATAATACATGTAAATATTTACATATATATCAATTCTTATTATATATGTTGAAAGAATGTAAATAAATAAATATAGACAAAATATAGATAAAGTATTTTTAATGACCAATATGTGTTGCATGAGAGAATAGAGTTACTAAGAATTAATTATACTAATGAAAAATATGGATTAGCGTTGGTCAATTATCGAACAATATGCAGATTATGAATTGTTAAAAGGATTACAAGATTAAATATATTATATAGCTTCATAAGTACATGAAAGTAATTTGTATACAAACATCAAACTTAATATCTAGACATATACATTATTTTATAAATGTATAAATAATAGCGTTCATTCAGTAAATAATCAAAATTTTAAAAAGTAAATAACAAAAATATTACTAACACTTAATGACTTTTACATTTTTATTAACTTCGTACATAGTTTCAATTAGAGTTGATATAATATTTAGATAATTGAACAATATTGAATAATAAATATTTTTGTAATATATCCCATCAATGTTAGTTATTTTTCTTTTTTGGTACAAAAAAAGAGGCTAAAGCCTAGTCACCCACGTTACGTGAGTATGACACACCAATCACATCATGCTGCAATCACTGTCGGACCCCCGAAGGGGGCACACTAAACGAATGATATCCCATCGGACCCTCCGCAGTGAAGGAAGCCATGAAGTCGGCTGGAAAATTCGCCTCGCGATACACGTGTTTCACCTTAACTTGCCAAGAGCGACACATTAAGTCTTTAATTCTCCTCATAAGGCCCGAATGCACTCCCGAGACATCACCTAACGACTCCGCGAAACTCATCACACTGGCATTATCAACTTCAGCTTCAACCTGCCTATATCCCAGGTCCCAGGCCAAGGAAAGTCCCCGAAAGAGCCCCCATAATTTTGCTGCCATACTCGAGCAATAGTCGATATTCACTGTGAAGCCCCCAAGCCAATTCCCATTCTCATCCCATAAAAGGCCACCCGCACTGCCTAAGCCCGACACCCCGTTGAAAGAGCCATCGGAATTCAGCTTCACCCAGCCCGGTAAAGGCCGTACCCACCGGATCCATCGAGGAATACGAAGTCGCCCCGTCCCACCGAGTCGCTACGCGCTGTCGAGGTACGTAGACAGCCCGTCAATGTACAAAAGGATGTCTTTCATGCACGACGATAGGGTCCGACTTTTACCCTGAAAAATAAACTCATTACGCCACTTCCAAATCTTCCACACAACCACACCAAAAGTCCGATCCCACATATGCCCAATATCAGCCCCATGCAGCAAATTGAGCTCAAGCCAATGATCCAAGGGCAAATCGAAAAACTGGGAAGATACGGCCGCCGGAAGAAGACGGTTCCAGATGTTCTTAGCCAGAGGGCAGTCGCGAAGTACGTGCAAATATGTCTCTTCTTCAAGCCCGCACCACACGCAGCCGTTCGAGCTTGACAGATGCCGGCGACACCTCTCGGAATTAGTAAGGAAGCGGTTCCTCGTAAGCAGCCAGAGAAACGTACGTATACGAGGTGGGCCCAGCCAAGCCCAGATCACTTTCCAAAGAGCCCGCACAGCCACCGAAGGTTCTTCTACAAGGGAAGAATATGAAGATTTGGTAGAGAAGGAACCCGCAGAAGAATGGCACCAATAAAGCTTGTCTCCGCCACGGGACTGTTAGAGTAGGATACCCGGCGTTTCAATGGGATTGGACGTATTCTACTTGTAAATACAATCTATTGGAATTATAATAATTAAAAAGCATTACTTTATTTTAAGAGTAAGCATTTATCTTATATTTGCACTTAAGATAAAGTCCCTATATCACTTATAGCTATAAAGTATGGTTGCGCATAGAGATGGTGATCATGGAACATACCTTAAAAGTTGTGATCTTAAATACAGTTCCAAGTCGTTGGATGTTTCTAGATGGGATATCGAATAAATCCGAAAAAGACTTGCACATATGATGTATGCTTGTTGGATAAGAATGTTGCATTCCATCAACATTAGCGTGGGACGCAAATACATATATGTGGGTGCTTGTTAGAGAACAAGTTCACTGAACATGACCGTATGAAAATTCTTAATGAGAATTTTTCTGTCGAATAAGAATTTTCATGTTACAATAGTACATGATTAATCCTTAGACTTGAGGCACGATATTAACTTTGTGCATATTATGTTTTACTTTGATTTATCCTTTTGATTGCTAGCACAGCCGTATAAAGGGATATTTTGGATATTATATTAATATGTATGGAAGTTTGTCAGTGGCCAACAAAGGATTCGACACTTATGAAGATAAGTGAATTTCCTATGTGTTTCATAGTTAGTAATTCAAAGTCCTTGGCCAAGGCGGGATGAATAGAGATTCATAAACGAATTACTAAAACTTGAAATGGAATCATAATTATTAAATCAGTTTGGGTTTCGACAAAATCATACTCAAAGATTTAATCAGAAAATTGGATGTCGAAAGAATTTTACATGTATGGACTTGTAATCGAAATAGGTTTACTCGCTATTCACTTAATACTAGATTCATGCTACTTGTTAGATGTTCCCATGATATGTGGGTTCTCTAATAAGGAGTTAATTCATGAGTAAGAGTTAATAAGATTAACTCAAATTACAAAGAGTTGTAAACCCACTACTAGTATTAATTGTGAACCTAAAAGGTCACGCCAATTTTTTAATGAAGGTAAAATTCAAATAGTATTTCTAAAGAGTTAGAATTAATTGATAAATCCAATTTGATTAGATATCAATTAAAGGAATATATTAAATTAATCAATTAGATTGATTAATTGAATTTAGGATATTAATTTAGTAATTAATGGAATTACTAATAATTGGATTTTAAATTTCAAATCCAAATAATAATAAGATTATTAAATAAGGAAATGGAAGAATAGATTAAAATAATAAAGTCTTGAAAAAATATTTTTAAGAATTATTAATTTACTATTTATCTTTAATATGATTGAAGATTAATTATTAATAAGAATAAATTAATTATGGTGGTTTGGAGTTGTTAACCAATCCACATAATTAATCTTATTTTTATTAATACAATATTGGGTATGAATAGTCTTCTTCAAATTAATATTTTATGAAAAATATTCTTGAAGACTTTTTATATTTTATGAAAATATTCTACCTAATATTATTATTTTATACTAAAATGTTTAGTATAAATATGGACATATTTGATGTTCAATTTTGCTAAGTTTTTGGTTAAGTTCTTCCAATGATAAAAACATTCAAAGAGTTGAGTGATAAAACAAGAAAGAGTTCTTGTATAATTTCATTATAAATATATATTCTATACTTCTTGAAAAACCGAGTAGTTTCTACTAGCGAAGAAACTATAATCGGAACCAAAGTTCAAAAGGTGGATATGATTAGAGGGAAGACATTTGGATTCCTAAAGTGAGTAACCACAAGAAGTGATCGTTACCAAACCGGGAATCGATTTCCTCATACATCTTCATTTTGAAGGAGTTCAAGAACAAAGGTAATTTTTAAATTACATGTCAAATCAAAATTAGTAAAAGTTACTAGATTTTAAATGATGCTTATATGTGATCTTCTTATATTTATGTACGGAATAAGTATTTATAAGATAAATACTTATAAAAATTTTAAATTTCGCTGCATTCTCTATTTCGTACGGTATAACGAACCCAACAGGGACGCGTGAGGTGGCGGGATCGCCGTAATCTAGAGGAGCACAGCCGCTGGGAGTAGGTGCAAAAAGGTCGAACAGTTCCACTCGCCCGTGGCAGAGGTGAAAAAGCAGACGGGCTGGTCTCATAAAATCCGAGGAATCGCTGTTGTATCCACGGAGCTCAACGTAACGCCCGACGGGAGCCAACAATCCAGCCAGAACTTCGTTGTTCGACCATCGCACACGGCCCATTGGATTCCCGCCAACACCCGCGGCCACACTTTTCTTACCGATTGCAAAACTGGAGAACCCGGGCCCCTGTAACCTGAGATGGTGTTAAAAGGTTGTTCGCCGTACTTTGCTTTCTAAATACGGACCCATAGAGCATTTTGACTCATGAGAAACCTCCAACAAAGTTTCATCAAAAGAGCGTCATTCATCATCCTTTGACGCTTAAGCCCGAGGCCACCAGCATCTCGAGTTCGACATACCTCCTCCCACTTTACAAGGCTAATTTTACGTTTATCAGAGGAGCCGCCCCAAAGAAATCGCCGACAACGTTGTTTCAGATCCTCGCATATGGAGTTAGGTAGCCGGATTGACTGTATTGTGTAATATGGAAGCGTGCTTAGTACCAATTGAGTTAAAATGGCGCGTCCCGCCAAGGATAAAGACGCCGCCTTCCACCCTGAGAGACGAGATTCGGCCCTCTCAAGAATTCGAGCATAAGTTTGTCGTTTGGCCCAACCATGCAAGATTGGAACCGCCAAATAATGACCAAGGTCGTCCACTCTCGTATACCCCAACATAGTCGAGATAAAGTTACAGTCAACAGGATGGACGTTCTTAGAGAAGAAAATCATGGTCTTGGGCTCACTAACCCGCAGTCCCGAGTCATGACAGAAATTGGCTAAGACCTCCCGAACTGTGGCCGCCTGATCAACCGAAGCTTCAAGGAACAAGAGAAGGTCATCAGCGAACAGTAAGTACGGGACTTGCACGCCGCCCCGCCCGACAATGATTGGAAGCCACTCACCATGGTTGACAGCACGTTGAATGTTATGAGCTAGGCGTTCAATGCAAAGAACGAACAAGTACGGGGAAATAGGATCTCCTTGATGGACTCCCCTCGACTGCCGAAATGCCTCCCCCTGCACCCCATTCCACAGAATTTGCATGGAGGCAGAGGCAATACAAGTCATGACCGCCTTCAAAAAGGCCGAGGGAAGGCCCGCCAAGTGAAGGGTAGCCTCTACGAACTCCCACCTAAGGAAATCATACGCCTTCTCGAGGTCAACTTTAACCACCATGTATCCCGTGAGGCCAGATTTAGTTCGCATGGAGTGAATCAACTCCTCGGCAACAATTATGTTATCATGAATATGTCGGGCCGAAACAAAGCTCGATTGAGCCATAGATGAGCCCCGGAAGGAGAGGTTTAAGTCTGTTAGAGAGTACCTTCGTCATAAGTTTATACACTACATTCAGTAAGCTGATAGGCCTGAAATGTTGAATCGATTCGGGATGGTCCCGCTTGGGGATAAGGACCAATAGAGTCTTGTTGACTTCGGCCTGCATGACACCACCATGAAGCACATCTCTGATCACCTGACAGACGGACGGTCCCACTATCTCCCATTGGCTCTTAAAAAACAGCGCGTTTAAGCCATCAGGGCCCGGCGTCTTCAAAGGGTTCATCGACTGGAGGGCACGATAAATTTCCTCATTCGACACCTCCCTCTGGAGTAGCCGCGCATCGTGGGCCCGTAAGGGCGGAAAATCCGGCCAGGATGCGTGCGGGGTGGGCATCGGCTGGTCAGTTTGATAAATAGACTGAAAGTACGAAGTCGCCATTCGTTGGAGCTCCTCCTCGTTAGTCACTAAAATTGCCAGCACCGTAATTTAAGGCGACAATTCTATTTCGGCGCCTCCTCGCCTTCACTTGCTTGTGATAAAAAGCAGTATTTCTATCTCCAAAACAACGTCCAATCGCGCCTGGATTTCTGGATCATGAAAATCTCCTCCTGGAGAATGACGTCCTCGAGTTCAGCGCTCAAGGTCCGCTCCAACTGGGATAAGCTTGATGACTGACGGTGCTGCCGGGAACGTTGGATGCCTCCAATCCGGGCCAGGAGCTTCTTCTTCTTTTGAAAAAAATTGCCAAAGGTGCGAAAATTCCAATCCTTAGCCACATTAGTGAATGAGGTGGCCGCTTCCACAAACCGTCGATTCGCTGGCCAACATTCAAAAACCACATCCTTAAATCCCTCATGTAAGAGCCACGGGGCTAAAAACTGGAAGGTCTTGGTTCCCGACGGAGGGCGTCGCCCAAAAATACATCGCACCACCAAAGTGTTATGGTCCGATTGGATATGAGGAGCATGCATGAACGCTTCTGGGAAAAGATCCAGCCACTCCTCATTACACAGAAATCGATTCAACTTCTTCAAGAGATCCCGACGTCCCCAAGTGAACTGAGTGCCATCGGTCTTGACCTCATGCATGCCATGGTCGAATACCCACTCAGAAAAAGCAGTACACATCCGGCCTGCATCTGTCGAGCCACCAGATTTTTCGGAAGGTCGGAGGATGCTGTTGAAGTCGCCACCAATCAACCATGGACCTCGAATGGACCTCGCCAGATCATGGAGAATGCGCCGGAGAACCCTCCTTCTCGGCGTTTGGGGCGAAGCATAGACAAAGGTAACCAGGGATTCCTTACCCGCCATCGTGACATGAAGATGAACAAATTGTTTGTGACTTTGCAAGATAGTCACCTCAGCTGGCTCTTTCTATAAGATCCAAATACCTCCGGCGAAGCCAGAGGCCTCCACGCGAAAGGACCGCATGAAACCCGAAAACCGAATAAAACTGTCGGCACTAGTGTCGCTAATCTTTGGTTCAAAGACCGCTACCACCTCCGGTTGATGGGAAGAAACAATAGTAGAGAAGGCCCTCCGGAATCTACTTAAGCCTGCTCCATGCACATTCCATGCTAAAAAATTCATCAGCACTACAAACAGGGAAAAGACGATACCCTCAATCCAAAATAAGGCTAACGATGCCCTTAGTCCCCGATGTCCCACCCTAATCCATGGGGTAGTCTGGTTCACCCGAAGGCGGTCGTGATGCATCCGGTGGCTCCTCCTGGAGAGATGGTGAAACAACACTCGATGAGGGAGACACCTCCACCATGTCGCACTCCACAGGCTGGGAAGTAATGAACGTCACAACTTGGTTCTTGGTAGGATCCAGATCACTAACGACGGGAATCATGAAACAACCATCCTGTGCCACACTTTTCCCACGATTCACAGCACTCTCCCGACTCAAACCACTACTACGTCCCACCGCTCCTAGGCTTTCCTTAGGCTTCGGTATTGTTTTCCCACTCCCCGTTAAGTTGTCATCCCTAGCCACCTTAGTCGCCGTATGCGTCGGCTTGGGCCCTCACAAAACACTCTTAGGTTTCCACACCTTCGGACCAGACCCTTTTGCTTGCTCCCCGGCACGTGCGGTGAATACCAAATCTCCATTGGGAGCAGCCTGATTATGTGCCTATGGGTCCCCTTCATCCTCCTCGAGCAAAGTGTCAAACCGGGATCCCGACCCCACTGATCCATTATGCTTTGAAGGACCCGCACGATTCTGTGGAGCTCGAGTGTACTTCCGTGTACGTTTAGAAGCTATCATCCACGGTCCAGGTCCTGTTTGAGTTGCGTTATTTTCGCGATCAGCCCCTCCACTATTCACATTACCCCCGGAAGGCTTCTCGGTGTTCGATACCTCCTGGTGCTGACCCCCCTCAGTAGACTTCGAGGTAGGACAGAGAGCTGCCGCATGGCCATAAGTACCACATGAAAAGCAAATGTCCGGAAGGTTCTCATATTCAACACGTTGGACCCGGTCTCCAATAATGAAATCCGAACAAAGCGGCTGGGAGAGGTCTAAGAGACAAGCCAGACGGGCGTACTTCCCCTGGATACGAGCAGCAGTTTGATAGTCAATTTTCACCACTTTCCCAATTATCTGCCCAATGGACCGAAAGACCTGATAGTTATAATATTGCACCGGAAGACCCGACAACCGAACCCAAGCTACAACGGACTGCGTGCTTAAATCCGTCGCATCAAAATCGACTGACCACGGTTGGACATGGAGGTAGTGGTTAGCGATCACCCACGGCCCATTTGTGAGAGCCCGGAGCTGATCCTCGGGTGTGTCAAAGCGGACCACAAAGTACCCATTATCCAGGTCCATCATCGGATGGTTGCGAATCGATGCCACAGCGATGAAAGACGATTATGCATTACTAAGGGCGAGATATGGTGGCCGAGCAACCGGACCACGACTGCGCGTTTCCAGTCATGAATCAGCGATTCCCAAAAGGGGTCGGAGAAGGAGATTTTCCCCGACCTACCATTCATGACCACAGTGATGTCGCTTTCCATGGAGTCTGCGCCCTCCTCGGCGGAAGGATCGTTACGTGCGGGCGATTTTTACTCAACAAATCACGAAAACTCAGTTTGGGCGAAGCAGGACGAAGGTTCGGGGAGAATGGACGAGATGGTTCAATCGGAGGATGGTCAAAGATTCCCATAGACCGTCGCTTCTTAGACGGTGCGGAGGAAAGTGAAGGGTGCGAATAAGCCTCGGAGAGTCGCGGGAACTCACCCTCGCGCTGATAGGGAGGAACAAGCCGTTGGTCATCCGGTGGGTCAGCAGCAGTCTCCGATCGTCTCATTAGGGCTTCTTAGACGGCTTTTTTTTCACGCCTCTTAGAGAAATTTTTAAAGTGATACCTTTAGTTATCAATGTTAGTTATTAATCAAGAGTCTAAAAGAGATTAATTTGATTAAATATTAATTAAGTTAAAAATATTTGTTAGATATGTCCACCGCTTATGTGGCATTCACTCATTGGTGATGTTAATATGTCCAAAAAATACATGACCAATGTGTGCATTCCACATAAGCGGTGGGCATATTAACATGTGCCCACCGTGGGTAGGAGAGCATTACCCTATCATATATATCAACTCTTATGTAATTTGTGCAACACGAAATGAAACTTAGATGTAGAATAGAAAATCTCGTGTCAGAGGTTTAAAATGTAACAGAGCACGTCTTCAAATATCTCATGTTAGATCAAAGAGAAACATTATGTAGAATAGAAAATCTCGTGTCAGAGGTTTAAAATGTAACAGAGCACGTCTTCAAATATCTCATGTTAGATCAAAGAGAAACATTATCTTCGTCAGCATAAAGAATAGCTGGTTCGTCCACAAATCACCAATCACCTTTCAGAAACACAACAGCAAACCAATCCCTAAAAACTTGTGACAATTTCACCCTTACACAGACATAAGACACCAAATCTGATAAAATTAGAACATTTAAAAAAAAAAAAAAAAAACTTTGAGTCAAAAGTCCTATCAACATTTTCCAGAATCCATTTCCTATAATTACGAAATGTTGTATCAAGCCATAAACCACCCTTAGTTCAAAAAGAAACTGACAATAGATAGCACCAGCACCAAAACAACACCACCTAGGTGCAAGGTCGATGCGCTGGACACTTTCTGAGGCCTGCAAACGAGAAAAACGAAAATGTGTCGATATCAGCAAAACTGAAACCAAACGTGATGATAATTTATATCAGATTCATGTATGAGTATGAGTGTTGTAATAAAAATGATATACTTTTGCATGCGGCTGAGGGCACCACAGTAAAGAACGTTATCTGGCACAGGCAACTCGGTTTTGTTTGAACTGTCTTCGGGATTTATAATCCTCATGTACGTTTCTTGGCCGAGATACCACCTGTCCAAATTCTCTGTCCTAAGGTTCCAAACACCAACATTGTCAAGAGACACAAAAACAGCAGTCCATCCTCCAGCAAAAACCTGCGCATGTAAGGTGCATGCAATTGCAGTTAATAACATCGCAAGGAGATTTATAATATTTTGCTATAGTACAATTTCCTGGGCAGCAAATAAATAAACATTTGTAAGTGATCTTGCTACAAACAACAATTGAAAATAGTTGGTAAAATTGGTGAATGAAGTAACAGGAAACAGAACAACAAATTTTAGGTTAGTGTTCAATTTTAATTGTGTAAATATTGGCAGAATCAATTTTTTATTTCGAAAATTATCAAAACGTTCACTTAAATTTCCCAGTGTATCAAAATTAGCTACAAAATCATGTTACACGTGAATGCAAAAAGTTGATATTTTCAAATTTGGCGCGAGAAGTTAATAATGTTGTTTTCATGGCTTATGGTATTATGTCGGGAAGTTTTAGTCCATATCCACATTATGCGCTCACAAGTAATATCAAACCAAACCTAAATTTTTAGATGGCATTCAAAGCTACAAATTTTTAGGTTCAACCATACAAATTCCATGAATGAAATTCCTCGAAATTTTGAGTTATATTGCTGACGTATCTGGAATAAAGCTAGTAATTCTGTTTGCCAGGACCAATGCTTCTAAATTACAGGACCTAAATTGTGATTTCGTACAAAGGATATGATTTTCTACCCTGTAAGAACCCAAAATAGCATCATTTCCTGCAGTTTACGTTCGATAAGTTCCGAGTTGTGCGCTTTTGCCCCCCAAATGGTTGTTTCAACAACATTTATTCCCAAAGCACACTTAATTGTCAAAATAGTAGTAATAATAACAAATGCCTATTTTTACAAAAACACAAATCGTCAATGAATAAATTGCCACACCAACGACTGAAACTGCAACTTATATCTCAAACACATGCAAGAACAATTGAGGGCAAACCTGAACAGTGGAGCGGGATATCGCATCCCACCTGTTGTACGAGCCTCTGTTGTTCTCACTCCACTCGCCGTATCCCATCCTGCACAGCATAAACCAATTTATCAAATAAATCTAAATTAAATAAAATTTATCACTAAGTGCAAATAAGATTCCGAATTTCTGAGTCATACCCGACCACGAAGAAAGAATAACCGTCCATGTGAAATGTCTGGACAACAGTGTCGTTATTCTGCAACACAATCTCAATAAATCCCTTGTAAGTACCATTGATAATGGATCTATCCACGACCGGTGTCCTGTTCATGGGCTTCTCGGGAAAATCAAGCTTGTAGTCACCCTTCACTTTGTACACGTCAGCAAGGCGCATTGGTGTATCGGGATTTACAAATGATATCCCGTTGTAGGCGGCTCTTAATCTGCCGTTAATCGTCGCTGGTGGAAAGCTCCTGAGGATGTAAGTATTGGTGACATTGATTGAGCCATAGTGGAAGGAACCCTGTGGGTTTGGGCGGGCCCCGCTGGAACTGCCGTTTTGCCTGGCAGTATGAATGTCCGAAAGGGATTATGAGAAGGATAAAAGGAAATAAAATTCAAAAAAGGTTGAAGGAAGAAGGGACACATATGATAAATCGAACAGTGAGACTGGAGACAATTTAAAGTTTCAGAGATTGGTGACATTGATCGAGCTGAATTAAGGTAAAATTTTCCCATGGAGACTTTTCCAAGTAAATCTACAGTTTCTTTTACTCTTGTCTGCTAAAATTTGTTTGTGCATGAAATTTGAAGGGGAGACGAGAGACATTTTAAAGTTCTCCTTACTGACATCTAAGATCTTTATATCTTACTGTCACAGCTAAGCTTCAAACAGACATACTTCATATGCTAATCACTAGAAGTACCCTCGTGGTTCAATCTATATTAGAAATAAAACACAACAAAAAAAAATTGTCTATTCACAAAAATCCTTTCGATCAATCTTGGTAAGGGTTATGTTTAGTGTTCAGCAAGAAAGTATGCTCAAGTGCATATATGAAATTTACCAAAGGACACCACATCATAAAAAACAGCTGCTAAAATTACCAGAGAAAACTGTGAAGATGTATCTTAATATCAATAATAAAATAAATAAGTCAAGTAAAAAGGCCACCACAAACCTGATGGACATTGCCTGATTGAGTGAATACGACGTATCGTAATAATCACTTGGTGGCTCCGGGAGTGGACCTGCAGCCTCTCCCATAGAATTTGAATAATGCAAAATGGCAACACCGGTAACTCTTTCCCATAGTGACTCGTTCACAAATCGAGCACTAGCCACAATATAATAATCGCTGCTTGCATTTTGATCCATGGTGACCAGAAAAGTGTAAGATTGGCCAACATGGATGTCCAAGCTCGTGTAGTTCTGTTGAGATGTGTAGTAACCCTCAGTCTCCACCAGCAGCAGATTATGGTTCTGAATTCTGAAATTCAAACTAGTGGAGGTTCCAACATTGTGCACCCGAACCCGGTACGTCTTGCCTGATTTTACTAACATCATTAGTCTATTCACAGAAATATAACAAGGAAGTGTCGATTTTATCAATGGAAGATGGCAGCAGACTGAAATCCCGCCATACCATAACATTGCCATCGTTAACAAAATTCTAATGATGGTTACGTAGAAATAAGCGGCAGAAATCTGATAACACCGAGAAGCGTGCAGCTTTCATTGTGATCATTGAAAACTAGCGAAAGCTTTAATGTTTTGATATTTGAGCCACTGTGGTATATAATATTTATATATTCTCTTGTAGTTTACACTAGTGTTGCTTATTACGCGATGCATTTTGAAAATGGAAATTATACAAATAACTTCAAACAAAATTAAAATCTGATAACATACACAATTGGCATACAATGATATACATAGAACGGTACTAAAATACCAAAAATTGTTTAATAACTTCAAAATGTCGAAGGCTGAGCAGAAACCAACATACATTAGGGACACTAGTAAAGCATTTGGGACATTCTATTCTTTGAAGATATAAATGTAACTTGACAAGAAGGAACTGAAGTAATCACTGACAAGATTTTTACCAGGATCGACATTAACAGTCTCATGCTCAATCCCACCAGGAACAAGAGAAGTATTATATCTGTAAGGTCCTTTCCCATTGATAAGAACTCCATCCGGCATTCCGAGCCCTTTCCCATCATCCAAATCTTTACGAAGAGCCTAATAATATATTCATCCACCAACAAAAGAACCAAAATTAAAATTGCAATCATCAAGTACACACAATCACCATTAAGGAAAAAAAAAAATTATATCGCACAAGTCTTTTATGAGTAACCTACCGTATGGTTACGAGTGTACCAATCACCGATCATGATTACTATATCCCCATCGGGTGCATTGAAAGGAATTGGAATAATATCTCGATTCGTGACAATAAAAGGACCAAAGCCACCGGAAGCTCTCTGCAAGTTTAGTGATGGAAAATAAAAGAAACTACCAATTTGATCCTTGACCTGAAACTGATAAGTCCAGTTCCAATTTGCGGGGATCGGGCAGTTTGTGCCCAAAACTCCGTCTTGCCATGAAGATCGACGCATTTGAATACCAGACCTATTTAATAAAAGAAATCAAATAACGGGTCGTTAAACAAAGTTTAAGAAAAAACAGCCAACCTATAAAATTTGTTAAACATTTATTTGACTATATACCATGTGATCAGAAGATTTTCATCTAATTTGTTCTTGACGTTAACAACCACGTTATAATTAGTAGTGACGTTCAAAACAGGGCCCGGAAATTTTCCATTGACAGCAACTACCTGCAAATAAAGCAAAATACTCCTGGTGAAGAAGTTTGTCAAAATACAAAACGTTACAAGAGGAACAATTTCGGTATACACAATATTGAGTTTTGCCAGAAAACTGGAATATCAATCAAAACAATTAAATAAACCAACCAAATAATTCCTCAAATGTAACAAAACAAATGACAAATTTTGACGAAGTAAGCTAAATCCCAAATCAATTAAAAATGTGGTCCCATGACTTGTTAACTCTGCAGATAACAGAAACCAATAAATAAAGAATCATATCCTCCATTCCAAAATCAAACAGAACACTTAAAAGAAAAAAAAAAAAAATTGTAAGAAGATCCAATACAACAAACCAACTGATAAAAACATGAGAATCAATCTCACCCGCTGAGGAACACCAAGTGGAGAAGCAGTAATGTAAGAGAACTCCAATTGAAAGTTGGCAAAAGGGTCAGCACAGAAACCAACTCCCGCTAGCAACAACCCACCACCGCAGATCCAATACAACAAACCAAACGCCCCCATTACACTGAACGGCTTAAAAACTAAATAAATTTAAAACAATGAACAAAAAAAATGGGAAAAATCATAAATAACTCAGTGCCGTAGCTCTTCAGCTTTCTCCAGGCCCTCTCTGTTCTTTTTTTTCTTGACGAAAACAAACACAGAGCGTCCCGCAAATAAGAGAGGAAAACAGAGCGGCGCAGACGGCGTGCGTCAACTTCCTCCTAATGAGTAAATGTGAAAATTGAGGCGAAAACGGCAAAACAAGAAACGAGAGAGAGTATATATGTATGTATGTGAGCAAAAGAGGGCAATGTGCTGGATTTTCAGTAATTTCCGTTTCAAACATCAATTTCTTCTGATTCTAGAGATGTGTGGCGCCGCGCGTCATCTGTGCCGTTCCTTTCTTTACCGGCTACGCTCTCACCCGGTTACAGAAGTTTTGTACGTTGCCCAACGATTCAATTTTCTTACTTCTATTCTTTTATTTCCGATTAAAAAGGCAAATTTTTGATTTTCAGATAAGACAAATGGAATATTATGACAGTCGGCCAGTCAGAATCGTTTTAGTAGGTAATATTATTATATTGAGAATATATTTTATTTCCAAGTATTGAAAGCTTTTTCTGTAATATAATTATGGAAATAAAATATATCCTTAGCTGTTTTGCGTCAATTTAATAATATATTAAAGTCGGGAATATATGGGTCGATTCATTTTCTAATTTTTCTTTATATGGAATTGATTCTAGGATCAAAATTTAAAGTACATATAAAGGACATTGATAATACTTTTCGATATAAAAATTTGCAATAGTTTGATGAAATAGTAATTTGGGTATAGTTAGCTCTCTGCTTGATTGGATACTTGTCATTTAAATTACTAGTGTTGATACCCGTGCGATGCACGGCGTGTAATACAAAAAATATTTTATTATTTACATATTATATAATTATTTAAGACAATATAAAATTATATTCTCCACAATATTCTATTAAGTAATAATATGAAATTTATTTTATTTATAAGTTTATAAAATATTACAAATGTATAATCATATGATATTTGCATACAACTTACTTATATGTACTTATAAAATTGTCGATTACCAAAGTTATAAATTTTTCAACAATTCATAATTTACACGTTGTTTGATAATTGACCAACGTTTAACCCATAATATTTATCGTCTGTTATAATTATTAAGTGCATGCAACGTTAAAAACTTTGATAAATAAATTTTAATTTTTAGTAACTTTAATCATTATGCAACACATAATTTTTTTTGGTTGTATATTTTGTTTTTACTTCTTCAGTTCTTATTTACAATTATTTCTTCAGTTCATTATTCCAACCTATATAATGAGTTAATTAGTTTATATCCGAATATTTAGATATATTATATATTTAATCAATTACCAAGTGATTTAATTTAAATTATTATATATATTAGTATTTTATTAACTTCTTTTCATTTATAAAATAGTATATGAGGAAGATAAAATATTTTTTTAAAAGTGAATAGTACGTATTTTAATGTACATAGATATCTCTAAGGTAAAATTTACAACTTTGAATTGCACCCAAACATCAACTTTTATTTTTACTAATATATTATTTTAATTTTCAATAGTTTTATCACTATGAATGATATATTCAGTGGAGATGTACATTTTAATAGTTAATTTGACTACTTGTTAAATACTTTTATTAATATTTTAAATTGTTTATTAAATTAGTATGATTAAACATAGTTATTTTGATTATTTTATTAAATATTTTAAGTACTTTTGAATAGTGAGTAAAATTAATTAAATTAATACCTACAAATATAGATGATAATATATTTAATCAAATCAATTTTTATAATAATTTTGTGAACTGTGTCAATAAATTACTATTAAATTTATATAAGATCTTATTGAAATAGATTGTAATGCCCCGTTTATTTGTGAAATATTTGAGATTATTTGTTTATTTATTTATTTCATTATTATTATTATTATTATTATTATTATTATTATTATTATTATTATTATTATTATTATTATTATTGTTGTTGTTGTTGTTGTTGTTATTACTAAATGCCTTATTGCTATTATTATTATTATGTCTAATTGTTTAAATGCTAATTATTATTAAATAAATATTGTTGTGTGAATTATATAAATATAAAATAATTATTTTTTGTGTAATAAACAAATATTGTGAAATCGAGCCCGAGAACCCGAGTCTTCGGAACTCACGCACATGAACCGACCCGATAATTTGAGAACCCGCGCCCCTCGGCCCTTTGGCCCGAAGCCCTACCCGGCCAACTCTTTCTCTCTCTTGTGTGTTGTGTTATTTGGATGGTAAGTCTTGTACAACCCTAAGTCACTTAGTACAAGAGGAAAATCCTTCTCTTTTATTTACACCCGCAGCCACCCCACCATCTCTCTGCCTCTTGCATCGTACAAAAAAGAAACAGAGAAATCAGTCTCTCTCATTCGTCATCGCGAAACCCGCACCATCATCATCGTCCCACCATCATCTTCATCGTCGCGCCATCATCATTAGAGCTGCACCACTCCTAGCGAGACCGTTACCTACTGTTCGCGTGACCAAGTGTTGTCCCAAGGCTCGAGTCCGCTAGCAAGCCGCCGCGTCGCAGCCCTTAGCGCCCTCCTCCACGGCCAGCGACCACTGCATCCTCGCCCTGCAATCGTCCCGAGCCCCTCCCCGCCGGCGAGCAGCGACCTCCACCTGCACCTGCTCCGCCTGCGAGCAGCCCCGACGGCGAGCCTCCCTCCTCTTGCGAGCTCTCCTCCGGGCAATCGCTGCACAGCGCCACCACGAGCCGCTGCTCCTCCCCCCCTCGCGTCGCCGCGACCAGACCCTCGCACAGCAACTCGACGAGCACCCCTCCCCTGCTGCTCCTCCACCGTGACAGTATATTTCCGGCGAGCACCCGCACGACCAACCGGCAGCCCTGCTCCTCCGCGTGTTCGTCACCTCCGCAGGCCATCATCTTAGGCTCGCAGCCCCTCCCGAATGTCTCGTTCAGCCGCTGTCCCGAGAGCTACACGTTCCTTGCTGTTTGTGAGTTACTAGTAGGGCCTTTGTGCTGTCCGTCGAGTTCCGTCGGAGTGCCGAACGTAGCCGTCAAGTCCCGTCGAAGTGCGCGTATAGCCGTTTAAGCCCCATTCGGCCCTTTTTCTTGCTCGTTTAGCGTATCGTGTCCCGAGAACGGTATTCTTTTGAGCTCGGGCTGAATTTATTTGTTGCTCATAATTATCAAATCAAAATATGTAATAATTCAAGTGAAAACGATAAGATTTTATTATTCTATCGTGATTAATAAGACCGAGTTGGACCTCGGACAATGTGTTTCGATATATTAATTTTTAAGTCTAAAGTAGTGATATCGAGTCTTGCTTAACATATAATTTTCGTGATTTCGATGAATTGTTGATGTACGAATGTTTCGAGTTGTTTAAAGCATGAAAACCAATTTTTCGAGCCTCAGTTGTGCTCAGTTCTTGTCGACCAAGAAGCTATTTCTTGGACGAATGTTTTTATGAGTTTTGTAGTGATTTGAGTTAGGTTTCAGTGAGTTTTGAAATTTTGTGATTCAGAGTTGAAATAAATTTTATATGAATTTTCAAAGTTGGACGAGCATGCTGTTTTGATAAACTCGGGCCGAAAAGTTGATCTTAGTTCAAGGCTATTTTTGATGATCTTAGCGTGCCTGAATGAAAATGTATTCCTAATGACAAATGTAGTACATGTTGTAATCTGCTTGTGAGAGTAAGAATTTCTGAAAAAGGAGTTGATTTGAATTTTATATGATTTTTCTAATTGGGATGTACACACAATTTTTATGAAACCTAGAGCTGTGTTTAAGTGTTGAATGTGTCCTCTGTTTTGATGACCCGAAAGTGTTTGTATGAAATAGTTCTCTTCATAACAATTGTATATTTCCATGTGTAGATTCTGTAGTATTTGAGTTTGTATGAATTGGAATTGTGTAGCTTGAGTTGTTGCCATTTTATTAAGGTGCTGTATATTTGAAAAAAAAATTTGTTCGTTGTTTCTGTTGTACCTCAGTTTAAGCCATCAGAGACCGATTATTTGAAGTTATTTTCTTCTTATGAAATGTAGAATGTTCAGTTGTCTGTATGTGGACTTTGGAATTTCGTAATTCCGAGCTATATCGAAAAAATTAGGATTTTTACAATAATATTGCGCGTCCAGTTTTTCATGCTACCCGACAGCTTGTGTGAAATTAATGTTTTACCTGTTTGTCGTGTTGTAGTGTGCTCGTATGAACTTATACTCTTCATGAAAGTTATAGGTCCGTTTCTTATCTTTGAAATGAGATAAATATCATGTCGATTTGTGCTTTGTAGCTCGAGTTGTGCTCTTATGAAGGTTGGCATGCATGAGATAAAGTTTTGTACCGGGACAGAAATCTGAGGCTGATTGTTAACTGATTTTACGTTATCTTAATGACCTTATATGCTTGAGTGTTCTTCATGAAATTCAAATAGGCATGAGTTAGGGATTTTTTTCAAGTGGTTTCATCATGATATGATTTGTAGACTGAAAGCTACATGCATTTTAAATTCATCGTGCATGCTGAAAATTGTTGCAAGTTCAGGTTTAGAATTCTAAATTGAGTTGTGTTGTTTAAAAGCATGTTTATGTGGCATAACTGAACCATGTTATGCTATGTGATGTTTATATGATCCTTCAATGTCCTAAGTGCTAAAAGTTAAGCAAGCTAAGATATTCACCAACCGAAAAGTCTTATACATAAAACGTTTTCAAAGCAAGGCGAGCAAGGCAAAGCCAAGTGAGCTAGTTTCAAAGCTTATATATATGTATAAGACTACGAGAATAAGATAAGCCTTGATAAGATTATAAGACAAGTCCTAACGAATGTAGGTATTTGACGAGTTGTGCCTCGACTACCTACTGCGTTCCTGGTTTTATTGTTTACTCCGGATACTAGGTGGGTCTTATTTAAATTGTCTATGCCTTGAACTGTGAATATGTTTACTTACTTGGGTATGATCAAAGTATGAAATGTATATGTGTAACTTTCGGCTTGAGCTGTACCGGCCGTCGAACGTATCCCCGTTGTTATAGAACGTACCCCGAGTGGGTAATCTTCTCTTGTGATGGATTTCTTGCCTAAAACCCTCGGGTTTGGAAGACCTGTCTAATACCCTCAGGGTTGACAGTGGATTTCCCGTCTAAAACCCCTGGGGTTGACGGATGACTCTCCTACTTTGGCAACGTTAGATTTCTCGCAGGGAAACGATACGTGGACCAAATGTAGTCTATTCTGATAGGTGTGCACATGAGGCTGATTGTTGATTAGGGATAGGAGATGGGAAATATTGTGTCTATGTTCATACTTGTGACCATACCATATTTACTTTTTGTACTCACTTATATTAATTGTTCATATCATAGCGGTGAGCACAACGGTTTCCATCTGTGCTCATCCCCACCTGCTCTTCATGGATGCAGGTTGAGCTGGCGGCTACATGGCGGCGAGAGACGAGTGGTGGTCGGTTGTTTGACCGGACCTTATTGTGTAGCTTCCGCTTTGCTATTATATTATGATTATCTTTGTCATCATGTTGAACTCTGGAATTATCTTGCATTTTAAAACCTTGGGTTTAATTTGCATGGTTTTTTATCTGGGTAATTATGATCTCGGATTTCGAACCCTGAATTATCTATGATTTGAGAAATGCGAACACTGGTTTGGGAGATGACTCGTTTGCTAATAATTGATTTCGGAACATTGTTTAAACCCTGTGAGGGTGGTTTCGATTTGACTCTGGATAATTGATGATGTTTAAATTACTTGCGAGTAATTAATATGTGAAAATTCGTAAATGTTGATTATATGTCGAGTAACACTAAACGATTTATGAAAAGAATTTCGAAAAAATTTCCATTGACTTTTGAAAAGTCCTTGACTTTCGTCAAATAAAAGTGAAGCGTTACAATATGGTATCAGAGCAGGTCTACGTTTCTGTAGACTGCTTAAATTTGAATTATGTGTATATATGATTATTTGAGTTAAGCATCGACCACTCGTCTTCGTCATGCCAAGCCGCTCAAGGTATGTAAGTCATAAGTATCACTGAGATCACTTATGAAATGTTAGCTATTCATGATTGTTTATGTATGTGCTAATTCGGGGCTTAGGAATTTATCCACCTACATTGATTTTGATGAACTCTAGAGACTTTAGTCTCGTGCTAGGATTGTGACATATACATATTAGTATTATACCGTGTTAAGCTTAGGCTTTGGCAGTTCTTTTACCAAAAAGTATTGCTTAGTGTCTTCAGGCGAGGACCACTATCGATAGCAGGACTAACCGGAAATGACTTGAATCGATTGTGGAGGAAGTTAATCGTGGACTCGTGTAGTCACATCAGTTTTGTTTTCTCTTCCTAAGATTTTGCTTTTCTTGGAAACTTTGCAAGCATTGGTTTATTTCCTTTCGCTTAGCATACTATTTTAAATTGCGTTTGAGACTCCCTTATGCTGTTCAGTTTCAGTACTTTGGATTTTTCTTTTTCCTTCTCTTCCGTTGCATGGGAAGAGACTTCGGATGGAGTTAAGTATTTTAATTCTTTTATGATCATTATCAATTCTCGTAAATTGAGAACCTTGTGTTGTGATGCCTCTAATTCATTATGAATTAGGGAGTCAAGAAGTGTTGTTCCACCTTAAAAGATTTTGAGAATCTTCTAAGGAGGGTAGTTGTGCCTGGTGCAGGCACATCGTGGAGTGCAGATCCACCTTCACTTTTGATAGTCGTTCCCCGTAATCTTTGAAAGCTTATTTAAGACTGCCGGCACGGCTAGCTGCTTGACCGAGAGCTGACGTAACGGCCGACACTGTATGTCGGAAGAGTCGATCGAGCTAAGCCTTTCATTACTCGGTAATGACAGTTGGGATTGGGATTATCATGGTTAAGGAACCGAACCTCGTTTCTTTGGGGAAGTTTTCCCGACCTCTATCTTTGTTTTGTTCGCTGGAGATTGTGCTGATCAGGGAAGTTGGTGGACTTGGAACTTGTTTTATGCCTTATAAAGCTAGACACCCTTGAAACCGTTGAAATTGTTTTGTACCTAATGGAATCATCTTTGATTGAACTCTAAATTTTTGTAGTTTGGGATTTTTGTGTAAAACCATTATTCCTTATGTTTACCTTGGAAATTATGAACCCGGGGTTAGAGAATTTCTTTTTCTGTACCTCGAACCAAACACCGACCCTAGTTGGGTGCAGCCACACGAAGTGGTGGTCGAGCATGCACGCCTGTGCTGAGAGACGTGAGGCCAACTGCAGTGGCCGATCGTTGACTAGCACGAGAGCTGCTGCCGCCATCACCGAACGCCAAACTCCCCAAGCCAGTGCGTATGGCCAACTCGTTTTTGTACCAAAGGGGTTGGGAACCCTCTGAATATTGTCTTTTGAACCTTGAACCGATAGCTCCAAGTTCCACTAAATCGATGTGTGAATTCTCAGAATCACTTAATTCTCGATTAAGTGTGTTTTGTTAATTATTGCTTAGCCGCATGAGGGATGTCCCTCGAGCCGGCAGGAATTTGAGGTGCTGCATTGTCGAGCAGAATCTCGAGTCTCGATTGGTGACTATGTACTCACCGTGGAAATCATGTTGGTACGAATGTCTTCCTGAAGGTAACACCCGATAGGTGTAGTTCGCTTCGGGAAGAAGGGAGAAGCTTCAGCCTCACTATATCGAACCCTTTCAGACTCTCGCACGAGTCAAAGACTTGGCCTACCAGTTAGCTTTACCGCCTGTGTTGTCGGAGTGCATGACCCCGAACACGTGGTGGAATTCGTCGAGTTGCAGGTCGAGCGAGGCCTTACCTATGCGTAGGTACCGGTGTTCGTACTGGATCGGAAGGTTCATCAGCTGAGGACCCGGGCAATCGATCTCGTCGAGGTGCAATGGAACCGGCACGGAAATTCCGAGACAACTGGGGAGACTGAGACCGAGATAGGAGGATATATCCGAACTTCATGCTTGATGTTGTATTTAGAATTTGGATGTTTTCAGTTTTGTATTCCGAGGACGGAATTCCGTTAAGGTGGGTAGACTGTAATGCCCCATTTATTT
Organism: Striga hermonthica; assembly: GCA_902706635.1. Lineage (NCBI taxonomy): Eukaryota > Viridiplantae > Streptophyta > Magnoliopsida > Lamiales > Orobanchaceae > Striga > Striga hermonthica. Next base: position 2,880,536 of record CACSLK010027831.1, on the reverse strand, counting down.
GTGGAAAATTTTGGATCATTTGTTTATTTATTTATTTCATTAATATTAATATTATTATTATTATTATTATTATGATTATTATTTTTATTATTATTATTATTATTATTATTATTATTATTATTATTATTATTATTGTTGTTGTTGTTGTTGTTGTTGTTGTTGTTGTTGTTGCTGTTGCTGTTGTTATTAATAAATGCCTAATTGCTATTATTATTATGTCTAATTGTTTAAATGCTAATTATTATTAAATAAATATCGTTGTGTGAATTATATAAATATAAAATAATTATTTTGTGTAATAAATAGATATTGTTCGGTTATTTTTCACCGTAAAATCGAGCCCGAGAACCCAGGTCTTCGGAACTCACGCACATAAACCGGCCCGATAATTTGAGAACCCGCGCCCCTCGGCCCTTTGGCCCGAAGCCCTACCCGGCCAACTCTTTCTCTCTCTTGTGTGTTGTGTTATTTGGATGGTAAGTCTTGTACAACCCTAAGTCAATTTGTACAAGAGGAAAATCCTTCTCTTTTATTTACACCCGCAGCCACCCCACCATCTCTCTGCCTCTTGCATCGTACAAAAAAGAAACAGAGAAATTTGTCTCTCTCCTTCGTCATCGCGAAACCCACACCATTATCATCGTCCCACCATCATCTTCATCGTCGCGCCATCATCATCGAGCTGCACCACTCCTGGCGAGACCGTTACCTGCTGTTCGCGTGACCAAGTGTTGTCTCGAGGCCGAGTCCGCTAGCAAGCCGCCGCGTCGCAGCCCTTAGTGCCCTCCTACACGACTAGCGAACACCGCATCCTCGCCCTGCAATCGTCGTGAGCCTCTCCCCGCCGGCGAGCAGCGACCTCCACCTGCACCTGCTCCGCCTGTGAGCAGCCCCGACGGCGAGCCTCATTCTGCCTACGAGCTCTCCTCCGGGCAATTGCTGCACAACGCCACCACGAGCCGCTGCTCCTTCCCCCTCGCGCCGCCGCGACTAGACCATCTTTGGAGACCCTCGCGCAGCAACTCGACGAGCACCCCTCCCCTGCTGATCCTCCACCGTGACAGTCTCCTTCCCGCGAGCACCCGCACGACCAACCGGCAGCCCTGCTCCTCCGCGTGTTCGTCACCTCCGCAGGCCATCATCCTCAGGCTCGCAACCCCTCGCGAAGGTCTCGTTCAGCCGCTGTCCCGATAGCTACACGTTCCTTGTTGTTTGGAGTTACCAGTAGGGCCTTTGTGCTGTCCGTCGAGTTTCATCGGAGTGCGAACGTAGCCGTTAAGTCCCATCGAAGTGCACATATAGCCGTTTAAGCCCCATTCGGCCCTTTTCCTTGCTCGTTTAGCATATCGTGTCCCGAGAACGATATTCTTTCAAGCCCGAGCTGAATTTATTTGTTGCTCATTATTATCAAATCAAAATATGTAATAATTGAAGTGAAAACGATAAGATTTTATTGTTCTATCGTGATTAATAAGACCGAGTTGGACCTCGGACAATGTGTTTCAATATATTAATGTTTAAGTATAAAGTAGTGATATCGAGACTTGCTTAACATATAATTTTCGTGATTTCGATGCCTTGTTGATGTACGAATGTTTCGAGTTGTTTAAAGCATGAAAACCAATTTTTTGAGCCTCAGTTGTGCTTAGTTTTTGTTGATGAAGAAGCTATTTCTTAGACGAGTGTTCTGCATGAGTTTTGTAGTGATTTGAGTTAGGTTTCAGTGAGTCTTGGAATTTTGTGATTCGGAGTTGAAATGAATTTTATATAAATTTTCAAAGTTGGACGAGCATGCTGTTTTGATAAACTCGGGCAGAAAAATTGATCTTAGTTCAAGGCTATCTTTGATGATCTTATCGTGCCTGAATAAAAATGTGTTCTTCCTGACTAATATAGTACATGTTGTAAGATGCTTGCGAGAGTTGGAATTTTTGAAAAAGGAGTTGATTTGAATTTTATATGATTTTTCTAAGTGGGATGTACACACAGTTTTTATGAAACCCGGAGCTGTGTTTAAGTGTTGAATGTGTCCTCTGTTTTCATGAACCGCAAGTGTTCGTATGAAAAAGTTCTCTTCTTAACAATTGTAGATTTCCATGTGCAGATTTTGTAGGATTTGAGTTTGTACAAATTGGAGATGTGTAGCTTGAGTTGTTGCCATTTTACTAAGGTGTTGTATATTTGAAAAAAAATTGTTTGCTGTTTCTGTTGTACCTCAGTTTAAGCCATCAGAGACCGATTATTTGAAATTGTTTTCTTCTTATTAAATGTAGTATGTTTAGTTGTTTGTATCTGGACTTTGGAATTTCTTAATTCCGAGCTATATCGAAAACGTTATGATTTTTACGATAATATTGCGCGTCCAGTTTTTCATGCTACCCGGCAGCTTGTGTGAAATTAATGTGTGACCTGTTTGTCGTGTCGTAATGTGCTTGTATGAGCTTATACTCTTCATAAAAGTGATAGTTCTGTCTCTTATCTTTCAAATGAGATAAATGTCATGTCGATTTGTGCTCTGTAGCTCGAGTTGTGCTCTTATGAAGGTTGGCATGCATGAGATAAAGTTTTGTACCGGGACAGAAATCTGAGGCTGTTTGTTAAATGATTTTACGTTATCTTAATGACCTTGAGTGTTCTTCATGAAAGTCATAGAGACATAAGTTAGGGATATTTTTTAAGTGGTTTCATCATGATATGATATGTAGACTGAAAGCTACATGCATTTTAAATCATCGCGCATGCTGAAAATTGTTGCAAGTTCATGTTTAGAATTTTAAATTGAGTTGTGTTGTTTGTGTGGGAGTGGGGTGGGGTATGGTTGGGAATGGGGAATGGGGTTGTAGGTTGGCTGATAGATAGGGTTGTTGGCAGGTGAAAAGTGAATACGTGATTTAATATGTAATGGACCCACCTCTTTGGGTGAGGTGTGGAAAATTAAAACATTACCCTTAATGAATATATAATTTTGACTTTTTTAATTAGCCATTAGATCATTCGATCTAATGGCCACGATTTATTCTTATTTCTTTCACTGAGCATCATCCTCACTTGAACTCGACTAAATATATATATATATATATATATATAGCCGTACTCCGGTGAGAATGATGCTCAGTGAAAGAAATTAGAATAAATCTCAGCCACAAGATCAAGCAATCTCATGGCTGAAAAAAAGCCAAAATTATACCTTCATTAAAAGTATTATGGATATTTTATCACCAATCATTAACTACACAGGTGGGTCCCACCATAAAAGAACCAAACCAACACCCAACTACTACATGTTTTCATATGTCAGATTAATTATTCTACCCACTCATCTCTCTCTCTCTCTCTCTCTCTCTCTCTCTCTCTCTCTCACACACACACACACACACACACATCAAAAAACACATCAACACAATTTGCAAAGGCAGAACATGCTCGGCTCTGCCAGAGAACTTGCTCGGCTCTACCGTCACCGAGCTCCGGTGCTGTATCCAACACCCAGGTCGCGGTCTACTACGTCGTCACCCCCGAGAGTGCTCCATCTGAAGCCACGACTTCGTCGTCGCTCCGCCTCCTACATCGACGACTCACTATACATCGTCGGCGGTGGTGCTCTCTCTGTTGTATCCTCTACCGGTGGCATCCTGCGTGTCCCCGACTATCTCTTCGTAACCGTAAAACTTTGTGCTCTCTACCAGAGCCAACGATGGCGTCGTCAATACGGTGGGCCGACGCCTCGTCAGGTGGCAAGGACGTCGGTCATGGTGGTCGGACGTGAAACTCCGTTCAGCTCCATCCATGGCGGTCCCCAGTTTACTCTGGCCTGAAGAACGGTGGAAGATGGAGGTATCGATCGGAGAATCACACGTCATCGAGACGGCGGAGGCGAGGGTGGTGGTCGGATGGCCGGAATCTGCAATTTGCATCAAGGGCCTCATTTTGAAAATTAGATTATTTCAAGGGTCATATTTGCAATTTTTTGAATTTTAATTATATTACAATTATTACGTGGGTGAAATCTGTAAATTTTGAAAACTTTATTAAATGAACATTAATTATAACAATATGTACAATATACGTATGGGTATGCACAATCACTATACCAAATGCACATTGAGGCACTCAAGAATGTACAATATCATTAAAAATATACTTAATAAAAATATGAAACATATTTCTTATTATATAAACAGTTTTATAAATATAAGAATGTTAAGTAAAATACACATTATTATAATTTTTTAAAATTGAGATGCACATAAAGAAATACCTAATCAATATACTACACAATAACAATATATGAAATGCTACATGATAATAATATATGAAATATCAATATATATCATAATAACATATGAAATGTTGCATAATAGTAACATATGAACTGCACGTTATTGATGTGTGAATGCACATTACTGATTTTGATATTATATATATATATATGTCATTTCAATAAAAATAATAATATAAAATATAAAATATATTTTTCTAATATAAACAATATAATATTTATTTTATTTATGTTAATTCGGTCAATTGATCGAATAAACCAAATAATTCGGCTTGATTTTAATTTAGTTTGGAACAAATCTAAAAATGTATGTCTTGCGATTGCACAATAATGACTATCAGATTGCACGCTAACGCCCGAGATCGACCAAACCCAAATGTTTAGTTTGAGATTTTATATTCCTGTTCGGTTATATCTTTTTACTTTTAAAACGCATATCTAAACACGACATTGTGCAGTTCACTTATCAATATTTCATAGTCATTAAAATATTAATGTTCATATGAATATGATAATAATGTTTAAAGTGCATATACAAATATATATATATATATATATATATATATATATATATATATTATATATCGTGTGTTTATATATAAAAAAAACTAATATACAATATACAAAATATTGAAATAATAAATATATTTTTATAATATAAATAATAGTTTATTTCAATTATTTCGTTTTTAACATCATAGTCGCTCAATTCAGTCAAATAGTTCGGTGATCAACCATAGTTGTTGTAGTATTTTGGTAAATTCGATCCGACCAGTTAGCAATACTGCTGTACTTTAGTAAATTATAACATGCTTTATGATGTGCAAGTTCCCACATACTAATGTGCATTTTTTATACATTATTGTGCATTTATTTTATTAACTAAATTACAAATTTTATATCATATACTTAAATGCTCTATATTAAATGCACAAAAGTAAAATTTATGAAATTGCAAAAAAGTCCTCATGACTTATCAAATTTACAAAACAAAGTCCATACACTCTAAATTGATCCTTGATCTCCTCCTCCTGCAGCACGCCGGCGCCAGACGTCGGAAATGGCGGCAATGAAAGGCTGAAGCGTCAATCTCACCAGAAACCATGTCGTAGTGTCAACTTCGCCGGAAAATTGTCAACTTGAATGCTAGGGTCGGATAGGACGCAAAGGCTGCCAGCGAGAGAAAAGTGAGCGTCGGCGGAGTTACAGACAAATCGTAGACGATGGCGGCGTGACGGACTGAAGCTGAGGGACGAGTTTTCTCACTTTTTTTCCTTCTCCAGGTGATTCTCAGCCAGCAGGCCAGAGACTAGTTGTTGTGGGCGACGGTAGGCGGATTGCAAAAGAATATGGAGGACGACGGCAGGAAGGCTGGTTACAGCGGCGGAGCTCATTCTGGCGGAGCTCATTTCGGTGGCTTCGATATAACCGGTGACCATCGACGGGACAAGTGAATCTTACCAGCGGTCGGCGCTGGGTGGTCGCCGGACCGAGATCGTATGACATCAATGGCCGACGAGTGTGTGTGTGTGTGTGTGTTTCTGTTATTTTTTAACTCCAGTGTGAGATGGTGTAGGAGATGATGGGTTAGAGAGGAGATGGTTTGGGTCTCTTCCCGCTTGGATGAGATGGCTTGGGTCTCTTCCAGCTTAATCAGTGGTCTCGTGTTCGAGCTCTGGGAATGCAGCAGTGTTAAAACTCTTGAGGGAGAGCTTTGCCGCCTTTGTGGTCCTACCCGGCTCGATTCTGGATTAGTCGGCTCCCCTGTGGATCCAGAAACTGAAAGGTCCCTGTACCAAAAAAAAGAGAGGAGATGGTGGATGTGGGTCCCACCTGATGAGATGACATTATGACTACTTTACCCAGAATTAGTTATCAACTACATTTATTTGACCATAATATTACTACTTATTTATTATATTGCCACTAATGATTGACCATTATTTATACAAGTTTGACTTGATCATGACCAGCAATGTAATAGATCAAGTGGTCCAGAATTATTCTTATTCTTTCGTTGTGATTCATTCTCATTTGAGTGTATTTATATATATATATATATATATATATATATATATATATATATATATATATACATATATATAAGACTAACCATATGTTAAAAATAATAGTAAAACATTTTGGAGCATTTAGTGCATACTTTGTTTTGGGAAACTTTTTAAATTTATGCATTAATTGCTTCTATATACACTTTTTCAAATAAAAAGGAACAAAGTATTTTTTTCCCGAAATGATAGAGATTGTATTACAAAGTCTCAAACGAGAATATTGTTCAAATTACAAATAAAACAAACAAATCCAAAAAATAGCAAACTGAGAGGCTCATTCAAGATGACCTAAAACCTCAACAAATGAGAAACAGAGAATACGAAAAAAAAAGAGAGAAGAATAGTAACTTAGCACCTGCCACTGCTACAAAGCCTAGCAAGATGATAAAATTTCCAGATACCTAGCAAAACAACCCAAACTACAAAGAAAACCAAAAGAAAAGAAACTGAAACAAAAGATCCAAAGCTACTACAGATAAATCAGCCTGCAGCATGTAGGAATTCCTGCCGACTTGTGTGAGCTGCAATGACCAATCTGTGAGTATGGATGAGGGATTTTTGAAAGACCCACAAGTTTCTTGACTTCCAGAGGCATCGAAGCAGGTAAGTTGACAGTTTTATTATTGCTTCAGCTACCTCTGATTGATCAAGAGAGCAGACTTGCTGCCACCATCCATTTAAGGTGTTTGGGCTGCAGGTATGTGAGTATCATTGTACTGGTGATAACTCCCATAGTCTTTTAGCCCTTAAGCATGAAAATAACAGGTGCTCCACATTTTCAGGAGATTCTCTCCAGATAGTACAAGTTGTATCAATGTCAAGGCCTTTCTTCTTCAGATGAGTTGCCACAGGGAGAGTACCTGGAATACATTTCCACAGGAAGTGTTTGATCTTATTCATACTCCTCATTTTCCGACATCTGTACAAGAGAGCCTTCTTATTAGGAGTAAATGAGTTATATTCAGGAATGTCTTGATGAGAAAGCTTCTTTTCAGCAAGATGATAAGTGCTAGAAACAGTGAATAACCCTTTCTAATGGAGCCCTCAGTGTAGCCTATCCTCTTTATCTGGTTTCAGAGTGTTGATTCTGAGGATGGTTGTACTGTCTTGCATAGAGAAAAACTGCTTGATGAGCCATTCATTCCAGTTTCTTCCATTTGCCACATAACATAAAATTTTATATATCTATATCTATACATATATCTATATATATAATAAGAATAACCATTTACTAAAAATAGTAATAAAAATTTTGGGAGCATTTAATGCATAACACTTTTTAGAAACTTTTTAAATTTATGCATTAAATGCTTCTATATACACTTTTACAAATAAGGTCAAATCAGATATGATAAAAATATTGTTTTCTTAAATAATTTTATTAATATTCTGTAATAATATTATTGATATTCATTACAATGAACTACAAGATTGATTTGATTATATTTTGGTAAAGATAAATATTACAACATATTTTAAGTTCTAACCATAATATTATTTTTTTTCACAAATATTCACTTTTATTTCAAAAATTATTTATAAGAAATCATAACGGTTAGCTAGATTTTTTTTCTTCCACTTAATCAGGAAAAAATCAAGTCGTTTTTTTTCTTAATCTTTACTTCGTTATATATACAAAAATAAATTATTCCTTAAATTAATATAATTTAACATTTAAGAGATAATGACTAGATACGTTAAATAGTTTAACTAGTGGTCCGAAATTAAAATTGACATATATATTAAGTGTTCTTTAGAATTCATTTGTATATTATTGACAACCATGATTATTTTTTTATCATTTTTTTTTATTTTGATTCCTTTCTATAATGAAATTATTGTAAAATATATTTTCATTGATGAGTATGCTAAATAAACTATAAATCATTATAATGCAAATTAAAACATCTTCATTATATAAAGTATTGAGTTTTTGGCATTTCCTAAATTAAAGTTGATTAATTAATATACAACAACAACAACAACAACAACAACAAAGCCTTTTAGTCCCAAACAAGTTGGGGTAGGCTAGAGATAAAACCCAATAGAAACAGTAGTATAAAAAAAAAAAAAAAAAGATTGGAGCAAAAGAGAAAGGAGCAAAAGTCACGGTTCCGGCACGTTGATCGCTAGTCTCCAAGCGCTCCTATCCACCGCTAAATCCCTGGAGATATTCCAATCTTTAAGGTCTCTCTGAACCGACTCTTCCCAAGTGAGTTTAGGCCGACCTCTACCTCTCTTAACAACATCGACCCGCTGTAGAACTCCCCTGCGCACCGGTGCATCAGGAGGCCTCCGTTGGACATGTTCAAACCACCTCAGCCGATGTTGAACCAATTTCTCCACAATATTTAAAATTTATTTAATATTTTAAATTGATAACATAAATATATAATACTAATGTGCATTAAATATTTTTTGTTACATTAAAAAAAAAGACGTACAACTTCTATAATTTTTACAAATAAAAATGACATTACATGACAAAAAAGTTTAAAATAAAAATAATAAAGTATTATATGGTGAAAATGAATAAATAAAACTGTTATTTTCTCTTATATCAAAGAATAAATATATACTAAAATCAAATTTATATTAGTATAAACGTGTTATTGAGATAATATATTAATTATTTTACAAGTTAGCCCTAACAGGCTCATATATAATGTTCTGGCTAAAAATACATTGATTAAAAGAGGTAGAAAATAAATTATAACTCTATTGATTTTTTTTTTTTTTTTTTTTTTTTTTTTTTTTTTTTTTTTACATTTAACGCTGATTAGAAGATGTGAAAAATAGATGACAATCCTCTTGCTTTTTAGACTTAAACGAACTGAGAAAATAACTCATTTAATATCTTTGTCCCGTGCATCGCACGGAGTACGGACTAGTTAATTCAAAAATGTGTTGAGCCTTTTGTGGCAGGCTCGCACGCTTTGGAATCCTACATGTCACAATATCATGCTTTGTATGCAGGTTTGGATAAAATAATATGGAAATGAAAGTGGTTTGGAATGTGTCATATATATTTCTTCCACCATATATTGTTATCTCCCATCAATCTCTCTATTATTACCAAATCTGTTTTAAATTTAAAGATGACAGAAATATTTCTTTCCTTATTTCATTTTTCCATATTAAAGATCGCTTGAGTTTAATAATTTTGTTATCAATGGATCTTTTATTTGATAGTGGATCACTGCCTAGTTGACAATGTGTCTTTTATTTGATGATTGAGTTAACAATATTATATTTGATAATTAATTTTTTTATATTCTTTTATTCGATAATTGAGTTAACTAACACTTTATCTACATTAATATTTGAATATTCTTTTATTTGATAGTTGAGTTAACAATGTTTCCAAAGGTTTGGGAATAGATGGTAACAAATTTTTTCACGCTCCAAAATCTTTATTTGAATTTGTAATGGGATTCTAACAGCATATTAAAAATTTTGAATGCTTGATATTGGGTGATTTATCTGAAATTAGGATCATGATTCGTATGGCTGAGATAATTATATTTTTATAATCTTTGCTTTAATAATAATATTACAAAATTAATGTAGACTAATTATGTTTTATAAACGTTTAATATGGGAATATTCTACTACCGTGGATTTAATAACTTTCTTCACACATCCCTATTAATATGCATCTTAAATGTTTGGTGAATATATGGCAACAAGTTTCTGCACACTTCAAAATTTTTAGTTGAATTTGTATTGTTTTTCTTTTAGTTGATAATGGATCTATGTCGAGTTAATAATTTTTCTCTTATTTGATAATTGAGTTAACGTATTTCATTTGATAATTAATTTTTTATAATCTTTTATTTAATATTTGAGTTAACTAACACCATATCTACATTTTTTATAGATTCTTTCATTTAATAATTGAGTTGACAATGTTTTCAAGTTTTCGGCGAATATATGGTAACAAACTAGCAGAAATTCTATGGTGCCACATGTGACACATGTTATGATGCCACAACATGATGTGGCACATTATGATTGGTGCTACAACATGATGTGTGATAGTTGTGGCACCAATCATAATGTGCCACATCATGTTGTGGCACCATAATATGGTGCCACATGTGGCACCATAGAATTTCTGAACAAAATAGTCCAAAATCTTCAATTGAATTTGTAACGAGAATCGAACACTATATTCTAACGGAATTTCTTCCATTTATTTATTTTGTATATACTACAATACTAAATTCTTTTAATTTTTTTGTTCCAATTATTTTTTCATGCCTATGTGTAGTACACGGGTGTCGTACTAGTTACTCTTACTTAAAAACTAAATCAAAAAATTCTTATATGGTGTACCAATTTTATAATTTTTTTTCCTTCTGACACCCAACTACAGAAAAATGGCATAAAATTAAGGAGAAAATGATAAATTTACAAAAAAAATGTCATTTCAAATTCAAGGGTCGTATGAGCACAAAACATCAAATTGAGTAAGTCATATTATCGTCCATGAGAAGAAAAACAAAATGAGAGTTCACGCATCAAACTTGAACAATCGAGTCGTCGGAAATCGTTGTTGAAGTATACTAATAGGAAAACTTTAATGTGACCTTTCAGAATGTATTTACTCATTTTTTGGTTCACTGAAACAAATGTTTACACATTATTACACTCTTTATGATTGCTTGTTTGCTAAATGTCATGTTATCTACTTATCTTATATTGTAGAAAATATGATGTGTTAGTAATCTGACATATTTTCAGTTCCTTATAAAATATAAATGATATTCACAACTAAAAAAATTATGGACATGACTATCGATCTAGGTTGTAGTATAAATTCGATGTTGATTGTCTTGGCTATTTGTTTATACAAGTGCTATGTGTCGCATTGAAAGGATCACGGTTGAGACGTGTTCCTCTATTCTAATTGTCATAAAGAACTAAAGTCTCGGTGACTCTACTAATTCTTAACCCTAATTGTGGTACTTAGATATGTGGAATATTTGTTTGCTACTTTAACTTACCATGGGTGAGAACCAAGTTTGGTTCAATAGGCTCTGTATCTAGGGTAACAACATTATATGTATGATATCTATTTATCGGCATTACGGTGCCCCATTCTGGTCATCCAGGTTGATGAAGCCCCCTTAAGGAACTCGTAAAGATTATCGTATTTTAAAAAAACAGCCAAATTTAATTCATACGATAATTAGATTGAGAGGTACTACTTAAAGAATAAAAGACATCAATTAATTAAAGTAGTCATAATCTTTAATAATTAACGGACATGTAATATGTTAAACACGGAGAATTACATTGGGTCTACTAAGGGTCCCGATTCATTTTGAGATAGGACGGGAGTGCAATATTATTTTTCTAGTGGAATGAATTATTATTTAAGGTTGGAATTGTTTCTGTGCTAAACATAAGAATTTGGGACCGTAGGGAGTCCAACCAATACCTTCTAGGAGATTCCTAGCCTGGCCCAAGGACGTCTATAAATAGAGGGGCTTGTATGCCTTCTAACCCTAAGAAATTCATGAGACACTCATTAGCCACCACATGTAAAAAGAGAGTGACGTTTGGGCTTCAAGAAGAAGTGAAGCAGTTTGCTCGTTGCAACAACTTGTAGGATCATCGTCCATCCGACGCCCAAACGTGGTCGGGAAACAACCTAGAAATTGTCTCACCAAATAAAAGCCTTCATTTTAAGGTAGCTCTCTAATCATAGTTTAGGAGCATGCCTACGTTTGTTTGAGAACATGTACGTACATATTTTATATTCGATAATGATCTGTGAGAACAGACGACCTTCGTCGGCGTGTTCTAGTAATTGGTATTAGAGCCACAATTTCGTGGATTATTGGCTCTGCCTGAAACGTGTAATTTATTTAGTGTATTTGTTTTCAATCATGTTTGAGTATTGATAAATCGTTATCTCGTTTTTTTTCTTTGGATAGTGTCTATCACATCCCTTTGCATTGTTGTAATCGTTTTTCCCACTAGATAATAAGCATGGGTATTGTAGGCGATTGAAATAGACATATATAAGGGTTGTTTTTGTTTTTATTTGCTATGAATAGATGCTTGGAGAAGGAAAATGATGGATATTGATGAACTGGAGGCAGCAACTAGGGTTTCTGCGTTCACAGAGGGCAATTTAGTCGACGAAAACTGTTTTTGCCATAACTTTTGCTACAAATGACCATTTTCAGCCCGCAAGTACATTTCAGAAACGAAAGGACAAGATCTACAAGGGCAATGGTAGAACTGTGATAAGCTATAAATTAGTCAAATTCAATCTTTCAATGAAGCTTTCAGCTCTTTTCCATCGATGACCGTCGAAGTAGCGCGAATGACCCTGTATACTAAAATTAGAGTAAATTGGCCTGAGAACTCGTAGCACAAATAGGTACTGTTTTTTGCGCTTTATAATTTGAAAACACTGATTTAGTTTTGAAAAGTCTAGCGTTATTTTCGAAAACACTTTATCTTTATCTTGTGGGATGCTACCAAACTAACTAGCTTTATCTCTTTATCTCTTTACGACACTAGACATATATGCATCTAACTGTACTCTTACTGTCTCCGGGACTCTGGGCCTATAAATCATGCATGCATCCAAAATAAGTGCATTCTCGAGATTAGGTACCATGGGAAAATACTGAATTTAAACATGCAAAGTATAATGTCTCATGATCGCATACATATCTGATAATGCAGAAGTTCATGATAAAAAAAATATTTAATCTACAAACATGCTTAAATAGATCTCATGACATGCTTCAAACATATCTACTTGATTTGACCACCACCACCTAGATTGTTCACGCGCCACACTGGACCCTGTCACCTGAAAAAGATAGATAGTGGGGGCGTGAGCATAAAGTCCACGTGCTCCGCAAAAACAGGCACTGAATATACAACATAAATAATAATAAATCATGACATCAGCATATATATAAAGAAACTGGCTATTTGGGACTACTGGACTTTTCGGTACTCATGTGCACACTCTAGGAGTCCCCTCCCACAGAAATTCAGGAAAGGCACGCTCACCCCATCTGGACGCTAGACTTAAGACATCTCATAATCACCACACATCTAAGTCATACTTCATCTTAACCAAGGACGGACCTTATGCTGGGATCTGTGAGGATCTCGTTATTTACAAGTTACGAATTCAATAGCAAACATAAACCTATGCGCAGCATATCTAAAGATATGACGTAGGAAACTTACGTCTTAAAATTTCTTGAATATGGCGGATTCGGGATGATCGAGAATAGGACACGAACGGGTCTAGAACACGATCGGGTCACGGGGTCGTGTCTCAGCGGAGCTCTGGTCGTGTCGCGGCGGTGTGCTGGTCGAATCACGGGGCTCGGGTCACGCGGTGGAAGCTTAGAGCAGTCCTGGGTGTTGCGGCGATTGGCACAGCGGGCTCGGCCTTCAGGTTGAGATTCGTCGGCTCCAAGGTTGATCACAATGTCTGAATTTGCTTCGGGATCTTCTACTGTGTTACTCTTACACCTCTTCAACTTATATCGGTGGAGCAACAAGAAGAAAATAAAGCTCGAAAAGAAAACTGAGAGAGGAGAGAGAGAGAGAGAGAGAGAGAGAGAGACGTCTAACGTGTATGTATAATTCACGTAGGAGAATTTTGATCTCTTCTTTTCTTTTCCATGAGCCTAATAATGTATATATAGAGCTACAGTAAAGACCCTTAGGAGATTATGAATAGGACTTCTTAATTAATTGGACTAACTGTGGGTCTGGCTCACTCCTCCAATTAATTAAATAATATTATGGGCCACTAACATAATATTATTGCACTCCATTTTGCAAGCCTAAATTACAATTGAGACTCCAATAATAATTAACCAAATTACCTCACTATGTTTAAGATATAATGTACATTAACTAATTCGGTTACTGATAATCAAAAATTAATTAATATATCAATATTTCAGCGAAGCAAGCGCTTGTTCATCACATTATTATTATGTCAGAATTTAATCCACCTGCAGGGTTTATCATAATAATCCTTCATGAACTCACTCCAGGGACATCATCAAACTAAACGTACATGGTGACCGTAAATATCCTAACAACACATCATACATAGAGTAATATTACCCAATACAGTAGGAATATTAATTCAGCGAACTGAACTCACCTAAGTTAATCAAAATAACATGTACTGCATATATATGTCTATTTAATATCTTACGTGTTAAGAGAATGGAATAATTAATTGAGACCTAGTTCGTTTCCGACGATCAGTGTAAAACGAATTTCTCCTCTCCGGGATCTTCTTCAATACAAAAATGTACTAATGTAACTAATCTGTCAAGACAATCATCGTTAACACTACAACTGTTCGGATGGAGTGTTCATTTCCATCTAGGTTGTGAACCACAATTCTTGTTTCGAAAGTAACTGATAGAATGATCTTCGATTCGCCGGATGACGACCCATTCTATCTAAGTGCAAAACAACACAACATAGAACTTGTTTAATCTAACATGATTCTCATTCATAAAGGGTAGACGCGTAATATCATCCAAAGCCAAGCTTTCAGTATATAACACCAACACACTGAAATATCGGTTCACTGTAAACCAGAGGTAACAAGCTGTCTGCACGGTAAACTAACATGTACTCCTTAGTCCTTCTCAGGTACTTGAGTAAATGTTTCACCGTAGACCAATGTTCCTGTCCTTGATTACTTTGATATCTAGCTACCATGCCAACGACGTTGCTAATATCCGGACTCGTACACAACATAGCATACATAAGACTTTCTACTGCCGAAGCATAAGGATTTGTCTTCATGTCTTCTATCTCTTCAGACGTCTTAGGAGACACCTCCTTGTATAGACCTATTCCATGTCTGAAAGGTAACATACCCTTCTTGGAATCCTGTATGCTGAATCTAGCCAAGGCAGTATCCAATGTATGAAGACTGGGATAAGCACATGATTCTCTTCTTACGGCCTCGAATGACCCTAATACCAAGAATGTGTCCTGCTTTACCTAAGTCCTTCATATCAAACTGTTTAGACAACCACACCTTTACGTCTGATAATTCCTTCTTACTGTTTCCAATAAGAAGTATGTCATCTATGTAAAGCACAAGAAACACCACCACACTCCCACTGATTTTCATATACACACAGTGCTCATCCGGACATTTAGTGAACATGTACGACTGGATCACCTCATCGAAACAGATGTTCCCAGATCTCGAAGCCTGCTTTAGTCCATAAATAGACTGATAAGCTTGCACACAAGATGTCATGTCCCTTAGTAATGTATCCCTCTGGTTGCTGCATATAGATGTCCTCCTAAAGGTTTCCGTTAAGGAAAGTCATCTTGACATCCATCTGGCAGATCTCATAATCCATATGAGCGGCTACAACCAAGAGAATCCGAATGGACTTACATATAGCTATAGGCGACAAAGTCTCGTCATAGTCTATACCCTCTATCTGGGAATAACCTTTCACAACAAGACTGGATTTGAAGGTTTGAACCTTCCCATCCGATCCTCTCCTTCTCTTATAGATCCACTTGCATCCAATGGGTCGTACCTCATTGGGTGGTTCTATAAGATCCCAAACCTGATTAGAGTCCATTGACCCCATTTTAGCTTTTATTGCAACATTCCATGAATCTGCGTCTTTATCTTGGAGTACCTCGTTGTAGGTCCTTGGGTCTGATTCTTGGTTTCCTAGATCTGAGTCTGATGACTCTCCAAGACCTATCCATCGGTTGAGTAAATGAGAAACCCTCCCACTACGACGAGGTACTGTCTGCACTGGTACACTCTCAGTGTGTTGTGTTGCAGTATTATGTGATGTATCTACTTGTGCACTCGGTGGGGAACTATCGACTTCACTCCTCAACTCCTCTAAGACAAGTCTACTCGTGGGACTATGATTAATAATATAGTATTCTTTCAGGAATCTAGCATTCGTACTAACGATCACCTTTTGATCCTCGGGACTATAAATTAATCCACATTTCGTTCCCTTAGGATAGCCAACGAACACTCGTGCTTTCGAACATTTCTCAAACTTGTCAACTTCTGGCACTAACACATTTGCAGGGCTACCCCATACTCGAAACTGTGAGAAACTGGGCTTGCGCCCTTTTTCACATCTCATAAGAAGTAGTCTCAACTGACTTTGAAGGAACCATGTTCCGGATATACGATGTTGTTTCTAATGCCATACCTAGAACGAATCTAGTAACTTCGAATAACTCATCTCTACCTAAAAATCTCCATAAAAGTCATATTTCTTGGCTCTGCAACCCCGTTCTCCTGGGGCGTGCCGAGTGCAGTCAGTTGGGATTCAATCCCAACTTCTGATAAGTATGTCCAGAACTCTCCAAAGAGGTATTCGCCACCTCGATCAGATCGAAGCGACTTGATAGTTTTACCATAAAGCTTCTCCATAACTGCCCGATACTTCTTTAATTTCTCAAAGCATTTGGACTTGCGGTGCAACAGATAAATGTACCCAAATCTCGAGTAATCGTCAATGAAAGAGACAAAATACTCATAAACACCTTTAGCCTGTGTCGACATAGGACCACACAAATCAGAATGAATCAATTCTAGCACTACTTGGCTCCTATAACCTTTGTCGTAAACGGCCTCTTTGCCAACTTACCTTTCAGGAACGATTCGAAAGTTGGATAATGATCGTCTATTGGACCAAGTTGTCCACTAGATACCAACTTTTAAATCCTCCTAAGATTAATGTGCTCAAGTCTAAGGTGCCAAAGATATGCTTGATTCATCTACGAAGACTCCTTCCTCTTATTAGATTTAGTCATAACATTATTCAATTCAGTTTGTTGCAGCATGGGATAGTTTGGTTTAAGAACATACAAATTATCAACTAATGAACCAGAATAAATAAAACGATTTTCATAGCAAATAATAACCAAATCATCAAACATAAATGAAAAACCATCTGAAACAAGCTTAGAAATTGAAGCAAAGTTCTTTCTAAAACTAGGAACATAAAGACAATGTCTCAAAACCAAACTATTACTACCAAACAATAAAGTAACGTCTCCTACTTCAACAGTTGCCACTTTTGTAGCATTTTCCATGTAGACAGTGATTTCTCCCTTCTTAGTCTGGTTTCCTGGAACCCCTGCAAAGATTGCAGACATGATCAGTGGCTCATTATCTAGACACCAGGTTCTGGTAAATACAACCGCTAAACATCTTTTTACGACATTAATCGAGAAACCTTTCTTGAGGAGAGGGCAGTCGATCTTCCAGTGTCCCAAATTCTTGTACTTGTGGCATCTTCATTTTGGTTTCTTTGCCTCGACCTGAGGAGCCGGTCGCAGAGCAACCGGAGCATTCTGTGCCTTCGCCTTTCTAGCAGGCTTCTTTCTCTTCCTGCCCTTGTGAGGCCTAGAAGTTCCAGCCTGGTCGGCGATTAGCACCTGAGGGTTCTGAGTGAATAAGGCTTCTGCCGACTAAAACTCTGCTAGTAGTTCTGGAAGAGCCATATGCATCTTGTGCATGTTTTCGTTCAACTAGAACTGATCAAAGCTCTTTGGAAGAGACTGGAGCATAATATCGACTTGGGTTTTCCCGTCAATAAAACCTCTCAGAACCTCAAGCTCATTGAGCTACGCCATAACCCTTAGAGCATGTTCGCTTACGAGTGTGCCCTCGACCATACTCGTACTCATCAGAGCACTCAAAGCCTCCTGCCTAGCAGCCCTAGTCTGATGTCCGAAAAAATTCCTAAGATTGAGAAGTATGTCTGTCGCAGTGTTCATAGACTGATACTGATGTTGAAGAATATTCGACATAGATACTATCTCATCAGCCTTTTTTCCACCGGGCATACTCTCCTTTATCTTGCTCAGGAGCATCAGTCGCGGGCTCTGTCGGGTAAGCCCCAGTGATAGCAAACTTATATCCCTCAGCAGTCAACACAATGTCTATATTCCTTTTCCAATCAATATAATTAGGACCAGTAAGCTAATTTTCTTTAGAATGACAGATAATGGATTGAACGACATGATGAATATAGCCTGAGAATCATGAAGATAATTTTACAGATTAAACACTACGAATTTAACTAATAATATTGACATCCTCATCACTGAAATCTCAAAACACCATTAGTAATGCATGATACGAGGGTAACCCTACAAAACTCAACATTTGCCAGAGAAGGGTTGTTCAAGAACCCATTAAGTTCCATAAGTTAAAACCAAATTCATGACGAACAAAATAGTCGGTCTCCGTTTGGCCATGCAATAGATTCAGGGACCCCGAGGGGGGTTAATATATTAATCGCATTCTAAGTGAATCCCACTTCTTGATCCTCAGGTTATCAAATTTTCTTATAACTCATTCGAGGGGAAGCCTGTACGCTCTCATAAGAATTTCCCTAATCGTCCAATTAGAAATTCGTCCTGGTAATTTCCTAGTGATGTCACCCGAGGGGGGAGCCCATAATTTAATTAATTGATTTACGGATAAATTAGAAATTGAGGCCTTGGAATTTAAAAATTAAGTTTAATTTAGATTCCCTTCTCAAACTTAGTATAATTTAAATGAGGATTTTAAAAATTTAAATATATATGATATTCTAAGTTATCCCCATGCAAATGCAATAATTAATTAACATTCATAACTAAATATGCATTTCTAAATTAATCCCATGCAAAAGAAATAATTAATTAAAATGCATAAATAAATAAATAACGACATAATAAATTTAAATGAATAAATAAATAAATTCACTATTATGGCCATTAACTATTGAGTCTCCTTAAACAATGAAGCCTTGTATATTATTTCCTTGTCCAACTAGAACTCTCATTACGGTAGAATCCTGGTTGATATTGTACTGCTTGTCCACCAAGTAAAACCTCTCCACCTGCCGCGCCCGCCGCCGCCGGTGGTCGGAAAAATTTTTCGACGACATTTATTTTTTCGTTCTGCGCGCGTGATCAGCGTGCCACCACTGGATCACCGCAGCCCCTTTCGCCGCCGTGCGCTGCCTCTGCTGGTCCGGTGGCTCCTCGGGCCCGATCCGGTTGTATTTTTTGAGGTTTGTTGATCTCTTGTGATCTCCCGATCATCGACACACGATCAAAATACGAAAATTATAATTTACAAAATTACATAATCTGATCCTAGATCCAATGAATGAATGTACATGTTTTCTAAACAAATAATTAAATCTATCTGGTCAACCCGCTGACGAATAATTATTACAAACATTCATCCATATATTCATCGACATGTCCGAGACTTTAAAAACAAATTTAAAATCATACATCACATTTAAAAACATTCATCAAACACATAATCGGCCAGAATAGTGGATTAAACAAATTTCTACAAAATTGAGTTATGCGAATATAATCCAATATATATGCCTGCGTTTGAACAAATTTTGTCAAATAAAGCTGTAAAAATTCAAATCTTATACAAAACAAATTCAATAACAGACGTAAACCTATGCGCAACGGATCTAAATGTTTGACGTAGGAAACTTACGGCTTAAAATTTTCTGAAACTGGCGGATTTGGGATGACCGGGTACAACACACGAACGGATCCAGAACACGATCGGGTCGCTGCGCAGTTTCGATCGTATAGCGGTGGTGCGACGGTCGTATCACCGGGCTCGGGTCGTGCGGCGATCGGCACGATGGGCTGGGCGACGTCGGGTCGAGGGGTCTCGGCCTTCGAGTTGAGATTATTCAGCTCCGGGGTTGATCACGATGTCTCAATTACCTTCAAGATCTTCTATTGTGTTACTCTTACACCACTTCAACTTGTATCTGTAGAGCAACAAGAAGAAGATAAAGCTCGAACAGAAAACTGAGAGAGAGAGAGGGAGAGAGAGAGAGAGAGAGAGAGAGAGAGAGAGAGAGAGAGAGAGAGAGAGAGAGAGAGAGAGAGAGAGAGAGAGAGAGAGAGAGAGAAAGAGAGAGAGAGAGAGAGAGAGAGAGAGAGTGACGCCGGGCGTGTATGTATAATTCACGTAGGAAAATTCTGATATCTTCTTTTTTCTTCCATGAGTCTAATGGTGTGTATATATAGAGCTACAGTATGGACCCTTAGGAGATTAGGAATATGACTTCTTAATTAATTGGACTAACTGTAGGTGTAGTCCACTCTTCCAATTAATTAAACTAGTATTCGACCTGTGCATTTGCACAGATGTAAATAAAGTATTATGAGTTATTTTTATGCATATAGTAATTAAAAATTTTTCTTGCACTTTTGGTCGGCCAAATTTACATTTAAAAGAGCTGTAATATTTATTTTTCTTTTAAATTGCGTTTATCATATTAGATGTAATGTATATTTTGGTATGTATTTTTTTTATGAATTATTTATTATTTATTTAGGAATTTCAAATTTATTTTTTATTTTTCAAAAGAAGTTAATTTAATTGTAACCACAACAATAACATCTAATCACGTTAAATAGTCAACACATTATATGGTCAGTTGTAATTAAATCAGAAGTTTAAGATTATTTTTGTATTTTGAAGTGATTAGTTTGTTGATTATCTAATAATTAAATGAAATGTTAAATAAATAAAAAGTAACGATTTTTGGAGAGAAAGCTATATTGCCACATAGGTATAATTTAATAGGTTTAATTTAATGCTCATATGCTAGCAATTATATATATATAGATAATATTATGGGCTACTAACATAATTTATTGCACTCCCTTTTCCTTGCCCAAATTACAATTGAGACTCCAATAATAATTACCCGAATTACCTCTCCATGTTTAAGATATAAGGTCTAATAATTAATTCGGTTACTGATAATCAAAATTTAATTAATATATTATTATTTCAACGAAGTTAGCGCGCGTTCATCACTTTATTACTATGACGGAATTTAATCCACCTGCAGGGTTTAGAATAATAATCCTTCATGAAATCACTCCGGGGACATCATTAAACTAAACGTACATGGTGACCGTAAATATCCTAACAACACGTCATACATACAGTAATATTACCCAAGACAGTAGGAATATTAATTCAGCGAACTGAACCTCACTGAAGTTAATAAAATAAATATATACTACATATATATGTCTATTTAATATCTTACAGGTTAAGAGAACGCGGTAATTAACCGAGGCCTACTTCGTTTACGATGATCAGTATAAAACGAACTTCTTCTCTCTAGGATCTTGTTCAATCCATAAATGTACTAGTGCAACTAATCAGTCAAGATAAATTGTACTGTTGACACTACAACCGTTTGGATGGGGTGTTCATTTCCATCTAGGTTGTGAACCACGATTCTTGTTTCGCAAGTAACTGATAGAATGATCTTCGATTCGCCCGAGGACGACCCATTCTATCTAAGTGCAAAAGAAAAGAACATAGAACTTGTTTAATCTAACATGATTCTCATTCATAAAGGGTAAAGGTGTAATATCATCCAAAACCAAGCTTTCAATATATAACACTAACACATTAATCACCCATCTCGGTCCTTAATCTACTCATATACATACCTCATATAGGATAAGCAATTATAGGCGATGTAATACATAGTACATGGTCCCCACCTGATAGTTGAATGCATATGTTGGAACTGAAATTGGTAATTGGTGCAGACTCGACTCTCCTCAAGCTACAATAATATTGAGCAAATATATTCTAAGTATTCAGCTCAACTTGAAAAACTTGGTTCTTAATTATCTGATCTTATTAGGTTCGCTAGCTAAGTTTTGAAATATTTTAATTTGAATTTAGGGAAGTACGAGCTAATTAGAAAAATTATTGTCTTGAGGTTGTCTAGGGTCCTCTAAAATATTTCTAAGTGTGGGGCTAAATTCTAACTTGATCTTAATCTGACTTGGTTTAGAAAAAAATATGGTTCACGCTCAAACTGATATTTCGAACTGAAAACTCCCGAACTATCCAGACTGTCGAGACTGATTTGATTGAACTGAAAACTTCTCGAACCCTCCATACTACTCGGACCGGTTCGACTAGACTGGACCGGTAGCTCGCTCAGAACCGGCCGGTCGCTTGCGGCTAGGTGCAACTCACCTCAACCATGGTTCGGGTTTGGCGTTGCAACTCACAGGCACGCACGAACACAGCTGACACAGATCCGCTGAAGCACGGTATTTAAACAGTGTCGCTGCCACTGGTGCATGGGCGCGCTTGGACTAGGGCTAATAGAAATAGCGTGTTGACGGGTATGTTAGATGGACGCACGGGCGTTGGGCAGAGCGCAAACGCGCAGCTCGGTCAGGGGCACGCACTCGGTGGCTCAGCTTTAATGATAGTACGAGAGTGGAACGCGTGCAGGACGTCGAAATGCTTTGTAAATGCGTGCTAATGCATGCCGGTTGGTTGACTATGCTCGGTACAAGGCACACGACATCGGTAGCCTTCTTAGGCGCTGTTGCAATCTCGCCGATGACTCGTCGGTCGACCGACCACATCTCCGACAATCTAAGGACTCATTAATCCCTATTACGTATAAAGTCATTTATATGCTGGTAGGGTTTGGGCGATTATGCTCAGTTCTTTAAAATTACTCAGTGTTCGAAAGCAGGCAAAACTAGGGTTCTAGTACCCCGGTCACTTTAACTCTTATTGAGTTGAAATTTTAACCATAACTTCATTACTATTGATGAGGAATAGGTCTATCAACTTCAGTTATATCTCAACATTACACATATTCTAAAAATTCACCAAAACATGCTCTAGATCTTGATTTTTAAAGCATATCAAACGATCTTCAAAAATCGCCAAATTTTAACCACAACCTCAACATAATATATGTGATTTTTGGTTAAGATATCTCAACAAAACTAGATCTATAGCTCGGTAAACAAAAATCATTCATTCTAGACTTTGATCTATAATTTCGGTTCATATAGCGAACGAACACCAAAAATTTTCAAATTTAGACCACAGCCTCAAGACATCTTTATAAGATTTATGGATTTGGAATCGTTATTTTATCACTTCTACATCTCAAGATCTAAAAATTATACATATAAAATCACAAAATCTAGATCTATTCATATTATACCATTTTTCATGATTTAGCATTTTTTAAATACTCTATAATTATTGTCTAAGCCAGAAGAGAGGGATTTATCAAGATCTATCTCTTGGGACTCGAAATAAAAAAATGAAGATGCTAAGGGCTAAGGAGGCTCCTGTTTGCTAGATCCGAGCGTGGGTCGAGTGGATCTACTCCGATGAGGCGTGGCTGGCTCGGATCTGGGCTCAATTCGAGGTTGCTAGCTGGGGGAATGTGAAGCGCTGGGCCACGGGACTAGGGTGTAGCAGCTCTGTTGGGATGGCTCGAGTATAGGGTGTCGATCCTTTATATGAAGCTACGACTCGATTTTTGTAAGACTATATTTATCCACAACCCAACCCAACCCAACCCAACCAAACTCAACCAAAAAATAAAACATTATTTCTCTCTCCTCTACCTACACAACCCAACTTTTAACAACCTACATATCTATGGATGTAAATGGGTTGGGTTGGGTACGGGTTTTGGCAAACCCGAACCCGACCCGCATGTAATTTACCCTACCCAAACCCGACCCGTTACCCGGCTAGTGATATTCGGGTTCGGGTTGGGTTTTACCCGGCGGGTTAGTGGGTTTTCGTCGGGTAAACGGGTAACCCGAGTCTTAAATTTGGGTTTTGACCGACCCATCTCGTTTCATATGAAAATAAAGTAAAATAATTTCACAATTAATTGTAATGTAAGAAATAATTTATTAACTAAGTTTGACAATAAAAGAACTATAAAAACATTGTATTATTTTTGGAATAAATAATGAGATATGATTATTTATCTTTTATAGTCTATTTAATATTATAACATTTAAAATTAAGTATTTAATTTTTTTATTGTACAATTAACAACAACTGATAATAAAATTATAAAAAATAAAATAAATTTAACCATTAATCAAAATTATAATAGGTAATCTAATTTTTAAAAATAACACGTGACTACTTTTATATTTATTATAAGTTATAAACGTATATATGTATGTATGTATGTATGTATGTATGTATGTATGTATGTATATATACATGATTCAATGGTTGCGGGTAACCGGGTAAGGTAATCGTGTCGGGTAACGGGTTTGCCTATTATACCTGCACCCGACCCGACTCGGGGTTCGGGTAGCATAATTCTACCCTAACCTGACCCGAAACCCATTCATCTCGGGTTTACCCGACCCAAAAATGCAGGTAACCCGACCCTACGGGTTTTATTGACATCCCTATACATATCTTTATCCCCAACCCAACTGAAATCAACCCAACATAATATTTATTTTATTTTTATTTTTTTATTTATTAAATGTTATCTACAATAAATTTTTTGGTATTGTTTTAGTTGTTAAAAATTAATTAAAAAATCTGTAATAAATCGTAATGATTTAAAAAAATTAATATTATAAAATACAACTAAAAAAGAAGATTACGAACATAACTAAAAATTAAAATTACATAATTTGGTACGAAATGAATTAAACAAGTTACAAAAATTTCAAATGAAATTACAGCGACTTTCCAAATACAATTGTTGTTAAATGACGTTTCATCTCTTCATCTTCCGACGATAAGTGGTCTTTTGCCAACAACGTATTCAACATATTCATATTCATTTTCTTAATCTGTCTTTCTTCTTTTTTGCGTTCCAACTTCATCTTATCGTTCGATATTTTGGTCATTAAATCATATTCGTTATTTCTTGTAATTTTTAGTGCACGAATTTTTGCAGTGAACTCATCAGGAATGGAAGAAGATTGTGATACTACATTTTTTACTTTTTTTTGCCTTATATCTACCTTTAGGACGGGTAATCACAAAATCATCACTAACTAGAGTTTCTGGATTTGTGGGAACTGAATAATCTTCATCTTCAGTAGTCCTTGATCTTTTGGAATTGCCATGACTTTTTTTATTACTCAATTTATCTTCAGGACGTGAACGAGCAGAATCACGATCTAATTTTAATTCCCATTTGGGATGCTTTCGCATGACTTCTTCAAACACATGCAAGTCTGTAAACTTGCTACCACCAGCTTCATAAATTATATGAGCTACTTTTTCAACATCTTTCATGCTCATTCCACTCCTTTTGTTCTTGTATGCTTCCATGTATGCACCTCTCCACTTGTTTACATTTTCATTAAGACGTTTATAACGACCTTTATCATTGAATACAAGTTTCTACAACAAATTTCTTCTGGATTTTCTAATCAAGATTGTTCAAACATACCAGCTATGCATGTCCATAATGAAGAACCCTTCTAATTCTTGCCACACATTTTGTCTTCGCTAACGAAACACCATGCTGACATTATAGCAAGATCTTCTGCCACACTCCAACTAACATTTTTCGTTCCTTTTTGAGGATTTGTGTTGCACATTTTGAAATAGGTTTCAGGAGATGTTTTGTGGGGTTGGGCATTTACAGAAACTGGAAATTGGGTAAGATTAAGAGAAAATGGCTCTTGTGTATAATTTTGAAATTCTGAAAATTTTCAGAGTCCGAAAAATTTTGAGATTTGAGCTAATACATCAAATTTGGATCCATATGGTATTCGTTAGATTTTAGGAAAAATAAAAGAGATGATAAAATTAATAAGGTATGATTATGAAAAGGGTGAAAAACGAGAAATTTCAATGGTGTTCCAAAACATATCAAGAGTGGTCTCAATTTATAGAGAATGAAAAGATACAAATTTTGATACTTTTTATTTTTTTAATATAAAATAATATTAATATTTTGAGTTACCTTATCTGATCATTTAAATTTGTAAGAACCAATGGGAATGAGACAAGTGTTCCATTCTCTTATCCCTTTAACCAAAAATTGGAAAAAAAAATAATAATAATAAAATAAAAAAGGAATGATCGAGTTGCGACCCAAGGTCACAGTGTGACCTGGGTCACGAAATATGCTCCCATTTCTTTTTTTTTTTTTTTTTTTATTTTTTTTTTTGTAGCTTTTGTATTTTTGGGACTTAGGCTATTTTGGAGAGTGTGGGATTTTTAATGAAGAAGAGAGGAAATGAGGCTAAGAGTTAACACATATATATAGCCACTTGAAAAATTAGGGTTTGAAGCTTGATAGGTGGGAGCATTAAATTCTCTTTTGTCTTGTATTTTTAAATTTTAAATTATGAAGACTTGGTCAACATGTTAAAAACTCTACTACATATTGTTGGGCTAAAGACTTGGGCCATAAAACTAAATGAAAACTTGGGCCACAATGATAAATAGGAGTTCTGCTAGTATTTAATATGATGATGTTGGGCTTTATAGACTAAATAACTTGGTCTCATTAATGTAAACTATTGTGTATCTCATGTGATACACGAACAATATAAAATCATCTTGTATAAAATAACATAAAAAATATATGTTTAAAATATTAAAAACACCTAAAATATTATATAACGCATGTGAAGTATCTAAATTTTATATATCATTATTGAAAGATGTGACCGAAATTTTTTCTAAATTATGTTATAAATAAAACATGTCTAAAATTATTTTAAAAAATCATGCCTACAATATATTATTCAATTTTCAAAAGATGATGATAAGTATAAGTGTGAATTTTAGAATCCACGTGAGTATTACTTTTAGATCCGTGTACTATACAAATTATTCATTATGTTAATTTCTGGTAAACTTCATATTGATTTATTGAATTTATTTTATTTCTATATAAAGTTGATCGTCTCATTACCATATTTTTCGTGGAGATTTAACATAGTCGATTGCATTTATAAAATGATTTGAATATTAGCATTCAATTTATAATGAAGTTTTCAAAATTGTGTTCTATAAACAAATAATATATTATCATTAAATATTTTTATTTTAAAATACACCATCATTGAGACTGGGAATTTGAAAATTATTTTACCTTTTGAAACCGAGTATAGAAAAAATAATAGATTGGTAAACAAAGAATTGATAAACATTACCAAGTTTATTATCACACGTTCCAAATAAAAAAAAAAAATTGCGATGATTAGTGGAAAAGATATTTAAAGAATAGCATTCAATATTTTTTTTTTAAAAAATGCATAAATATAAAGACCGATATTCTAAAATTTTTATTACCTTTTGAATTGAGAATTTATAATTATAAAGACTGAGATTTTAATATTCTTCATTGTCTCTATGAATATAATACATCTTAGATGGAATTTTTAAATAATAAAATGAATTAAAGCCCAAAATTTAATGCAGCATTTAATGTTGTATGATTTTTTAAAGTTAAAAATAAAAAATAATAAAACTTACTAATTACAGGTTGAATTAAATTCTCTTCTATTTTTTGCTACTATTTTGTTAAATGGTAATTCTTATTATATATAGTATGGATGACACTATTAGGAAATTGGACCTAATAATTAAACTAGAATTGGGCCTCATGAAAATATGTTTGGGCTAGAATAATTAAAAGAAAACTTGAGGCTTGGCCTCATAAACTAAAAATATGCTTGGGCTAGAGCAATTAAAAGAACACTTGAGACTTGGCCTCATAAACTAAAATCAGTGTTCTAAAAATCGGCCTAGGCGGCGCCTCGGCGCTGGGCGGCGTTCCGACGCCGATGATTTGGTCGAGTCGGCCGTAAAAATCGGCCATGCAGACTCGGCGCCGCCTAGTTGGGCCGAGGCGGGCCTAGTAGGGCCTATGCGGGCCTAGGCGGTCCTTGGCGGTCTCAGCGGCTAGGCGGGTTCAGCAGGTTCGTCGGCTTAGGCGGCAGCAGGCGGGGATAGGCGGAAAGATGGCGAAGCTCGACGTTTAACAGGTATTTTTTCTTTTTGGTTATATATGAACAAAACGACGTCGTTGTCTTGGTTTAAACTTTAAAATTAAAAAAGAGTGCCCTCTTACCAAACAGACTTTAGAAGTACAGAACACTAACAGAGAACATAACTCTCTACCTCATAAACCAGGTTCAGCAGCGACCCTTCTTCAGCGTTCCTGACTCACCGCCGGACGCGACTCGCCACCGGACGTGACTCGCCGCTGGATTCGACCCTTCCTCTTCTCACTCACTCTAGTAATTTTAGTGTTTTTGTGGGATTTTTGAACACTATAATTTAATTTATACATTATGTAATTAGGTTTTCTTAATTCTAAAAATTAATAAAATTTATTGGAACCTTGTTGTGTGAAATTTTTGAAATTTGGTGTTGGTTGGTTGATGTAATGTTATTAGTGTGTAATTGCTTAAAACATATTGATGTAGACAATGTGTTTGATGAAATTCCAAAGAGAATAACTTAGTAGAAATTTGACAATTAACATTCTAAAAAATAAAAAAAAATAGTATAAATTAATAACACAAGATATTTATTATTAATTTCAAGGCCCCGCCTAGACGCTAGGCGCTGGTCGAACGCCTAGCGGGCGCCTAACGACTTCTAGAACACTGACTAAAATGCTTACTTGGATATAATGTTGGACTCGAATAAAATGTTGGTCCGTGAGGCTAAGTAGGCTCGACTCTTGGCCGAGCTTGCTCGCTACTTGGGCCGAGGCCTCAGTTCAACCGGGCTTTGGCTCATATTACATATTTCTTGATTATCCAGTGCTCGGTTTCAAATTTTATTTGAAACCGATACTTGGGCTAAATAAATTCAATTTTTAAATTAAAAATCGTACGGATCCTCCATGACTTAGACTTAGAACTTATTACTCAAATTAATGTAAATAATAATAATTGAATGCATTAAATAATTAAATAAAACTTGAAAAAATAAGACTTGCAATTTATGGAACTAAAGTCGAGCATATAATTACTAAAAATATTCAGGGCGTTACATACCTGTTTTGTGCGAGAGGCCGATTAGAGCTTTTAACCACACCCTTGATGATTTATGTAATAGCTATTATAGACTGTTAGTGATGGTTTTTAAGGGGTTATGATAGATGTTTTTATTTTTCTCAATCATTACTTTGGCATTCTAGAAATTATGTACAAAGTTGCTCTAAATTCTAAGAAAGCAGTTGGCACTTTTTCTTTGAATTTTAGGATTATGCTAAGATTTATGATATTTGTATATTAAAAGAATGCTAGGATATTTATTGTTTCTTAGTGCATGCTCTTAAAAACCTTCAAGAAAAATTACTAAGTGAGTTTAAAATAATTTTAATTAATTCATTTGTTCTCCATAGGTTGTCTTTAAGTAACATGTTTGTTGGTCACGGGACCATGGGAGCCCTCAACCCCCCCTCCCCCTGGTAATGTGGTATTCAAGAGCTTACTAGATAAGACTTATTTGAAAGAACTAATCTTTAGGTGAAGTGTGTGGCATACGCGTGATGTGTCATTCATAAGTTAATTGGTAAAAATTATTTTCGAGATGGCCATAAGAAATTATTTACAAGCGATGTGTTTTCCCCATCGATAATCATAAGTTGTGGATTATTGTCCTTAGGGTAAATTGTGTTCATCACTTAGACGTAAATTTTAATATTACACCGCAACAGAGACCCTGTTCTAATTCATATGACCAAAGTTTCGACTATTAGTTTCATTCGTCATAAGGAAAAGTTTTTGACGTGCAATTGAAATTAATTAGAATGGGTGTCTGGTTAATGGACATATGTGTAAACGTCCACCCTAACGTGGCTTTCATATGTGTTAATTAAGTTGTCGGAGGTTGCATTAAATAATTATTTTGAATGTTTCCATATTTTATGCTTTAATTCTATGTGAATCATCACTTATGTGAATCAAAACAAGCTTGTTGGTCCAAATTATTTTGACTGGAAGAGGAATTAGGATATTGTCCTTGCTGCTGATGAGTACAAGTGTGTGCTCACCACATCAGCTCCTTCCCTTTTGAGCGCCATTTCTTCCAAGAGGTACAAGAGGCTCATTGGAAGTGTCATAAGGATGATGAGATGG
Organism: Striga hermonthica; assembly: GCA_902706635.1. Classification (NCBI taxonomy): domain Eukaryota; kingdom Viridiplantae; phylum Streptophyta; class Magnoliopsida; order Lamiales; family Orobanchaceae; genus Striga; species Striga hermonthica. The sequence continues at coordinate 2,850,221 of CACSLK010027831.1, read as the reverse complement.
CTCGTTGCTACATTTTGGCATCCATGTAAAAAATGTTGTAATAGAATCACAACATGCCTACTGCTGCCAAGATGATGATGAGCCTAAAGGAACTATTTGGTGAGCAAGATAGGGTTGCTGTCTTTGAGGCAATGATGGAAATTGTGACCCTTGTCATGCTAGAAGGAGCGTCTGTGCGAGAGCAGTTTTGAAAATGATGTAATATCAAATGAGATAGATGTGCTCGGAGAAAATATCGATGGCGAAACCAAGATCGTTATCATCCAACACTCGCTCCTAAAGTCCTATGAGAAGTTTTGCCTGAATGTGATCATGAATAAGAAGGGCTATACAATGGATGAACTTCTTACTTACTTGGTTGCGGTAGAGGGCCTTATGGGTAGGGTACCACATGCTGATGTTTCTATACAGGATGGACCTTCTTCGTCGAAAGGTGGGAAGAAGAAAAACCACATGCAGAAGAAGAGTGTTGGAAGCAGTGGAAGTAGGACTGAGCACGGGACTCGGAGAATTCCAAACCGTTTCGAAAACCAGACCGAAATCACGCTGAACAGAAAAATAACCGTTGACCATTTGACATTCTCTGAACCTAACCGAACCAAACCAAAAATATAATTTGTACGGCTCTGGAGATTTCACAAACATCCGTACCGAGAACTGAACCAAACTGTCCCGTACCGTACCGAACAAAAGAACCGAATTCTAAAATAAGATGTGTGTTATTAATATATTTTATGTCAACTTCGATCGTATATAATTTGAGAATTTTTAAAATGCAAATAAAATAGAGTAATAACAATTAAGCTTCAACTAAATTTCATTCTTAGTTAACAATTGATTTTTTCTTGTTTTGAAAAATATATATTTAAAATAGAATGAAAGGTTAAAGAAATAATGTAGTTTGTGTGGTTTGTGAATAGAAAAACGATGGCTTAAGAATGAAGAAAACGAAACAAAAATCAAAGTCGAAGCACACAAAAATTACGTTCTACTTAAGACAAAATTGCCACGTAAAATACCCATGGTTAATAGTAAACGCCTCTAGGATACAACGACTTTCGACTTATATATAGTGGTACTTCAAATATACAAGTCTTTAGATAACACTACTATTGTTTGGAACTCTCAAGACTCAATGAAAAAATCGAAGAACACAATATGCTATATGATCTTTGAAAAGTAATACAAGAGCTCTCTAATTTTCAAGTTTTGAATGATTTCAAGTATGTGGGTATTTATAGATATAGAAAAACACCTCCAAGAGGTTTAAGTGTCAAAAGACACCTTTTGGGACGTACCCGAACAAGAATGGACGCATCTAAAGGCCAGAAGACATCTTATAGTCACCAAAGGTTGTGACCTTTCGGTTTTCGCGGCAAGGTGCGCGCCCGTGCGCCGCGGACTCGTATGAGCTCATACGAACTCTGAATCAAGTTCCTTTTTTCCTACTCATCCCCAACGAACACCCTAGAGTTATATCATCCATGCTGCATGATCAGCTCTCGTTTGGATTATATAAACATTCTTCAAAGACAGAATGTTTTACAAATTCAATAGTTTGAGTTACTTAAACTCAATGTTTCAACTTTACATTTCCCACATATACAACTTAGAATTAATTTCTCATTCACCTTAAAATGGTTTTGAGAATTTCCTAAGTCTTCCACTTATAAAAAATAGAACCGTAAATCGGTACAAAATCAAGTTTTCTTACAATCGCCCACATGAATGAAATTAATTTATGTATGCAATACTTGAGAGTTCCGACGAACCATCATTGCATCAGGATAGATAACTTGTAGCTTTAAATCTTCCTTAGTGATATACTATCGGATACACTAGTTGATTAGTAGCGCGATGCTTTAAACTTACCGGTTGTCTGTGTGCACCAAGACAATAGTACTCACACAATAGCTCTAATAATTTCTTGTTCTCACGTTGTGTCCATTTCGGCCTTGAACCATACATCGGTATAGTAAGTGTTCGTTGAAGCGGTTAATTTACTTCTCACCTACAAGATGATTCTCCTATGAAGAGTAGTCTGCCTTACTCCACCCGTAGGTATAGGAATCATTAAATTCCTTGGCTTAACCTCACCAATTAGGCAGATTTTAATACTTGACGGCTCTAGAAATGAGCAAAAAATTTTCAAGTGTTTCACTGAACTGTCAAAACTTAGTTTTCCCATTGAACCAAGGTTTCGGGATCTCCAATTCTCATGGTTGGGTTACCGCTAAGACCGTTCATTTGTAAAATTTGTCTCGTTTCATGTTTTATGTAAACAGGTCCGTTAGGTTAATCTTTGACTTCACATAGTCAACCGATATACCCCCCACACGAGATAATTTTCTTATAGAATTAAGTCTCCGACGTCTATGCCTAGACTTACTATTGTACAAATTACTTTGTGCTCTTCCAATTGCTGATTGATAAATAATCATCACCATGAGCACAATTTATTCCACCTAGGAATATCATTTAGAAAATTTCTATGTCATTAGCATCTTTCGCACCTTTTTTTCCAAATTTATAAACTCGAATTTCATTGTGGATCTAGCTTTATACTTATATTATTTTCATGACACTACTCTACCCACCTAAAGTGAACACGTAGTCACTTTTAGTCTTAGAGTTTTTCGTGTCCAATACTTAATTCAACGTGATTAAAATTCATCGTTCGAGTTACTCGTGAACACCTTATTTTACTCGCTTAAATACAACATTGGGGTGAGTACTATCCGACAAGTACCTCAAGCCTCCAATTATTCAGCATACTTTTTGTCACACCCCGCCTTACTACTAGCTTTGAAAAATCAGAGTAAAATTTTCGTTTTTATTTTCGAAAGGTCGTGCGAGCTGGGTTTTCGAAAACACTGACTTATTGCGGGATGTCACAGATAAAAACTTAAACTGGAACTTGGGCTTGCCCACAGACATAATAAAAACATGCAACCAGACTGTCCGCTTGCGGATTATGGAATTATACATGCATAGTCTGTACTGTCTCGCACTGTCTAGAAAACTCGCTGGCGGAAGCATCCGAAATATGAATACATAACATGCATACATGAACTGAAATAAATACACATGATCATAAATTTAGG
>CACSLK010027831.1:2816433-2844368 GCA_902706635.1 Striga hermonthica | reverse complement strand
ACTTAGAAAATTTATTCTAAGTATTAAAATATCAACTCTCAAATCGACTTAGGAAAATATACTCGGAACGACAACTAGGGTTCGTGTCCGGTAATTCCTCGAATTGACTGCTATTATTGATTAATCCAAATTAATGGATTTAACCTTAACTTATACTTGAGATAGAATTATTCAAAGAATAATTTATCATGATTGAGCATTTAGCATAAATAATATAACTCGATAATTTTTGAAACTTACGGATTTCACTCGTAGTCGAGCTGTGAAACCGTTTGAATATTATTACTGTTTTGGGGCGTTACACTTTTGTTCTGAGAAACTAATTTTTCTCAAATTCTTAGCTAAGTGTAGAGTTAATTTTACATACACTTTAGCTTGAGGTTTTATCTAACACATCAAACCTCTTCAACATATATTTGACAGATGATATAGTGCCGAACAATTACTTTCGATCTATTAGAAACGTAATCTCCATAATTACATCGAAATTTCACAAACCTTAAATGTCAAAGTTTGTCTTCTTGGTATTCATGAACACATCATGATTATATTCCAAGATCATCATATTTTCTACATAGACTCATTTTGTCATTCAATGAATTTGAAACCATTCGAAAAAATTATTTCAACTAACTTTTCATGTCATTATTTAGGTATTTTTACCTTGGCTCGAACACCCCCACATTTTAAGGTATAGGCACAAATGCTTTTGCTCTTTTTATAACTCAAACGGAGTTTTGTATCTACATTCGTCTGGTGCTTTCCATGCCTGAATTAGAACACTCAATAAATAAGACCAACTTATTTATTTTTTTCGTCAACCAATAGATTACATTTTTTACTGTGATTGTAAGATGACCTTTATTAAGGTCTACTTATTCTATTACATCATATTTCGACATAACATATTTGTCGATGATCACAAACTAATATAAGTTAGGTCTTACTCAATTAATGATCCAAAAACTAGATTCTGATGGATGTCTTGGGTATGAAGAACATCCACGATATCAAATATTACTTCGTAGCACACGACCTTGTCGGTTCCTCCAACACTTGAAGTCGAGGAATTACACAAATACTTTCTTCTGTAGTTAGGGTTGTAGGACAACATTTATAAGCGCCAATGGGTCAAGTGGATCTTGTTCTTATCCGATATAAACGTGGAATTTTAATCAAAGTATGTACTCGAACCACGACGGAAAGATCAAGCTCTGACAAGTATTATCTTGTCCTTGACATTTCGCACTATCCTTTACCCCACTTCAGAAGTTAGTAAACTTTGGCAAGGTATTCGAGTTTATGACCATTGTAACGATATCCATTGGATTTCTTGGCTTCCCGTCTTGGCTTGCCATAAAAATGATGTTACGCTTCTTACACGAGCTGGCCTCGGTCAAGTTTGCCTTGGCCTCTACTTCAGGTTTTAAATTATTTTCTTTTATCTGATGACCATCTATCAAATCCTCGAGTTTCATCTGTTTGCATTTATGCATGAGATAACTCTTAAAGTCATTCCACAAGGGAGACAACTTTTCAACAATAGCCACACTAAAAAGGCTTCGTTCAGAATCAATTCCTAGGCCAACGTATCCTAAAGGATGATTTGAATCTCTTGTACTTGGCTAACCACCGGCTTGGTGTCAACCATCAAGTACTTTAGAAATTTTCCAACGGAAATTTCTTAATCCTGACATCTTCTGCCTTGTAATTCACTTCCAAGGAATTTAATAAATTCTTGGATGTCTTAATTGAATTATACAAATATATGTTGTGTTATCTAGTCCGTTAAGTATTAGATTTTTACACAAAAAATCATATAAACATCTGAGGACGTACACTCTTACATGTCAGTCTCACTTTCAGGGACGATCAAAGAGTCCTCCAAAAGTAAACAAGAGAGAGTTGTGAGGGAGTAAAACATCCTTTGTTGCCACCTCTTGAAAACAAAGCCATTGAACTTCGGCGGTCTCTCTCCTTGGACGAAGCTGCTACCATCATGGTGAATTGATAATTTCGTCTTAAGAGTGTAATTTGTGTGATTTGTGAATATAAAAAAGACGGCTTAAGAAAATAAAGAAAAAGAAACAAAAAATCAAAATCGAGGCACGTAATAATTACGTTCTCCTTAAGACGAAATTGCCCCGTAAAATACCCACGATTAACAACAAATGCCTCCAAGATACAACGACTTTCAACTTGTATATAGCGGTACTTCAAATATACAAGTTTTCAGCGAACACTACTATTGTTTGGAACTTTCAAGACTCAATGAAAAAAAATCAAAGAACACAATATGCTATATGATCTTTGAAAAGTAATACAAGAGCTCTCTAATTTTCAAGTTTTGAATGTTTTCAAGTATGTGGGTATTTATAGATGTAGAAAAGCACCTCTAAGAGGTTTAAGTGTCAAAAGACACCTTTTGGGACGTACCTGAACGAACATGGATACATCTTAAGGCCAAAAGACACCTTATAGTCACCAAAGGTTGTGACCTTTCAGTTTCCAAAGCTAGCTGCGCGTCCATGCGCCGCGGGCTCGTACGAGCTCATACGGACTTGGAATAGAGTTTCATTTTCCCTACTCATCCCCAACGAACCCTCCTAGAGTTATATCATGCAAGCTGCATGATCAAGTCTCATTTGGAATATATAAGCATTCTTCAAATTCAAAATGTTTTGCAAATTCAATAATTTGAGTTACTTAAACTCATTCTTCCAACCTTACATTTCCCACATATACAACTTAGAATTAATTTCTCATTCACCTTAAAATGATTTTGAGAATTTCCTATGTCTTCCACTTATAAAAAATAGAACCGTAAAATCGGTACAAAACCAATTTTCTTACAATATTTTCCTAAAATAATATTTAAACTTTACTTAAATTTGTTGATATTTAGTCTTATTCTATCTTATAACTAACAGGTATGGAAGGTTAAAAAATATTAGTTTAATAAAACTATATTATATTTTGTTTAAAATTTAAATTTCAATGTTAGTTGCACAATTTAATCTTAACTAAAATTTAGAGTTACTCTAAAGTTGATTTATTATCTTTAGTATGACAAAGTATAGATGAATGTTAGATTTAAAATAAGCATATAAAAGATAATATATAACTAGGAGGTCATTAAATTTTTTTCAAAAGTAATTAAAAATCTCCGAATATCCGAACCGAACCAAACTGAATCGAACTGTTCCGATAGTCTCGAATACTGAACCGAATCGAACTGAAAAATAAATATATCCAAATCGAACTGAATTTTTGGTACGGTTCCGGAGATCGATTTTTAGTGGTCTCCAAATTTTGGTATGGTTCTAGAGACATATCAATCTTCGAACCGTATCGACCCATGCTCACCCCTAAGTGGAAGCAACATTGTAGCGCTTTCTGGTGGCATGCAGAAGCCGAAAAGGAAAATGCTTCAAGTGCAACAACACATGACAGTTGAATTTTGATTGCCCCCTTAAGAATGTCAGTGGTACGTCTCTTGCTCTGGTTAGTATAGAAATTTTAGCATTAGTGGTATTGATACCCGATTATTCCCCGATTAAATAAATAATAAATGAAAACATAAAAGAACGACCCAATAACCAAGAGCCGAAAATACATGATAAATAAATATGCAAACATGTTCTCAAAACTGATCGCTCAAAAGCCGATCGGGCTCCCAAATGTCAAGTCCGCTCGTTGCCGAGTCGAACAAAACTTAAAGTAATATGATGGCACATATATCATAAAGAATCCGCCCTCGGTAGATGCCATAATTGCCAATAAGATAGACATAAATCGAAGCCGTCAAAAGTCATAAGCGAGTCTCACTATGACCATCTTATATTAAATAATGGCGTACTATTATTTATTTATTCATTTACTCACCTACTTGTAAAAAGGGCCATATATATATAAGTGGTCTTAAGGAAAAAAAAAAGAGGACGATTCATTCTTCTCCTCCCAACAACAAAAAAAGAGGGGAAGACTCTATCAAAAAGAAAAGAAAAAACACCTATTTTATCATCTGACTCATATTTGACAGGTTGATCGTTTGATTTTTGACATAAACAGTTTGGCGCTAGAAGTATGGCTTCGTAATTTGCTCGGAGTCTATTTCCGCCAAAAAACAGCCGCATCTCCATCGGAAAACATATTCTCCACCAAGTTTGTATTTCATGATCTCATCCTAATTTCTCCACATTTATTTCTCCCATTTTTCAAGAATATATATCACTACATTATATATATGTTCATCCTAAAAAAAAATTAAAAAATAAAAACATCTCTAATCCTTCTACCATATTTTACAACAAATTTTCATTATATGGTGATCCAAAATTCTCCTTAAATTTTAGTCTTGAAACAAGAAAGAACGCACACAAAATCATTGATTTTATTTTTGTTCTTTGATATTTTGATTGAAAGAATTGGAATCGAAGTCCTTGCATCCTTGCTTGCGTAACATACGCAGGTGCAGTCTTTTTTTTTTTTTTTTTCCTTTCCTTTCCTGTTAAAAAATGGTGTAAAGCCACCATCACTTGGACACAGTTAAGTCACGTATGTTACATCTTATCTCCCATCACATCATTTAGATAATAACAACAATAACAACAACAACAACAACAACAACAACAACAACAACAACAACAATAATAATAATAATAATAATAATAATAATAATAGTAAAGAAAATAAATAAAAATAAAATAAAAATAAACACTACATAATTCAGAAATAGCCGCAGTCGGCCTCGTCTCCTCTGGCCGGCCGCCGAGCTGCGTGACCAGCCGAGGCCAACCTCACGACCTGCCGACCTCGGCCGTAGCCAATATCGCAGCCGGACGACCTCCCATCAGGGCCCCAAAAACACAGCCCATGGCCTACCTTCTCACAATAGCCCACGGTCGACCGGGGGCCACCTAGCCATCCCCGATCTTACGGCCAGCTGAGGCCAGCCACACCTTCACAGTCGCCCAAACCACACAATTCGGGCTTCAAATCAAACACCAAGGTTTGGTCTAACCTCGACCAATCACAACCGCAAGTGCCGAGCTCACACAACTCCACAACCGGATCTCTGACCTCACAATACGGGCTGAATGCAACCCCACGCTAAAGTTCAGCCCGACACGCTTCAGGTGCTGGACCGATGCATTCCTCACCAACGTCGGGTTGACGCTCCCCTCGCCGTTGGGCTTGCCTCATAGCTAGGACCGCACTCAAGTTGTCGGGACCATGTCGTAACAATCGACGTCAACCTCACAGTCGGTAGGCCAACACTGCAATAGGGCCTGCACCGACCCACCGGGACCGCCGAAAAGCGAATTCCGCCTTCAAACCTAGACGTCTGGCAAACTTCGACGCCGAGCCACCGTTGCCATCATTGGATTCAGATGCCGAGCTGCCGCTGTCATCCTGAGATTTAGATGTCGAACTTGCACCGAACGCTGAGGTGCGATCATACCTCGACCAATCGCATCTGCAACCGCGACCACCGGAGTCGACCTCACAACTGGCAAGGTCGATTCCAAATCCACCGGCCAACTCCACGATACACCCACTGATTGAGCTCACACCACATTCATCGATATCTCAGATCGCCTAGCTCGCGGTCGAGCCTCGATCATCTTGTCGCTGATGAGGGATCGAAATTGTAACTTCATTTCCCAAAATCCCCGCCCAAATGGTAGCTAAATACTCGTTGATTCCAAGTTTGAAATCTCACAAGTTGGGTTGGGTAAGGGCCTAATTTATTTGTTTGAACATCTAATTATGTTGTCTAAATACTCGTTGATTCTAACTTTGAACATCTTGTGAGCTAGGTTGGGCGAGGACCTAGTTTAAAAATTTAGTTTGAACAGATCATTGTGCTAGCTAAATGCTAATTGATTCCAACTTTGAACAACTTACATGTTGGGTTGGGCAATGAACTAATTTAAAATTTTAGTTTGAACATCTGATTATGCTGGCTAAATGCTCGTTGATCCATACTATGAATAATTCGCAAGCTGGTTTGGGCGAGGACCTAATTTAAAAACATAGTTTGAACAACTAGTTTTGTTGTCTAAATTACTCAATGATGCCAACTTGGAATAACTCGCAAGATGGGTTAGGCGAGAAAAATGCATCACGAGCGAATAATTTACTTAGATTTGGTAACAAGCTAGTTTACTCAGATTGAATGACGAGTTGATTCAATACAATGGCAAGACACGTGGCATAGATTTGGAAAAAACTCACGAGTTAGTTTACTCATATTGATTGACGAGTTGATTATATACAATTGCAAGCTACGTGGTGAAGATTGGGAAAAAACGTCTAGCCATGAGCTAAAACTACTTGATGGGACACATATCAAAACTATCATGAATAACAAATGAATGTACATCATTTAAAAAATGAACAAATGGAGCGAGCTCGGAAAGAAACAACATCATTTTAAACATTCAAACTAAGCATATTGGGGAAGGTTTAAAGAAAATCAAAACATTCAACATCATTCATCAATTACAGGCCTGCAAAAATAAAAATATTCAAATTACATCATAAATGCGATCTAAAAAGAGTTTGGATAGACATCATGATTTCACAAAAATTTAAAAAAAAATGGATAGATAAATTAACGGGTCGTCCCGTCACGCTTCTTCCCCAGCAGAACCTCTGCAATGCCAACCAGCTTGACCGGATTCAGAAACAGATTGGGAGTAGGAGTAAGCTACCTCAACAGACTGGCATTTTGAATGGCTGCTTCATCTACCCTTGCCCACCATGGATGGGTGGTAAAAATCTCTTGATCTCTATTCCAACCTTTAGGTAAATGCAAGTCGTCTTCTACATGTTCTCCGTCGAAGCGATTTGTGAAGTCGGGCCATGACGAATTGCTTTTAGCCACGTCAAATGCATAGTTGAAGTGTTGGGCGGTGGTTGGAGTGATCCTACTCATGAACTAAGGAAACGACCTCCTGACAGTAGGTTTCCATAAAAATGGATCTCTCTAACGAGAGGAGGGACGCCCTTTGACCATTCTTGCGAGTTGCCTCCTTAGGCTCCAGTAGCTTGGTCTGGTCAAGATCGTCCTGTTGAGCTGCGTGAGAACTAGTGATCCGGTAGTCATTGATTTGTTTGTCCAATTTCTTCTGTAGGATGTCCCTCTCCTATTCGATCTGAGCAAGCCTCGTCTTCTCAGCCTCGACCTAACCAGCCGTTTCCTCCAACTTTTTGTTCTTACCTCAGAGAACAAAGACCTTGGCCTTCTCAACATTGAGCTATTTCCCCTACTGCTTGAGCTTTTGATCTTTCTTAGCGAGGTGCTCGCGTATAAAACATATGTTGTCCTAGTGGCCGTCCCTTCCTCTAGCATGGGATAAACAATATAGTTAAACGTAGTTTAGAAAATAAAGGATAAAAAAATGATTCAAAATATAATAATGTTCAAAATGGTAACTAGAAGACTGTTATGGTTTAGGGTTTCGAGTTTAAAAACATTGTCAGATCATTTTTCCTAGAATTATGCGAAGATTATGTTAAGTGTAAGAGTAATGACAACGGTTTTATTGAAGATGGGTTGTAACGTTTGGTTGGATTCAGTTGGGGATACAGATGGTCTAAGAGTAATCGCAATGGTTTTGTTGAAAAAACGTCTCCTCAACACATTAATAAAAGCAAGGGTATTAAAGAGGATAGATATCGTCTTGATGTTTCTTATAACTTTCAATTGCATGAACTACTATGCGATTATCGCACTTTGTTCACATTTCTGCTTAATATTTTTTTATCCAGTTATGCAAAATACTATGTGATATATCGCACATTGTTCATTCCATTATGAGGCGTATATTTTTCACGTAAAATAGTTTATTTTTTATTTATTTTTAACATTCTATTATGTGGACGCTAGGCGATTTATCGTACTTTGTTCGTTGTTTTGCAAATAATGGTTGAGTCTTTTTTACTCTTCTCAGCGCACTTTGTTTAGCGTGTGAAGAATTGCTTTTTCTCCGAAATGTCTTTTCACCGTATTAAATACTAATAATACCGACGTTTGTACCAAGGAGAATATCTTCTCGAGGATATGCATTGTTACTTGTTGATATTTTTTTTAAGATAAATAGGAGTCACTGTTAGTGTTATATACTGAAAGCTTAGCTTTTGATGATATTACACTTTTACCCTTTATGAATGAGAAACATGTTAGATTAAAAAAATTCTACGTTTTGTTGTTTTGCATTAGATAGTGTGGGTCGTCATTGGGCGAACCGAAGATCATAATATCAGTTACTCGCGAAACAAGAATTAATGGTTCACAACCTAGATGGACATGAACACCCCATCGTGTACGGTTGTAGTGCCAACCGTACAATTTGTCTTGACTGATTAGTTGCACTAGTACATTTATGTGTTGAACATGATCCCAGCGAGGAGCAGTTCATTTTAAACTGATCGTCGTAAACGAACTAGACATCGGCTAATTTTTGCGTACTCTTAACCCGTACGATATTAAACAGGCATATACGTGTAGTACTTATTACTTTGATTCACATGGGTGAGACTTAGTGAACTGGACCAATAGACCCGTTGTCTTGGGTCATATTGCTGCATGTAAGATGTGCTGTTAGGATATTTACGGTCACCATTTGCATTAGTTTGATGATGTCCCCGGAATGAGTTCATGAATATTATGCTAAACCCTGCAAGTAGATGCATAATAATAATGTGATGAACGAGCACTAGCTTCGGTGAAATAATAATAAATTAATTAATTCTTGATTGTCAATAATCGAATTAATTAATGGACATTATATCTTAATCATGGGGAGATAAATCGAGTAATTATTATTGGAGTCTCATTTGTAAATTGGGCTAGGAAAAAGGTGTGCAATAATATTATAATGGTGTCCTATTTAATATTATTTAATGAATTAAAATAAGTGGATTGGTCCACAAGTATTTTAGTTATTTAAGGAGCCATAATCCTAATATCCTAAGGGTCCTTACTGTAGCTCTATATATACATCATTAAGCTCATGGGAAGAGAACACATGATCATAAATCATGTTATACACACCGCCATCATCTTATCTCTCTCAGTTGCCATTCGAGCTTTATCTTCTTCTTGTTGTTCCACCGGTACAAGATTAAGAGGTGTTTGAGATATACAGTAGAAGATCTGTAGGTAAACCGAGACAAAATATATTTTATCGTACAGAACTCACGGAGGTCCAATCAAGGCGTGCAGCATACCCAGACGATCGCCTCGACGAGAGCTTTCCAATGCCGTCGAGATCGCCGCCATCCGATGCCGCACGCGCCCTCACGCGCTACCGGAAGCTCTCAGGCAGCAAACTTCGTCTTGATCCGTTTGCACCCGCTTGATCCTGTTTTCGATCCGATCTTGTTCGTGCAGCCCTAAGATGTGATTTGCAGTCAACAATTCATTGGTGTGTTGTGTACGACCATCCAGAACATTAGCCAGACCGGCATAAATTTTAAGCCGTAAGTTCTTAACGCAAACCTTTAGATCCGCTGCGCATAGGTTTACGTTTTGCTATTGATTCGTGATTTGTACATAACGAGATCCTCGTAGATCCCAACAAGTGGTATCAGTGTACTTGGTTTAATTTGTTTTGTACAAGTTCGAATTTTTACGTCTTTATTTGTCAAGATGTGTTCAAACGCAGCCATATATTGGATTATATTCGCATAACTCGGTTTTGATGAATGTTGATGAATGTGATGTATGGTTTTAAATTTGTTTTTAAAGCCTCAGACATGTTGAGGAATTTTATGGATGAATGTTTGTAATAATTATTCGCTCGGGGGTTGACCGGATAGATTTAATTATTTGTTTAGAAAAACATGTATATTCATTCGTTGGATGTAGGATCGAATTATGTAATTTTGTAAATTATATTTTTTGTGTTGTATTCGTTGATTAATTGCCCCGAGATTACAAGAGATCAACGAGCCTCAAAAACTCATCCGGACTAGATCCCGGAGACCGCGCGAACTCGCACAGAAGAAGAAAAAAAAATTTGTCACCGAATTTCCGACCACCGACGGCGGCCAAGAGGTTTTGATTGGTGGGCAAGCAGTACAAGATCTACAAGGAGTCTACTGCAGTGGGAGTTCCAGTTGAACAGGGAAAGAATATACAAGGTTTCCTTGTTTATGGGAACTCAATATTTAAATTCATTATGCCATTATTTATTTATTTATTTATTTATGCATGTTTATTAATTATTGTATTTGCATGAGATTAATTTGGGATTGCATATTTATTTCTACATGTTAATTAATTATTGCATTTACATAGGATTAATTTTGAATTGCATAAATATTTAAATAAGTAAAAATCCTCATTTAAATTATATTAAGTTTTAGAATGGATTTTAAATTACAGTTAACTGTAAAATTCCTAAGGCCTCAATTTCTAATTTTTCGGGAAATCAATTAATTGCGGTATGGGCTCCCCCACGGGTGACATCACTAAAATTAATTGTAGGAAATTACCAGGACAAATTTCTAAAATTAGACGGTTAGAGGAAAGCTTAATTTAGAGTACGGGACGAACCACGGAGGACGTATAATCTTTTCCGTCCGACTTTAGGACCGAGAAATGGGATTCACTTAGAATGCAATTTATTTATACACTCCCCACGGGGTCCCTGAATTTATTGCATGGTCAAATAGAGACCGACTATTAATTTCGTTTCTCATGAATTTGGTTTTGACTTATGGAAATTAATGGGCCTTAGAAAAGCCCCTCTCTTGCGAATGTTGAGTAGTAGGGCGACCTACGTGGCATACTTACTCTCGGTGCTTTGAGATGTCGGTGAATTTAAGTTAATGCTATTTTGAGGATATCAATATTAATAGTTAAATTCAAAAGTGTTTAATTTGTAAAATTATTTTCGTGTTTCTCAAGCTATATTCATCATGTTGTTCAATCCGTTGTCTGTCATTCTAAAAGAAAATCAACTTGCTAGTCCCAAACCATTTGATTGGAAGAGAAACTTAGACATTGTCATGTCGATCACCATGGCTAGGGAAACTCCTGTAAGGGAACATGTCCAGAAGCTAATGGAGCAGTTCGCTCACATGGAGTCTGAAGGTGCTCACATTCGTGAGAACATCATGGTTGACATTATACTCTTCACACTGCATAAGGACCTCAACCAGCTTTGCTACAGTTATGACGAGCTTCTTCGAAAACTGTCAGTGGCTGAGTTGATTGGGGAACTTGAGACGGCTGAGATGATTATCAATGATGAGCTAGAGATGATTCTTGCAAAACATGAGATGGCCTCATCCTCCAAGTCCATAGGGATACAGAGGAAAAAGATCTCTGTTTAAGAGACAATGGAAACATCTAGAGCTGAGAGATTGGGACAGAAGGTCGATTGCCCTCTCCTCAAGAAAGGTAACTCTTTCGTTAATGTCGTAAAAACATATATAGCGGTTGTATCTACCAGAACCTGTTGTTTAGATACTGGAGCCACTGATCATGTCAGCAATTCATTGTAGGGGTTCCAGGAAACCAGAAGGCTTAGGGAGGGAGAGATCACCGTCTACATGGGCGATGCTACGAAAGTGGCAGCTATTGCAGTGGGAGACGTTACTTTATCTTTTAATAGTAGTATTTTGGTTTTGAGACATTTCCTTTATGTTCCTAGTTTTAGAAAGAATTTTGTTTCAGTTTCTAAACTCGTTATGGATGGTTTTTCATTTACGTTTGATGATATGCTTATTATTCGTTATGGAAAGTGTTTCATATGTTCTGGTTCATTAGTTGGTAATGTAAGTGTGAGCGTCCTGGTCCGGTTTGGAACGGATCGATCTTTGTCCTCGCCGGTAGAACGCCGGAAACCTGTAAGTAACTCTCACACCGGGGGTTGTGTCCGGTGAAGAGCCTCCGATGCTTAAGTCAGTATGTGTATGAGTATACTTAAGTGAAGAATGAATAGAATGTGTTTAGGGAAAAAGGCTCACCCCCCTTTATATAGGGGTGAGATACCTGCCCTAATAGCTGCCCGGATAAGGATGAGCTGGCTGCCCAAGCCGCCCGTCCGTACTCTGACACGCCGCGCACATGTCAGAGGTGGCGCAGGGCGTTGGGAGCTGTCAGAGGTGGTTATTGATATCCACCAATGCATTCTCGACACGTGTCCCCCTGCACATGGGGTAAATATTCTCCTGAAATTCGGTTAGAGGTTCCCACACGCGCCTGTGACTAGGCCGACTGGCGGACCCTCGAGGCGATCGACCTGATGAGGTCGAATAGGTTGCTCGATCGCTTATCTGGTCGAGCGATGGATTGGTCGACTACCTGCCTGATCGATTATCTGAATGTTCGATCCTCCCGCCTTTTTGCTTGACATCCTCTTGGTTTGACCTTCTCGACCGGCCGAGCAGACCGGTTTAGCCTTGTATATATAATATCCCATATCATCTAGTCCCCCCCACTCTGGTCGAGTCTAAATGACTCGATCTAAGAGTGAATTGGTGTTTATCGACCTCCTGGATGGCTCGTCGTCCGATATCGACCAGCCGATAAGTTTCCCGCTCATGTTTTCAAATAATTCCTCATTAATTGCTAGAAATAAAGTCGTCTTTTTCAAGTCCTTTCTGTCGCGCCCGCTTTCCTGCCACGCGTCACGTCTGCTGCATGTGTCAGGCGCTTTAATTATTACGCCTCCTCGTCTAACGCGTCCATTTTGAACTCCGTGAGAATTAATACTCCCCACCGTAGGATCTAGCTTTAATCCGACAACCCTTATCTTTAAACCTTTCAATCTTCCAAGATATAAATTCCATACTTAGCGTATTTTTAGACTTTTTCCACTTCTGCAACTCTTGTCTTTCTTTGTATCTGAACATCCTTTCTGCAAAACCCTACCTTTCCCGGTGATTTCTCCTGCAATCCTCAAGCTTTTCTAATCCTTTCATCTGCCGTCATGAGTAAGTTACTCTTTACTTGAATTTACATTTCTTGCGCTTCGAATTCGTGTGTTTTTGAATTTTTCAAATTGGGCATCTTGGATCTTGCTGACTGGGCATTTTGAATTTGTGTATTGGGCGTCCTTGTTTGATTGTCAATTGCTGCGGATTTTGCTTCCTTCTTAAAAAATCCCCCGGAATCTTTGTTCTTCCGCTTTAATTTCTCTGAAATTGCCCCCTTCGTAGGACACTAGTTTTTTCTCTTTTTGATTCCGTTTTTGTTGTTTGATTTTTTTTTCTTTTTCAGATCCTGTACCTCCATCTCCTTCTTCGACCACTTCCTCTGATTCAGTCCAGATACTACCTTCTGCACTAGAGGCTGTTCCTCTCTCGATTCTTCGCCCCGGCGATACTGTTCCTATCCGTGTTTTCACAGCTCGCGTTGCTTTTTCCAACTCCGGGGATACTATGGATAACATCCCTCTCCGCCGACGTCGACCTGCTCTTGGCGCGTTAGACGAGCCAGAGGAGAATGAGGTTATTTCTCCTCAGCCCACTTCTCCTCCATCTTCAGCCATCCCGCCTTCTTCCTCCGCACCTTGACCTTTGAACTCTCCACCTAAACGATCCTCGACCAAAAAACTCTCCAAGCGTTCCTCTTCTACCTCCCTCTCTCACCCCTGGTTTAATCCCGAGAAAATCGGCCAACCTCTTGGTTGGGCATTCCTTAGGTCTTCTTCCTCTGACAAATATGATCATCCTCCGCGTGATTGTTATACTTTTTTCGAGATCCAGCTCAAACTTGGTCTCTGCTTACCCCTAAGTCCCGAGCTGCTTCGCATTTGCGAGTGGTTCTCGCTTCCCCTTCATCAACATCCTCCTAACGCTATCCGTTTTATGAACACCTTAATTATTCTCTGTCACGTCCGTTTAGGTCGATTCGACCTGGATTTCTTCCATTATTGCTATACCCCCTCTAAACAAGGTCTAGGCCTTTATTTGAAAAGTCGCAATGGCGCCCATTTTATTAATGATATTCCTTCTAATCTTCCCAAGTGGAGCGACAAATTCATTTTTGTTCGGCCTGACGCCCTTTTTCTTGGCCCTCGATCCCTTGGGTCAAGGAAGTTTCACAAGAGGCTGCTTCGGCCCCTCCTCCAAATCATCTTTTCGACCAACAGGTCCATACTTGGAATTCTAAGACTGTCGAGTCAGAAAAACTACTTAAGGACGAGAACCTTTTCCACTACTGTGGTCTTCTCACCTATGAAACCTGTCCTCCTCCTACCGATGAGATCCTCGATCTCATTCGGATTGAAGATGATCCAGGTAATCCTCGAGCAGGCTGGTCAAGTGTTCATGCGTTTCTCTGTTTTCATTGTGAGTATTTTTTGCTGATTATCGAATATAATATGTGTTGTGATTTTCTTGCAGAGATTCCCAGTTTCAACATCCCCTCGAGGAAAACTCCTCTAAAAAAGAAGTCAGGGGTAGCCTCTGGCTTGACGAGCGACAAGGCTGAAGGATCGACCAATTCTGGTGGCTCTGGACCGGAGCCGCAGCAACGATCGCCTCCGCGAGAGACTCCGCCGCCTCCTCCACCGCCGTTGAAGGAACAACAGCAGCAACACCTGCAACAACAACCTCCACCCCGACAGCAGCAGCAACAACTTCCACCCCGGCAAAAGCAGCAACAACAAACACGCCAAACCCCTCCACCTCCTCCTGGGAAGGTACCACAGTCGTCTTCTACCTCGGCCGCTGCTGCCCAGTCCTCGAGCGCGTCCAAGTCTGACGATCGTCAAAACAAAAACGTCGACCGCCAAGCTATCGACCGCCAACAGAAAGCTGACGGTCGCCACCAAAAAACCAACGATCGCCACAAAACCGACGACCGCCATCGAGCCGACAACCGCCAACAAATCGACCCTCGAGCTCCCAATCCGAAGGATGCCACTCTTTCCAAAGCCACGGACAAGTCTTCCGAGCCTCACATCTCATCCAAGGCCCAGACCCAAGAAAAACCCCCCTCCAACCGACAGTCTTCTACCCCACCTGAGGGATCGACCAAGGCTATGGTCGAGTCCCACAATCAAGATGGTGGGGGACGAGAAGTTACCCTGGGCAAGCGTTCTCGCATCGACCAAGGTGAGGTGGTCTGGAAACGAGGGCGTACCAGTCATCAGTGGCCTGATCCTCTGGCCCCGAAATCAACATCTCTTTTATCGGCTTCCGTAAACGAGGTGACCGACTGCCTCGAGGGTGCCCTTCTCGAGGACGACCGCAAAAGGGCTAGCGTCACTCTGCCCGAGGTTGGCGATAAGCTCGTGCAGTGGCTCGCCCAGGTATTATTCATCTCTAACTTTACATTGGTTCTTCTCATTTTCTTTTGTCGATACATATGTTGAATTACCTTATCGTCTTTGTCGATAGGGCTTGGTCGACTTTTTACCCTTGGCCAAGGAGGCCCGAGACAGCTCGGGTAAGTCGATAAAGGGCCTCGAGGGCACCATCAGCTACCTACAAGATAAAAACTCGACCCTTGTGCAGCACAACGCGAAACTCTGCGAGACCCAAACAGAACAGAAGGCCGAGCTCGAAGTCAAGGTTAAGTCCCTTGATGAGGTGCTAGCCAAGAAGAATAAGGCTCTCGCGGAGAGAGAAGCCGCACTCGCGACAAAGGAGATTGTGGTGGCGGAAAAAGAAACTGCGCTGAAGGAGAAGGAGGTGTTGCTCGGGTAGGAGAGGGCTGCTCGAGTCGAAGCAGAAAAGGCTCGGACTGAGGCGAAAAAGTCCCGGGCCGAGACGGAAAAGTCTCGGGCCGAGGCGAAAAAGTCTCAGGCCGAAGCGGAGAAGGCTCGAGAAGGAGCAGAGAAAGCTCGAGCTGAGCTGGAGGCCACCGTGGCCAAATAAAGGGCTGTCCACGCCCATCAATGCAAACGTTACGTTGATGCCGCTGCTCTCCTAGCTCGGCAAATGATGTGGGGCACCACTACTAGGAAGCTCTTCCTCCGAGAGTACCGCGAGCAAGTGGTGGCCGATTACACGCGGTCACCACAATATTTGAAGGAGGTGCAAGATTTTGGGGTAGACTGCTTCCAGTTTGCCCTTCAGAAGGCCGACGAGCAGATCGCCGAGGACGACTACAAGCAGCTCGACCCTGGGGCTATTTGGGAGGCCCTGCCCAAGGTCCCTCCTAGATTTCAGGGTGATCCCAACTTACCGCCTGAGCACGAGTGGTGGTCAGGGCTGCTCGAAAAGACTCTGGCTCGATCGGACACTTTGAAGAAGACTTATGCTCTACCCGATGGCCTCATTTCTCCTGCCTCGATGCTGGTCGTGCTGACCGAGTCTATTCGTCAACGCCCCTCGATGAAGCTTGTGACTCAACCTCAGGGACCAGCCATCAGCCAGAACAGAATGCCAATATGAGTAACGCTGACTCGACCGCAGCTCCTCCTCCTTATATTGGCTTTATACTTTATGCTTTGTCCTTCTTGAATTCGGATTATGTACTTCAATGAATTTTGTAATATCTTTGAAATGGCAATATTTGTTTTTGACTTGTCTCTATCTTCAGTAATGCTTTTTGGTAATTTGACTTGATGTCTTTGTCGTAACACTTCGATGGAAAAACCAAAGCGGACTTCAGGGTATGATTGATGCAAACTTTGATATATGATCAACACGCTTTCATTAGTCGGCCCATTCTTCATTATTTAAACAATGTTTGTATGTTTGCCTCATGATCACTTGACTAAATTAGTCTTAACATACACACGTACACACATGCCCACCCCTGGAGGTGGTCGAAGCATGCGACCATCCAGCTTCGTGGCCTTCAACGTGATGGGTTTTGAATCTTTGAACACATGCCCACCTTCGGAGGTGGTCGAAACATGCGACCATCCAGCCCGTGGCCTTAAACATGATGGATTTTCGATTTTTGAACACATGCCCATCCGTGGAGGTGGTCGAAGCATGTGACCATCCAGCCTCATGGCCTTCAACGTGATGGGTTTTGAATTTTTGAACACATGCCCACCTTCGGAGGTGGTCGAAACATGCGACCATCCAGCCTCGTGGCCTTAAACATAATAAGTTTTCTGCGCCATTGGATTTCTCTTTTACACTCAAGCTTTTGTGCTCGTCCTCTGGTCTTGAAGTTGCGCTCATCCCGGTGCTCTTGTCTCCATGTTTTCTCACCTGGCTATAAGGTCTTCATTGCGAGGAATTTATCTTCACACTTGCCCACTCGCGAGGAATGTTGTAACAAGTGACCACCCAGCCCGAGGGCCTTAGCCATGGTGGGTTTTGGTCTTCACACTTGCCCACTCGCGAAGAATGTTCTAAACAGGAGGTCTTCGACCAACCTGCCCACCCTAAGGGATGTTCTAAACAATTGACCACCCAGCCCGAGGGCCTTAGTCATGGTGGGTTTGGTCTTCACACTTGCCCACCAGCGAGGAATGTTCTAAACAGGAGGTCTTCGACCAATCTGCCCACCCCAAGGGATGTTCTAAACAAGTGACCACCCAGCCCGAGGGCCTTAGTCATGGTGGGTTTTGATCTTCACACTTGCCCACCCACGAGGAATGTTCCAAACAGGAGGTCTTCGACCAACCTGCCCACCCTAAGGGATGTTCTAAACAAGTGACCACCCAGCCCGAGGGCCTTAGTCATGGTGGGTTTTGGTCTTCACACTTGCCCACCCGCGAGGAATGTTCTAAACAGGAGGTCTTCGACCAACCTGCCCACCCCAAGGGATGTTCTAAACAAGTTACCACCCAGCCCGAGGGCCTTAGTCATGGTGGGTTTTGGTCTTCACACTTGCCCACCCGCGAGGAATGTTCTAAACAGGAGGTCTTCGTCCAACCTGCCCACCCAAGGGATGTTTTAAACAAGTGACCACCCAGCCCGAGGGCCTTAGTCATGGTGGGTTTTGATCTTCACACTTGCCCACCCGCGAGGAATGTTCCAAACAAGAGGTCTTCGACCAACCAGCCCACCCCAAGGGATGTTCTAAACAAGTGACCACCCAGCCCAAGGGCCTTAGTCATGGTGGGTTTTGGTCTTCACACTTGCCCACCTGCGAGGAATGTTCTAAACAGGCGGTCTTCGACCAACCTGCCCACCCCAAGGGATGTTCTAAACAAGTGACCACCCAGCCCGAGGGCCTTAGTCATGGTGGGTTTTGATCTTCACACTTGCCCACCCGCGAGGAATGTTCCAAAGAGGAGGTCTTCGACCAACCTGCCCACCCCAAGGGATGTTCTAAACAAGTGACCACCCAGCCCGAGGGCCTTAGTCATGGTGGGTTTTGGTCTTCACTCTTGCCCACCCGCGAGGAATGTTCTAAACATGAGGTCTTCGACCAACCTGCCCACCCCAAGGGATGTTTTAAACAAATGACCACCCAGCCCGAGGGCCTTAGTCATGGTGGGTTTTGATCTTCACACTTGCCCACTCGCGAGGAATGTTCCAAACAAGAGGTTTTCGACTAACCTGCCCACCCCAAGGGATGTTCTAAACAAGTGACTTCCAAGTTAAACCACACCACATACATCCTGTCATCCAAATTATACCAACATTCCAAGCATAAGAAAATGTGCAATAAAGCAAGTAAAATCAGAAGAATCACTGAACTTCATTGACTTTTGAGCAAACTTTGCAATTTACATCTTTGTTCGAATTTTCCAGCTTTCTTAAAAAAAATAAAAAAATTTCACACATAATATTTTTTCAAATTAGCTATGTTCCATGACCTGGCAAGTGATCGACCTTCAGCATCCTTCAGCGAGTACGCTCCTCCTGCGTGCACTCGCTCGACCAGGTATGGCCCTTCCCAGTTCGGCTCCAGCTTTTCCACATGCTTGAGCACATCGACGCGTTTCCAAAACAGGTCTCCCACTTGGAGTCTGCGAATTTTCACCTTTTTGTCATGAGCGACCCGCATCCTCTGCTTGTACGCCTCCACCCTGATTGGTACTCTTCCACGCAGCTCCTCAATAGTATCCAGGGCTGCCATTATTAGATCCTCGTTATGCTCAGTATTATATGTGCTCGACCTCTGGGATGATAGTTCGACCTCGACCGACAGCAACGCTTCCATTCCATAAGCTAAACTGAAAGGGGTTTCTCCTGTTGTCGACCTCGGGGTTGTGCGATACGCCCAAAGTACCAAGATCAACTCATCGACCCATGCTCCCGAGGCCTTTTCAAACTTTGTTTTCAGCCCATTCAGTATAATTCGGTTGGTCACCTCCACCTGGCCATTGACTTGCGGATGAGCGACGGAGGCAAAGTGTTGCTCGATTTTCATGTCTTCACACCATGCTCGAATTCTCTTGCCATTGAACTGAGTACGATGTCGAAAATCAACACTTTGGGTACGCCAAACCGGCAACAAATGTTGTTGTATAGGAATTTAATTACTTTTTCCTCCGTAATCTTCGCCAAGGGTTTGGCCTCCACCCACTTTGTGAAATAATCAACCGCCGCTATCAAGAACTTCCTCTGCCCCGTTCCCTGAGGCATCGGCCCCACCAGGTCGATACCCCACTGGGCGAATGGTATGGGGGCACCCATCTTCGTCATTGCTTCTGCCGGTTGGTGAATAAGGGGGTCGTGCTTTTGGCATTGTAAGCATTTGATCACCATCACCTTCGCATCCTCCCTCATCGTCGGCCAGAAATATTCTGCCCTCAAAATCTTTACAACCAAGGCCCCTGACTTACTATGATCACTGCAGCATCCCTCGTGCATCTCTTTCAGCACATATCGACCTTCTTCCTTAGTAACACAACGCAGATGCGGCCCCGCATACGACTGTTTGTAATGAATGCCTCCATGTTCAAAAAATCTCCTCATCGCCTTTATCGTTCCCCCTTTCAGCTCCTCTAAGATCGGGGCCCTCCAATCCTCCACCTCCTCAATCTCCGCCACTTCCGCTTCGACCACACTCTTTTCGAGATGCAATAAGGTGACACTTCTGCTCTTACAATCCACCAAGCTTTGAGCAATTTTCGATAACAGGTCCGCCCGACCATTTTCTCCTCGAGGGATCTGTATCAGCTCGAATGAATCGAACTCCTCTTTCAACTTCCTCATCTCATCCATATACTTTTGCATCCGGTCCTCCTTAACTTCAAACCTCTCCTGAAACTGCCCGACCACCAACTGAGAATCAGAATGCACTTGTAACTTTCGGGCTCCTCCTGCTTTGGCTAAACTCAAGCCTTTGATCACTGCCTCATACTCAGCCTCGTTGTTGGATATCTTGAACCCCACTTTAGCCGCAAATTCCAAGTAATCGCCCTTAGGAGAGACAAGGACAATTCCCAATCCTGCCTCGCTTCGTGCCACTGATCCGTTCACAAACAACTGCCATATTCCTCCTGACTCCTTCTCAACTTTCGTGCCTTCCTGATAAAATCGGCCAACACCTGCGCCTTTATGGCCCTCCTCGGCTCATACAACAAAGAATATTCACTCAATTTGACCGCCCATTTCACCAATCGACTAGAGACCGATGGTCGGCTAAGCATTTCTCCCAGCGGCATGTTTGTTCGCACCTTCACCTTATGATTCAAGAAATAAGGTCTCAACTTTCGAGCAGTTACGACCACAAGCACACTTCTCGATCTCCGAGTACCTCATCTCTTCCCCCTGCATCACCCTACTCACGTAATAGATAATAAATTGTGCTACCCCTTCCTCCCGCAATAACACCAAACTCACAACCCTCTCTCTGATAGAGATGTATAGCACCAACTCCTCGCCCTGTACAGGTTTAGCCAATAAGGGGAGGTTGGCTAACACCCCTCGCAACTCCTCAAATTCCCTCTGCGCCTCCTCCGTCCATTGAAATTTCACACTCTTCTTCAATGT
This sequence comes from Striga hermonthica, assembly GCA_902706635.1. NCBI lineage: Eukaryota > Viridiplantae > Streptophyta > Magnoliopsida > Lamiales > Orobanchaceae > Striga > Striga hermonthica. Next base: position 2,823,542 of record CACSLK010027831.1, on the reverse strand, counting down.
TTTGAATAATGGGCCACTTTTCTTTGCCACCTTCGATATGATACAACTCAGCCCCGCAATGCGATCAGCTAAGATCTGCACTTCCTTAACATTCGTCGATGGCTTCATCTCCATTACGGCTCGGACTTTCTCAGGATTCACTTCAATACCTCTCTTGGTCACCAGGTAACCCAAGGACTTTTCCGGACTTCACCCCGAGCGAGCATTTAGCCGGATTCAGCTTCATCCCGTACCTCCTCAAAGTCATGAATGTTTCCGTTAAGTCCCGCACATGATCCATCTCCTCCTTGCTTTTCACCAACATATCGTCCACATATACCTCCATGTTCCTCCCAAGTTGCTCCTTAAAGATTTTATCGACCAGCCTTTGATACGTGGCACCAGCATTTTTCAGGCCGAACGGCATCACTATGTAACAATAGGTTCCCCGACTTGTTACAAAACTCACCCGCTTCCTGTCTTCTCTCACCAAGGGAATTTGATGATATCCCTGGGAGGCATCCATCAGGCTCAGCAGTTCGCACCCCGCTGTTGAGTCGACCAGCTGGTCGATTCTGGGCAGTGGGTATAAGTCCTTTGGGCATGCTTTGTTCAGATCACGGAAATCAATGCACATCCTCCATTTTCCCTCCGCCTTCGACACCATTACCGTATTCGACAACCACTCGGGGAACTGGATCTCCTTGATATGCCCCGCTCCCAATAGCTTCTCGACCTCCTTCTCAATGATCTTGTCCATCTCCGCACCATGGTGCCTTCTTTTCTGCTTCACCGGCCTCACACTGAGGTCGATGTTCAGTCGATGTTCGATCACCTCCACACTTATCCCAATCAACTCCTCCGCTGTATAAGCAAAAACGTCAGCGAACTCCCTAACCAGATCGATCAGCCTCGACCGAATAGGCTCCTCCAAGTCCTTCCCGATTCTGAATTTCCTCTCCTCGCACCCCTCGATCATCTGGATCTCCTCAACTTCTCCTCCTTCGACTTGGTCTGCCTCCTCGCCAGTTGCTTGTTATTGTTCACTGTTGTTTGATAGCAGCTCCTCGAAGTGAGTTGATCGCCGACAATCTCCCCTACGTTTTTGCCCACAGGATACTTGATCGTCATGTGCTACGTGGATACGACCGCCTGGAACGCATTCAAGCTCGTCCGCCCCATAATGATGTTATAAGATGATTCAGCTCCTACGACCACAAACCTCACCATGCGCACCTTCCTCAGCTCTCCTTCTCCCAACGCCACTGGCAAGCTTATCTCGCCCATCGGCATCACCTCTCCTCCATTAAAAACATAAAGTGTCGTGGTCACCGATTTTAACTCCTGATATGGGATACTATATACTAGACCGGTTCGATGGGCTAATTGGAGGAAATAGGCCGGTTCGTCGGATTACCTAAATAAGAACGGGTCGAATGATATGATCGAGCAGGACCAGACACCTGCAATGGAAGACAGAGAGCAGACAACATGGACTAACGAGATCAGAAGTGGTCGACAAATACGAGTTACTCGAGGAGTTGGTCGAGGGAGGATGGTCGGATAGGGCGCGGTCATGCAGAATTGGTCGAACATCGGAGCGCACAAAGGAATCCCCAGCACGTGAGAGGAAGGACACGCGGCGTGCTATGAGTGGGCGATAGCTATAACGAACTCTGACATTCTCTGACAAATGGGACGCGTTTTCGGACACCAAGGATAGTGGAGGCGCGCGGTTGTACGGACGAGCAGAGGACAGCTGGCCGAACTCGCCTTACCCGCGCGTGTAGAACAGGTAGCTCGCCCTTATAAATAGGGGCGAGAATTCTCACTTTGAACACAATCTCTCATACTCTCACATATTTACTGATATACTTTCTCTCTCAAGATCTGACTTGAGCGTTGGAGGCTCTTCACCGGAAAACACCTCCGGTGTGGGAGTTTCGTGCAGGTGCCGCGTTCAACCGGCAAGGAGAACGAGTTTAGGGCGACTTCCAGCCGGTCAGGGTGCGAGACTTGTATTATTGGCGTCGTCTGTGGGACTCTCGTTCAAAAAGTTGTGTTCTGAGCTCAGCTATGGTGGACGGAGTTCCTCGAGTGAATTTGCAGTCGTCATTTGATGAAGCATGGACGACGACAAGACCGATGGGAGCAGGACCTCCACCCGGATTCTCTGGACCATCCCGAACACCGGTGACCCCAATGCCGATTCCCCAGAGTACAGCGATCCCGGGTGGAGGAGAAGGCACGAGCAGGGAGCACGAGGCTCGTGAAGCAGCGCCGGCAGTCCTCACGCCGTTGCAAGCAGGCCCGGTTGTGACACAACAGGTTGAACCAGCGGTGCAGACAGTGGTGCCACCGACAGGAGGAGCGCCGCAACCCCCTGCTCAACAAATGGTGACCATGACGAGAGAAGAAATGCAGAGGATGATGGCCAACGCGGCGACACAGGCTGTGCAGCAGGTCACTCACCAGACGTCCCAGGCTGCTACCACACCGACCACGGTACCAGGAGCACAAGAGGAGGACGTGTCGAGTTATGGCGGAGGAGGAGAACACAGAGATAGGGCAATGGAAAGGATGGTCGAGCAGCTCAGGCAGCTGCAGGAGAAGGTGGAAGGGAGGCCGGACAGGCGTGCTCGAGGACACCCGTTCTCGAGGGATATCCTAGCTGCACCACTGCCTGCGAGTTTCCGGGAGATAAGTTTGATTTTTGATGGGTCGAGCGACCCGTCGAGGCATGTAAGAGCATTTGAAAACATGTCTGTTTTGCACGGGTATTCGGATTCGGTCAGTTGCAGGGCTTTTCTGTCGACCTTACGAGGAGGCGCGCTCGACTAGTTCCACCAATTAGCTCCCGGTTCGATCAAAGACTTTGAGGATTTCGCAGAACAACTTACTAATCAATATTCAAGCGCGGTCGCCCAGGAGAAGACATACCTCACTTTGATGGCGATGCGACAAGGCGAGAAAGAGTCCCTGCGGAAATATGATGCTCGATACAATCAAATGTGTTTGGAGGTGCCCACGGCGGGCGACGAGGTGAAGGCAGGAGGATTGATTAGGAGTCTGCGACTAGGACCATGTCGAACGTCACTGGCAAAGACGCCCGCTCGAACTTACGATGAGGTGATCAAGAGATGCAAGAAGTACATCAATTTGGAAGAGACAGAGGCAGAGTTCCTAAACTCGAAGAGGTGGCGAGGCCTGATCAAAGGAAGGAAAAGACGAATTCGCCCAGGAGAGGATCACCTAGGAGAAACCCCTTAAAGAATGGCTCATCTAAGAGAGCGTCGCCCAGAAGGGAGGGACGAAACCCGTTTCACGGAGGGCGAGAGGACCATTGGCAAGGGCGACCTCGGTTACCCAATTGTCAACGATATAACACTTTCACTCATATTAATGCCCAAATGGGCGAAGTCCTGGCGGCCATCGAGGAGAAGCTGGAGAGTAAGGAGGTCACGTGGCCAGCGACGAGGTTTGAGGGGCCGACCAAGCCTAGATCTGGTAAATACTGCAGATTCCATAGGGATTATGGACATAATACAGAGGATTGTAGACATTTGAAAGATGAGATTGAGCGCCTCATAAGGGCAGGACATTTAAAGGAGTTTGTCATTCAGGATCGACCACGAGGAAAGGAGAAAAGGAGGTGCAGGGAGGATTCGGTAGCGAGGAATGACAGAGACGATGATAGGGAGGATGACGACATGGGGGAAAAGAGGAGCCGAAGGAGTGGTGCTCGAGAGGAGCCGAGGGTGGAGATACCAGCAAAGAGGGGCACAATCTATATGATTTCTGGAGGACCCACAGATGGGGATTCAAATAATGCGCGAAAGGGGCATGTGCGAGCTGTAAAACGCAAGAGAGAGGAAATCGGGATAACTGGTCGAATGCCTATAATTAGCTTTCGAGCAGAGGATGCGGAAGGGATCTTATTGCCCCTTAACGATGCGCTAGTTATCACGGCGGAAGTGGCAGGTTTTGATGTGAAGAGGGTGTTCATCGACACAGGAAGCTCGGTCGATGTGATGTTCTATGACTGCTTCCCGCAGATTAACAAACATCTGAATCTGGAACTGAAACCGGTAGCGACGGCCTTGTATGGTTTTAACGGAGGAGAGGTAATGCCGATGGGTGAAGTAAGTCTAACTGTGGCGTTGGGATCGGGTGATACTAGGAAGGTGAGGATGGTGCGGTTCGTGGTAGTAGGAGCAAAATCGTCCTACAATATCATATTGGTACGGACGGGGTTGAACGCATTCCAAGCAGTTGTGTCTACATACCACATGACGATCAAATATCTTGTGGGTGAAAATGTGGGCGAAATTGCTGGAGACCAGCTCACATCGAGGAGTTGTTACCACCACTGTTAGCAATAACAAGCAAATGGCGAGGAAGCAAGCGAAAGGAGGGGAGGAACGGCCCGATCGACCAGGAGGATCGAGGTCGAAAGAAGAGAAGGGACGTCAAGACAAGGGAAAGGAGAAAATGGACATGCAACCAGGGGGCGAGGTGGAGGAGGTCCAAATGGTGGAAGGGAAGGATGATCGAAAATTTAGAATTGGGAAAGAGCTGGGAGAGTCAATCAGGTCGAGGTTGGTAGACTTGATAAGAGAGTTTGCAGATATTTTCGCATATACTGTGGAAGAATTGACAGGGATCGAGGCCAAGATAATCGAGCACCGGCTGAATATCGATCTTAGTGTGAAGCCGGTAAAGCAGAAGAGGAGACATCATGGAGCGGAGATGGACAAAATTATCGAACAGGAGGTCGAAAAGCTATTTAACGCTGGGCACATTAAGAAGATTCAGTTCCCTGAGTGGCTATCTAACACGGTAATGGTATCCAAATCGGGAGGAAAGTGGAGGATGTGTATCGATTTCCGTGATCTAAATAAGGCTTGCCCGAAAGATCTATACCCGCTGCCAAGGATCGACCATCTGGTGGACTCCACGGCGGGATGCGAGTTGCTCAGCTTGATGGACGCCTCACAAGGGTACCATCAAATCCCCTTGGCAAAGGAAGATTGGAAGAGGGTGAGCTCCATAACAAGCAGAGGCACCTATTGTTATGTGGTCATGCCATTTGGACTGAAGAATGCCGGGGCCACTTACCAGAGGTTGGTTGACCAGATTTTCAAGGAATAGTTGGGGAGGAATATGGAGGTATATGTCGATGACATGCTGGTAAAGAGCAAAATGGAGGTGGACCACGTAAGCGACCTGAGAGAGACTTTCCAAACACTGAGGAGGTTCGGCATGAAACTTAATCCGGCTAAGTGCTCATTTGGCGTAAAGGCAGGGAAGTTCTTGGGATAGATGGTGACAAAGCGGGGAATAGAGGTGAATCCCGAGAAGGTGAGAGCTGTGATCGAGATGAAGCCACCAGCCAGTGTGAAGGAGGTCCAAATTCTAACTGGTCGAATAGCGGGGCTGAGCAGATTCATTTCCAAGGTAGCTGAGAAGAGCAGTCCTCTGTTCAAAACCCTTAAGAATAGCTTGAAGTTTCAGTGGATGGAGGAAGCCCAGAAGGCCTTCGAGGAGCTACAAGAAGTGCTGGCAAACTTGCCCTTACTAGCTAAGCCAACACAGGAGAAGAACTTGTGCTCTACATATCCATGGGCGAGAATGCGGTAAGCTCGGTATTGTTGCGAGAAGAGGGAGTGGTACAATTCCCAATATACTATGTTAGTCGGGTGATGTAGGGAGCAGAGTTGAGATACTCGGAAATTGAGAAATGTGCATTGGCGGTGGTCGTGATGGTCCGAAAGCTGAGGCCATATTTTCTAAACCACAAGGTCAAGGTGCGCACAAACATGCCATTGGAGCAGACTTTAGGTCGACCAGCAGTATCTGGTCGACTAGTGAAGTGGGCGATTGAGCTGAGCGATTACTCTATAACATATGAGCCAAGAAGGGCAATCAAAGCGCAGGTCTTGGCCGATTTTGTAACACCCCGCCTTATCGTGAAATCAGAGTGCAAAAATTTCGCAAATTTATTTAAAAATAAAATCTTTTACTTTGCGAAAGCTGATTCGGGGTGCTACCGTAAAACGGGACTTATTTTGGAAAACCGTTATTTTAATTTTTAGCAAAATCATACAGTTTACTGAAAACATAAATTTTTCCAAAAGTCCGGTCAAAACATAAGTTCATCAACGTCAAAGTCAGCGGAAACGTAAAGTCGTCATAATATATACAATCATATCATAAAAATCCTGAAGTATCCGTCATCTCACGCACCCGGCCCGATATCCTGACCTGAAAAACATGATAAAAGTGGGAAGTGAGAACTATGACACTGTGCTCCATGGAAACTCATACTTATGTAAACATTGAAAATAATAACAACATCATGATCTTGGCATATACATAACCTGAACATGAAACCGGTAATAACATGAACATGAATCTGATATCATCACGTGAACGTGAACCATGACCATTACCTCATCTGCCGGCACAAACTAATGCCGGACACCATGTGCACACTCTAGTGGGCAGACTAGGGCCACTAGAACCCAGAATGGACCCGCGACTATTCCGAGCAGATACATGACATGAAATATATACCTCAAACATGGTACCGTAATTATAATCAATGTAGTACTTAGTCTGAGTCCCCACCTGATCCGTGAAAATAAAGGCAGTGCTGATACTCGTGACCTGATCAAACTGAAATATAATATACACAATTACTAATGACTATGCTCAGACTGTTAACTTAACTGATTAATTATGTTAAGATGCTCTACTGAACGTGACTTAATATTTGGACTTAACCGGAATAACCGGAACTGAACTGACATGAACTGATCGGACATGAACTTACTGAACTGAACTGAACCCGAAATTTTAACTGCAAATGTCACTGAAATCATGAACCGGGGCTGAAACCATAAGGTACTGACTGAACCGGTAAAAAAAATGGGACTGAACCGGTCCAGCCGGTCTGAACCAGACTGCCGGTCGGCTGAACTGGGCAGTCGGGTGCTGGCTCGGCCAGCGTGATGCAGAAGTGGACCCCGACCCTACCAAGCCCAAGCACGGAACGCGTTTAGGCCAAGAAAAACAACGTCGCAAATGGACGCACCATCGGAGGTATCGGGATGTTTATCGAAGGAGTG
>CACSLK010027831.1:2789497-2805966 GCA_902706635.1 Striga hermonthica | reverse complement strand
GTGCACATGGTGTCCGACATTAGTTTGTGCCGGCAGATGAGGTAACGGTCATGGTTCACGTTCACGTGATGATATCAGATTCATGTTCATGTTATTACCGGTTTCATGTTAGGTTATGTATATGCCAAGATCATGATGTTGTTATTATTTTCAATGTTTACATTAGTATGAGTTTCCACGGAGCATAGTGTCATAGTGCTCACTTCCCACTTTTATCATGTTTTTCAGGTCAGGATGTCGGGCCGGGTGCGTGAGATGACGAATACTTCAGGACTTTTATGATATGATTGTATATATTATGACGATTTTACGTTTCCGCTGACTTTGACGTTGATGAACTTATGTTTTGACCGGACTTTTGGAAAAATTTATGTTTTCAATAAACTGTATGATTTTGCTAAAAATTAAAATAATAGTTTTCCAAAGTAAGTCCCGTTTTACGGTAGCACCCCGAATCAGCTTTCGCAAAGTAAAAGATTTTATTTTTAAATAAATTTGCAAAATTTTTGCACTCTGATTTCACGATAAGGCGGGGTGTTACAGATTTCATATGGGAGGGTACGAAGGAGGAAGGAGACGAGGAAGGGGTGTGGCAGTTGTTCGCAGACGGCTCAGTGTCGAGGAGCGGGGCTGGCTTGGGGATAGTCTTGATTTCGCCCAAAGAGGACTACTTGGAATTTGCCGTCAAAGTAGGATTCCGGGTATCAAACAACGAGGCGGAGTACGAAGAGGTTATAAAGGGGTTACAATTGGCTCTGGCCAGGGGCGCTTGGAAAATCCAGGTCTATTCCGACTCCCAATTAGTGGTCGGTCAATTCCAAGAAGGGTTCGAGATCAAAGAAGATCGGCTGCAGCGTCATGTGGACAACATGAGGAAGTTGAAGGAAGAATTTGGGTCGTTTGAATTAATACAAGTACCTCGGGGGGAGAATGGTCGAGCTGACTTGCTGTCTAAAATCGCGCAGAATTTGGTAGATTGTAAGAGTAGGAGTGTGACCCTGCTCCACATGGAGAAGAGTGCGGCTGAAGCCGAGGTGGCAGAGATCGAAGAAGTAGAAGATTGGAGGGCCCCAATCCAGAAAGAGTTGCGAGAAGGAACCAAAAAGGTGGTGAGGAGATTTTTCGAGCAGGGTGGGGTCCTCTACAAGCGATCTTATGCAGGTCCACATTTGAGGTGTGTATCAAAAGAGGAGGGTCGGTATGTTTTACGAGAGGTGCATGAGGGGTGCTGTGGCGATCATAGCAAAGTCGGAGCCATGGTAGAAAAAATCCTAAGAGCAGGGTACTTCTGGCCGACAATGAAGGCGGACGCTAAGGAAATGGCCAGGAGATGCATGCAGTGCCAGAAGCACGGCCCACTCATACACCAACCGGAGGAGACGATGACCACGATGAGCGCGCCAATTCCATTCGCGCAATGGGGAATCGACCTTGTAGGGCCAATGCCACAGGCGACGGGGCAACGGAAATTTTTAATTGTGGCAGTTGACTACTTTACGAAATGGGTGGAAGCTGAGCCGTTGGCCAAAATTACAGAAGAAAAAATGATCCAATTCCTTTACAATAACATTTGTTGTCGATTTGGGGTCCCTAAAGTCCTGATATCTGATAATGGAACTCAATTCAACGGCAAGCGGGTGAGGGCATGGTGCGAGGAAATGGGCATCGAGCAGCACTTTGCCTCTGTCGCCCACCCACAGGCCAACGGACAGGTAAAGGTGACCAACAGGATCATCCTAAGCGGACTAAAAACAAGACTGGAAAAAGCTTCAGGGGCGTGGGTGGATGAGTTAACATCCGTGCTCTAGGCGTATAGAACCACTCCAAGGTCGACCACCGGCGAGACGCCCTTTAGCTTGGTGTATGGGATAGAGGCACTTTTACCAGTTGAGCTGGAGCTACAATCCTAACGATCGAGCACTTATAACCAGGAGCAAAATGAGGAACTTATGCTAACTGCCCTGGACACTATTGAAGAACTCAGAGAGCAAGCCTCGACCAGGGTTGAAGCATACAAACAACGGATGAGAGCAACACATGACAGGAAAGTGAAAATCCGCCGATTCCAGGTGGGAGATCTGGTATGGAAGAGGGTAGATGTGCTCAAGCATGTGGGAAAGTTATAACCTAATTGGGAAGGGCCGTACTTGGTCGAAAAGGTTCATGCAGGAGGGGCATACTCGCTGAAGGACGCTGAAGGCAGATCACTGGCCAGGTCGTGGAATGTAGCCAATCTTAAAAAATATTATGTGTAAAATTTTTTCTTCTCATGTTCGAGCAGTTGAATCGCTGTAATCCTCGTGCGGGAAATTATCAAAACGGTCGATTTCTGTATTGAAATGTTCCTCCCTGCCAATGTTATTAATTTGTTACAATTATGATTACGAACGAACTCCATTTGGTTTATTCAACGACGTTGTGCATACTTTATATGATCACAAGAAGACGCTCACGAGGAACGCCAATCACTCACGTGATCCTCCTCCTTAAAAAATACAAAAGTCCTTCGTTTATGGAACACCACGATCGAGGGGTAGGCGAAGGTCGCTTATTTTCAGGTACACTCTAAGGGGTGGGCATGTGGTCGACAACGTCCACACCTCCGGGCTGGACGACCACAATGTTTTCGGAACATCCCCTAGGGTGGGCAAGTGACAAGACCAAAGTCCTTCGTTTATGGAACACCCCGATCGAGGGGTGGGCGAAGATCGCTTGTTTTCAGTACACTCTAAGGGGTGGGCATGTGGTCGACAACGTCCATGCCTCCGGGCTGGACGAACACAATGTTTTCGGAACATCCCCTAGGGTGGGCAAGTGACAAGACCAAAGTCCTTCGTTTATGGAACACCCCGATCGAGGGGTGGGCGAAGGTCGCTTGTTTTCAGTACACTCTAAGGGGTGGGCATGTGGTCGACAACGTCCATGCCTCCGGGTTGGACGACCACAATGTTTTTGGAACATCTCCTAGGGTGGGCAAGTGACAAGACCAAAGTCCTTCGTTTATAGAACACCCCGATCGAGGGGTGGGCGAAGGTCGCCTGTTTTCATCGTTTCCTCGAGGAGAGGAACGATGGAGACCAGAGTCTGTAGTAAGAATAAAAATAAGTACAACACAGGGCAGGATGCTCGAAAATAATGTTAAGAAGGAAATGTACCTGCGTCACTGCACGAACAGCGTATTCGGCCTGATTACGACGATTCACCCCCCAGCGATGTGTATCGTCGAATGGTAGGAAGCTTATCAGCCGAGACACAATCTCTCGAGGGCCGACAGACACAAGTGAAAGAGAAGAATACGAGGGAGGAGGATTCCCAGAAGAAGTCGCTTTAAGTTGTGGTCGCTTGGGGAAAGGCAGAGGGTTAGCTGAATGAGGACCAGTCACCTCGGTTTGGGGACGCTTCTTGGAGGCGTCGCCCTCTTTGGTCGAGTGGGAGCGATGGCGCTCGACTTGCCTGGGAGGAGGAGAAGGAGCCCGCTGCTTGCTCGAATGGGAAAAGGCACCGACACCGGACTTCTCTGATCGAGAGGTTACGTCTTTGGTCGAAAGTTGCCACTTGGACTTCTCGAAGTTGGCGGGCGTGTCCTTATGAGCGGACCTTCTATCACCAGATTTTTTGAGGTCAGGCTTATGCAAAAATCCCTTTGCACCAACAGATCGCAAGTCAAAAACATAAGAGGACAAAATTCAAAGCATATAAGGATGGCTCGAGCACCTTCCCGGGCCGTATAATTAACTTCAGCAAGTTTAGGGTCGACGCGAATTTGAAGAATGGTCTCGGCGAGAGAAGGAGAAAACGCCTTATGGGTCAAAATTCCACAGTAATGGAGAAGGTTATCATTTTCGAGTAAAGGAGTAGAAGCAACGGGATTGGAGTTCCACACTTGTATGCGTCGGTCGAAAAGTGGGTTAGCAGCAGGACGAGCAGGTTTTATGGGCACCTCTGTGAGCCAAGGGATGGGTGCCCAAGGGTAAGGCTTCGGGGGGCGTATATACACAAACTGGTCTTTCCACCTCGGCACATTAGATGGTCGATCAGTAGTAAAACAGGCTTTATTCCGGCTTTTCAAATAGAGGTCGTCTGATTGTTTGGAAGCAAAGTAGCAGTATACAAAAAAAAGTCTAAATCTACTCTACCCATGCGAACTATGGACAAAATAATAAAGGACGCTAATGTCCTAAAAGCGTTAGGGGTGATTTGGTTGAGAGGCAGGCCGTATAGGCTGCACAGGTCGAGCAAGGCCGGGCAGATAGGGAAACGGAGGCCTAGGTCGAAATGGACGCGGAAGAAAGTGTAATAGCCCTCAGGAGGGTTATCGAAGGTATCATCATCATCAGGAGTGCGAGCGGTCCCAAGATGGCCAATTGCATCAAAGTCGAGACGGGAAGCGCTCGAAGATGGTTTAGAGGGTTTGGACCGTTTGGATGGCTTAGGTTGAGGGGAGTGAGAGGGCATGGTCGAAGAAACGGGAACGCGAGCAGACAGCGGGACATGGTCTTGAGGATCATCCTCGTCTTCAATCTCGTCATCCTGACCGATATCTCGATGAGAACGCTCGGCGGGAGGAGAAGAAGGGCGACTGGTGACCTCATCTTCAGGCTGGTCGACAAGATAGGTGGAGGGAGAAATGGCAGTGGCTGTAGGGCTATCGCTGGTCGTCACAGGGAGAAGAACGGAAATGGGTTCAGGTTGAAGAATCTCTTGCACAGAATCGCTCGATAGGCTGAGGGTCGCAGAAGAAGAAGGGGAAGTTAGGTCCTTCCCGCTGTGTCGGTCATTCTCACTCGAAGTAGCAGAATCTGAGATAAAAGGAAGAAAAACTATAATCAATCGAAGGAAGGAGCAAAAGCAGAGAAGAAGGCAAAAAAAAAAGTGAAGGAAAGCACAGCGGGAAGGACGAACAATGGACGGAGCCAGAATCGAGAAGAGGTTCGAGGAAAGGAGGGAGAACCCAAAAATTAAAAGTTAACAAACACAAATCGAAGGACGAAGAAGACTTACTCATGGTAGGCGGCGGAGAATCTGCTGAGAAGATGGAAGATTCAAGATTGCTGGATGCTCGACGATTGTAAAAAGCTCTAGTGAGACGGAATGCGACAGTGGAGCAAAGGGAAAAATTCACCAAGTATGGGTACTTATAGGGGCAAAGAGCGAGGGGGAGGAATTGCAGACCGTAGGATCACAAGTAATGAAGGGCTACGATCAGGGAGCAGGCGAACAGACACTTATCTCAGACTGTAGGATTAAAGTAGAAAATCCAACGGCAGGAGGAAAAGAGGCGCATAAAGGGGTGTGGGGCTCGAGGCAGTGTGGGCCACGAGGTTATCATTATCTCTGAGCAGCTGAAAAGACGCATCCCAAAAGGGTGGGCAAGTGACAAAATTCGAAATTCAAAAAAATGCAAAGTGGCGAATAGGAGAGGAAATGAACATACGGAAAAGGAAAATGGGTCAGTTGGTCGAAAACAAAGAAGCAGAACCTCCTCGACATAGACCGAAGCCTACTCTTAGATCGAGTCATTCAAACTCGACCAGAGTGGGGGGACTAGATGATATGTGATATTATATACTAGACCGGTTCAATGGGCTAACCAGAGGAAATAGGCTGGTTCGTCGGATTACCTAAATAAGAACGGGTCGAATGATATGATCGAGCAGGACTAGACACCTGCAATGGAAGAAAGAGAGCAGACAGCAGGGACTAACAAGATCAGAAGTGGTCGACAAATACGAGTTACTCGAGGAGTTTGTCGAGGGAGGATGGCCGGATAGGGCACGGTCATGCAGAATTGGTCGAACATCGGAGTGCACAAAGGAATCCCCAGCACGTGAGAGGAAGGACACGCGGCGTGCTATGAGTGGGCGATAGCTATAGCGAACTCTGACATTCTCTGACAAATGGGACGCATTTCCTGACACCAAGGATAGTGGAGGCGCGCCGTTGTACGGACGAGCAGAGGACAACTGGCCGAACTCGCCTTACCCGCGCGTGTAAAACAGGTAGCTCGCCCTTATAAATAGGGGCGAGAATCCTCACTTTGAACACAATCTCTCATACTCTCACATATTTACTGATATACTTTCTCTCTCAAGATCTGACTTGAGCGTTGGAGGCCCTTCACCGGAAAACACCTCCGGTGTGGGAGTTTCGTGCAGGTGCCGCGTTCAACCGGCGAGGAGAACGAGTTTAGGGCGACTTTCAGCCGGTCAGGGTGCGAGACTTGTAATAACTCCATATTCAACTCCTTATTAATTTGTGCAAAACAGTCATAGAACATCACGTCTACCGAACTCCCAGTATCGATAAACACCCTCTTCATGTCAAAGCCTGCAACCTCCACGGTTATGACCAAAGCATCGTTGTGCGGTAAGACTACTCCCTCAGCATCCTCCGCCTTAAAACTTATCACCGGCATACGAGCCGTAATCCCCACCTCCTCTCTTTTCCTTTTCACAGCTCGAGCATGCTCCTTCCTGGCCCTATTCGAGTCGCCATCCGTTGGCTCTCCGGAAATCATATAAATCGTCCCTCTCTTCATCGGGGATTTTCCTCCTCCTTTATCACCATCTATCCTCGGCTTCTTTCCTCGACCATCTCGACCATCTCCATCGCCTCTTTCCTCGTCCCTGTCACTCCTCTCCTCTGAATCATCCCGACACCTTCTCCTCCCTTTCCCTTTCGCACTATCATGATACACAAACTCTTTCAAATGTCCTGCTCGAATCAACCTTTCAATCTCATCCTTCAAATGCCTGCAGTTCTCCGTGGTATGGCTGTAATCTCAATGAAATCGACAATATATATCCGATCTGGGCCGGGTCAGGCCTGTGAACCTTGTCTTCGGCCACGTCACATCCTCGGTCGACATCTTCTGCTCCATGGCCTCGAGCACCTCCGTCAAATCTTTCCTCAAGGGTGTAAAATTATGATACCTCTGTCTTTCGAACAACAATGGCCTTCCCTGCCACCTATCATCCCTCTTCTCTCGCTTCGAATCTCGACCTCCCCCCTGGGTGATATCTTTTCCGACCCACTTCTTTTGGGCGAACTCCTCCTCGGCGACCTCCCTCTTGGTGGGCTTTGCTCCTTCTTTGGCTCTGGTCGAGCCGGCCCTTCCAACTTTGCGAATTCTACCTCTATTTCTTCCAAATTAATATATTTCCTCCAACGCTTCAAGACCTCCTCATATGATCGAGCAGGGGTCTTTGCTAGGGAAGTTCGGCAAGGCCCTGCTCGAAGACTTCTTATCAATCCTCCCGCCTACACCTCATCTGAGGTCGAGTGCACCTCCAAACACGTCTGATTATATCGAGCAACATACTTCCTCAATGACTCCTTCTCCCCCTGTCTCATTGCCATCAACGTCAAATACGTTTTCTCATGCGCCACCGCACTCGAATATTGATTGGTAAGCTTGCTGGCATAATCCTCAAAATCCACAATTGACCCAGAGGGTAACTGATGAAACCAGTCAAGTGCCCCCCGCACAAGGTCGATAGAAACGCCCTGCAACAAACAGAATCAGAATACCCATGCAACACAACCATATTCTCAAAGGTCCTCACATGCCTCGATGGGTCAGAAGACCCGTCATAAACCAAGTTGGTTTCCTTGAAATTATTCGACAAAGGAGCAGCGAGAATCTCCCTCGAAAAGGGATGTCCTCGAGCTCTCCTCTCCGGCCTCTCCTCCACCTTGTCTTGTAACTGGCGCAACTGCTCCGCCATCCTCTCTATCGCCCGATCTCTTCCAACTCTTCCCTCTCCATAACTGGACACATCCTCATCTTGGTTTCCGGCCACTGTGGTCGACGAAGTGGTGGCATGAGATGTGTGGCTCCTAACTTGATGCACCGCCTGCGCGACCGCGGCCGCCGCTATCATCTGCATCTCCTCCCGGGTCATCGTCACCATTTGCTGACCGGGAGCTTGTACAATTTCCTGTGGTGGCGCTCCTCCTTGCGCCATCGCTCCTCCTTGCACCAGTGCCAGATTCGGTGGCGGCGGCGGTGGCATCGCCGCCGCGGCTGCTGCGTGAGCTTCCTGGGCGCGACTGGATCCGGCGTCTCCTCCAGGAATCACTGTCGACGCTCCCACACCCTGAAGGACGGGTGTAGGAGTGACCGGTGTTTGCGAAGGGCCAGAGAAACCCGGAGGAGGGCCTTGTCCCATCGGCCTGGTCGTCGTCCAAGCGTCGTCGAACGTCGACTGCAAGTTAGTTCTGGGAATCTGTCCGCCATAGCTGAGCTTCAATCACAACCTTTCGAACAAGAAAGTTCCCACAGATGGAGCCAATAATGCAAGTGTGAGCGTCCTGGTCCGGTTTGGAACGGATCGATCTTTGTCCTCGCCGGTAGAACGCCGGAAACCTGTAAGTAACTCTCACATCGGGAGTTGTGTCCGGTGAAGAGCCTTCGATGCTTAAGTCAGTATGTGTATGAGTATACTGAAGTGAAGAATGAATAGAATGTGTTTAGGGAAAAAGGCTCACCCCTTTATATAGGGGTGAGATACCTGCCCTAATAGCTGCCCGGATAAGAATGAGCTGGCTGCCCAAGCCGCCCGTCCGTACTCTGACATGCCACGCACATGTCAGAGGTGGCGCAGGGCGTTGGGAGCTGTCAGAGGTGGTTATCGATATCCACCAATGCATTCTTGACATGTGTCCCCCTGCACATGGGATAAATATTCTCCTGAAATTTGGTTAGAGGTTCCCACACGCGCCTGTGACTAGGCCGACTGTTGGACCCTCGAGGCGATCGACCTGATGAGGTCGAATAGGTTGCTCGATCGCTCATCTGGTCGAGCGATGGATTGGTCGACTACCTGCCTGATCGATTATCTGAATGTTCGATCCTCCCGCCTTTTTGCTTGACTTCCTCTTGGTTTGACCTTCTCGACCGGCCGAGCAGACCAGTTTAGCCTTCGGTATATAATATCCCATATCAGTTGGAAATTTGTATGTTCTCAAACCAAACTCTCTCACACTGCAACAAATTGAATTGAATAATATCATGACTAGATCTAATAAGAGGAAGGAATCTTCGAGTATGAATCAAGCATATCTTTGGTACCTTAGACGTGGGCCATAAACCATAGGATGATTCAAAAATTAGTGGCCAGTGGACTTCTTGGTCCATTGGAAAAGCACTATCCAACTTGCGAATCATGCCTGGAAGGTAAGATGGCCAAGAGGTCGTTTACGGCAAAGGGGTATAGAAGCCAATAAGTGCTAGGATTGATTCATTCTGATTTATGTGGTCCTATGTCGATCCAAGCTAGATGAGGTTTTGAGTGTCTCATTTATAGATGATTATTCGAAATTTGGGTCCATTTATCTGTTGCACCGCAAGTCCGAATGCTTTGAGAAATTCAAGGAGTATCGGGCAGTTGTGGAGAAGCTACATGGCAAAAGTATCAAGTCACTTCGATCTGATCGATGTGGCGAATACCTCTTTGGAGAGTTCAGGACATATTTATCAGAAGCTGGGATTGAATCCCAATTAACTGCACCCGACACGCCCTAGCAGAATGGGGTTGCAGAGCGAAGAAATAGGTCTCTTATAAAAATAGTAGGTCAATGATGAGTTATTCTAGATTACCAGATTAGTTTTGGGGTTTGGCTCTAGAAACAACATCGTACGTCCTGAACTTGGTTCTATCGAAGTCAGTAGAGACTACTCCTTACAAATTGTGGAAAGGACGAAAGCCCAGTTTTATGCATATTTGAGTATGGGGTAGCCCTGCACATGTTTTAGTGCAGGAGGCTGGCAAATTGGAAAAGCGTTTAGAAGCATGAGTTTTAGTGGGCTATCCCAAGGAAACGAATGGTGTATTATTTTATAGTCTCGAGGATTAGAAGGTGATCGTCAGCACGAACACCAAATTCTTAGAAGAAGACTATATCATGAATCACAAGCCCACCAGTAGACTAGTCTTAGAGGAGTTAAGAGAAAAAGTCGATAGTTCCCCACCGAGTGCGCAAGTAGATACATCACATAATACTGCAATACGTAACAGTGAGAGTGTACCAGTGCAGACAATACCTCGTTGTAGTGGTAGGGTTTCTCAGTTACCCGGCTGATGGATAGGTCTTGGAGAGTCTAAGGGCTCAGTTCCAGGAAACCTAGAATTGGACCCAAGAACCTACAAAGCAAATTCATGGAATGTTGCAATGAATGCTGAAATGGGGTCAATTGACTCTAATCAGGTTTGGGATCTGGTAGAACCACCCGATGGGGTATGACCCATTGATGTAAGTGGATCTATAAGAAAAAGAGAGGATCGGATGGGGAGGTGCAAACCTTCAAAGCTGGGCTTTTGCGAAAAGTTATACCAGATTTAGGGTATAGATTATGATGAAACCTTTTCGCCAGTAGCTATGCTTAAGTCCATTCGTATTCTCTTGGCTGTAGCCGCTCATATGGATTATGAGGTTTGGAAAATGGATGTCACGATGGCTTTCCTTATCAGAAACCTTCAAGATTCATTGCACTAGTGTGTAATCTTAATCGGTCCATTTATGGACTAAAGCAAACTTCGAGATCTTGGAACATTCAGTTCGAAGAGGTGATCCAGTCGTATGGGTTCACTCAATGTCCGGATGAGCACTGTGTGTACAAGAAAATCAGTGGGAGCGTGGTGGTGTTTCTTGTGTTGTACGTAGATGACATACTTCTCATTGGAAACAGTAAAAAGGAGTTGTCAGACGTAAAGGTGTGGTTGTCTAAGCAGATTGATATGAAGGAATTAGGAGAAGCGGGACACGTTATTGGTATTAGGGTCATTCGAGACCATAAGAAGAGAATGTTGTGCTTATCCCAGTCTTTATACAAAAATACTGTCTTGACTAGGTTCAGCATGCAGGATTCTAAGAATGTTACCTTGCCTTTTAGGAAAGGAATCCCTCTCTCTAAGGAGATATCTCCCAAGACGTCTCAAGAGATTGAGGACATGAAGACAGATACTTATGCATCGGCAGTATGAAGTCTTATGTATGCTATGCCTTGTACCAGGCCAGATATCAGCTATGTCGTTGGCTTAGTTGCTAGATATCAAAGTAATCTAGGTAGGGAACATTGGTCTGTGGTGAAGCATATACTCAAGTACTTGAGAAAGACTAAGGAGTACATTTTAGTTTACCGTGCAGACATCTTGTTACCTCTGGTTACAGTGATTCTGATTTTCAGTCAGATAGGGACGAGAGTAAGTCAACCTCTGGTTATGTGTTTACCTTGGGAGGTGGAGCCATTTCATGGAGGAGTGTTAAGCAGAAATACGTGGCAGACTCCACCATAGAAGCCGAGTACATAGCAGGCTCAGCGGCAGCGAAAGAGGCAGTTTGGCTCAGAAACTTCTTAGTGGACTTAGAGGTGATTTTCAGTTTGTCACGTGGTATCACCGTGTACTGTTGATAGAAACCACGAGCCCACAGAGCAAGTAAACACATAGAGCGCAAGTAATATCTGATTCGAGAGATAGTTGGTAGAGGAGACGTTGATGTTGCTAAGATTACATCTGAGGACAACCTAGCTGATCTCTTCACGAAGGGTTTGCCGGAGATGGTCTTCGTCAAACACGTGATAGGAATGGGAGTGTTTGTAATATTTTTGGGTAGTTGGTAACCGAGTTACCAGGACTCGAGTCGTTCTCAAAGGAAGGCTATTCGGACACGGATTCAAACAACAATCGACTTACACAAGAAAAGAAAATAAATATCCTAAAAACTCTACTCGTAAATTGGGGTTTGATTAAGCTAAAGATGGCAACTTTAAACTAAACGAAAGCAAGACTCAACATTAACTAGCAAGCAACACCTCATATTGCAAGAAAAGGAAAAATAAAGAGAAAAAGAACAAGGTACTCCTAGACCCGAGATAGAAAGAAGGCCCTCATAGGTTCGGGAACATACAACCAAGCAATAGTCACTCGCGATCAATTAATCTCTCAATCAATTCTTGCTCATGCAATCAATAAAAATATCACATAATCCCTAGCCTACGAGGATGATAGCATAATCGACTATGGATGTGCCTATCTTAACCCTAGAATAACTCAATAAGTAAAGACAAGCAAGACTAACGAAATCATGAACCTTAAGCGAAGTCTCCACGTCATGCATCCACAAGAAGAAATAAGCCGAAACGTTGTAATCTTGATGGAGAAATATTACAATTGAAAAATAGGGTCTTGGAGCCCTTAGAGAGAGAAAAAAAGTTAGAGAGAAGGGAGAGAAAGAAAGTTGTAATGTTGATGGAGAAATATTACAATTGAAAAATAGGGTCTTGGAGCCCTTAGAGAGAGAAAGAAAGTTAGAGAGAAGGGAGAGAAAAAATACGAAGAGAAAAATTTAGCAAAATGAGGAATTCTCCTAAAAATACAAAGCATAATGTCTATTTATAGCTACACCACAAACACACACAAAAACACACACATTAAATGAGAAAACTCGCGAGTTAAGTGGTTTTCGCGAGCAAAAGTGAGATTTTTGCGGGCGCGAGTGAGGGGGGCAAGTACGCAGCATATGGAGAACTCGTGGGATACAAGGAACTCGCGGGCGAGGAGAAGGAATTCGCTGGCGCAGAATTTGAAGGCTGTGCATGTAGCTAACTCGCGAGTTGCAGCTAACTCGTGGAATTTCGTTTGCGGGCGCAAAATTTGAAGGCTGTCCTTGTAGCTACCTCGCGAGTTGCAGCTAACTCGCGGAATTGCATTTGCGGGCGTGGAATTTGGAGGCTGTAGGCTACTCTTAGCTCGCAAAATGGTCATAGGTCGTGGAAACATTTTCGAGGGTGCGAATCTTTGGGGGGCTGAGTGCTGGACTTGAAACTTTGTCCCAGTGACTATGGCTCGACTTTTAAGGCTCTAATTTCTCGCACACTTATCCGATTGACTTCAAACTTTGACCCACGCTTCCCAAATCTCGTTCTCCTCGTCTTGAGATGCTCAAATCGATATCACCACGCATTTAATAAGTATGCTCGGAACGACTCGGAAATTGTTCGCGTGGTTCGGACACGGTTCGGATGGCTCGAATACATCTTGGAAATGGCTCGTTTCACCAAGCATATTAATGATGGACCTAATCAACACCAAAAACGGTCGATTTCTGTATTGAAATGTTCCTCCCTGCCAATCTTATTAATTTGTTACAAATATGATTATGAACGAACTCCATTTGGTTTATTCAACGACGTTGTGCATACTTTATATGATCACAAGAAGACGCTCACGAGGAACGCCGATCACTCACGTGATCCTCCTCCTTAAAAAAGACAAAAGTCCTTTGTTTATGGAACACCCCGATCGAGGGGTGGGCGAAGGTCACTTGTTTTCAGGTACACTCTAAGGGGTGGGCATGTGGTCGACAACGTCCACGCCTCCGGGCTGGACGACCACAATGTTTTCGGAACATCCCCTAGGGTGGGCAAGTGACAAGACCAAAGTCCTTCATTTATGGAACACCACGATCGAGGGGTGGGCGAAGGTCACTTGTTTTCGGTACACTCTAAGGGGTGGGCATGTGGTCGACAATGTCCACGCCTCCGGGCTGGACGACCACAATGTTTTCGGAACATCCCCTAGGGTGGGCAATTGACAAGACCAAAGTCCTTCGTTTATAGAACACCCCGATTGAGGGGTGGGCGAAGGTCGCTTGTTTTCGGTACACTCTAAGGGGTGGGCATGTGGTCGACAACATCCACGCCTCCGGGCTGGACGACCACAATGTTTTCAGAACATCCCCTAGGGTGGGCAAGTGACAAGACCAAAGTCCGTAAGGAGCACACATCAACATATTGGGCGACAATTAATTGCGTATCGTGGAGGACATCGAGCATAAAGTTAAGAGCAGCAAGTGGTGTCTATGGTTTATCATGTTATGGGGCAACAATTAATTGCGTATTGTGAAGGACATCGAGCATAAAGGTAAGAGCAACAAGTGGTATCTATGGTTTAGCATGTTATGGGGCGACGATTAATTGCGTATTGTGGAGGGCATTAATCAGCATATTCATAAGGAACACACATCAACATATCTACAAGAAGTCATAATACAAAACAACACAAAACAAGGAAGGTAGAAGCATCACGCAACACGAGGAAAATGAAGTTAAGGCTTTCATTCAATAACAAGTACAAAATTACAAACTACATTAGAATAAAAGATGCAAATATATTGCCAAATGCATAAAAACTACTTCGGGGGAGCCATGGTAGACGGAGCAACGCTAGCCGACTGAGCAGCGACGGTAGAAGATGATGAGGCAGCAGCCGAAGCTTGCGCAGCGGGCGTCGATTGGGCAGTAGTGGCGGAGGACACGGCAGCAGCAGTCGATGGAATGCTGGCAGCTGACGGAGCAAAAGCAGCAAATCCTAGCTGAGCCGCTGTGGTCGAGGAAGCAACTGTAGAGGAGGAAGAAGCAAGGGTGGTCGAGTGCGAGGCAACATTTGAAGAAAGGGAGGCGGCAGCAGAGTGAGCGATGGCCAAGGCAGATGGATGGGAGATGGACGATGGATTATTGGTGGTCAAAGGCTGAGGAGGAAGGACGGCCACTGCAAGACGGACCAAAGGCGCCTCGCCAGGCCTAGGCAGGTCGAATGAGCTCTTCAAAGAGGGATCCCCCGCTAAAGCCCTCTCTAAAGATGCGGCCCACCATGGATGCTCGGCAGGCAAGCTGGGGTCACCGGTGAAGCTAGAGGGGGCAGAGGGAATCGCCTCCCAAGTTTTGTCCTGGTCAAGCTCGCGGGTGAATACCCTTTCTTTCAGCTGACGCTCGACCTCCTCCATGCTGTAGGTGTAGAAGTCCATCCCTATCTCAGCAGCCTCTTTGAGGAACGCCGTCGAGCAAAGATAGTCTTTGATCAGCTGCTCCCGATAAGCCTTGAGGAAAGCCTGACCGACTTGGGTCCTCCACAAGGCTCGACGGGACTGCTCGATCGCAGTAATAGCAGCGGCCTCGACTTCCTTCTTTCGACTAGCCCGCTCCACCTCAAGAGCCTTGTCCTTGCCCTGCAGCGCATCCTTATACCGCTGCTCATCCTTTTTTAGCTGCTCCGCCAAGGCGTGGCGTGTCTTGAGCAGGTCCTCGTTCTCGGCCCTCAACCTCCTATTCTCCTCCTCGAGACGCCTATTGTCGCCCTCGAGCACAGGAATTGGGCGACCAGTGCTATTCATCGTTTCCTCGAGGAGAGGCACGATGGAGACCAGAGTCTGTAGTAAGAATAAAAATAAGTACAACACAGGGCAGGATGCTCGAAAATAATGTTAAGAAGGAAATGTACATGCGTCACTGCACGAACAGCGTATTCGGCCTGATTACGACGATTCACCCCCCAGCGATGTGTATCGTCGAATGGTAAGAAGCTCATCAGCCGAGACACAATCTCTCGAGGGCCGACGGACCCAAGTGAAAGAGAAGAATACGAGTGAGGAGGATTCCCAGAAGAAGCCGCTTCAAGTTGTGGTCGCTTGGGGGAAGGCAGAGGGTTAGCGGAATGAGGACCAGTCACCTCGGTTCGGGAACGTTTCTTGGAGGCGTCGCCCTCTTTGGTCGAGTGGGAGGGATGGCGCTCGACTTGCCTGGGAGGAGAAGAAGGAGCCTGTTGCTTGCTCGAATGGGAAAAGGCACCGACACCAGACTTCTCTGATCGAGAGGTTACGTCTTTGGTCGAAAGTTGCCCCCTGGCCTTCTCGACGTTGGCGGGAGTGTCCTTATGAGCGGACCTCCTATCACCAGATTTTTTGAGGTCAGGCTTATGCAAAAATCCCTCTGCACCAACAGATCGCAAGTCAAAAAAAAGAGTTAGTAAAAAACATAAGAGGACAAAATTCAAAGCATATAAGGATGGCTCGAGCACCTTCCCGGGCCGTTTTATTAACTTTGGCAAGTTTAGGGTCGACGCTAATTTGAAGAATGGTCTCGGCGAGAGGAGGAGAAAACGCCTTATGGGTCAAAATTCCACAGTAATGGAGAAGGTTATCATTTTCGAGTAAAGGAGTAGAAGCAACGGGATTGGAGTTCCACACTTGTATGAGTCGGTCGAAAAGTGGGTTAGCAGCAGGACGAGCAGGTTTTATGGACACCTCTGTGAGCCAAGGGATGGGTGCCCAAGGGTAAGGCTTCGGGGGGCGTATATACACAAACTGGTCTTTCCACCTCGGCACATTGGATGGCCGATCAGTAATAAAACAGGCTTTATTCCAGCTTTTCAAATAGAGGTCGTCTGATTGTTTGGAAGCAAAGTAGCAGTATACAAAAAAAGTCTAAATCTACTCTACCCATGCGAACTATGGACAAAATAATAAAGGACGCTAATGTCCTAAAAGCGTTAGGGGTGATTTGGTTGAGAGGCAGGCCGTATAGGCTGCACAGGTCGAGCAAGTCCGGGCAGATAGGGAAACGGAGGCCTAGGTCGAAATGGGCGCGGAAGAAAGTGTAATAGCCCTCAGGAGGGTTATCGAAGGTATCA
>CACSLK010027831.1:2774544-2789397 GCA_902706635.1 Striga hermonthica | reverse complement strand
ACGGTTCGGATGGCTCGAATACATCTTGGAAATGGCTCGTTTCACCAAGCATATTAGTGATGGACCTAATCAACACCAAAAAGACAAGAAAAGTACGTCGAACTAGAAAAACACAATACGAAAATAAAAATACACAAAACACAATAAAATGGATCGGTCGACACTAAAACAAACCTAAAAACACTAAACTAAAACACATAAAACACACGAAATATAGCACAAAAACACAATAAACAACTCCCCCACACTTAACTCTTTGCTTGTCCTCAAGCAAACAAAACAACAAGTAGCTAGAAAAGGAAAATTGAAAAGTCCAAAATTAACGATCATGCGAAATGAAACTCTCATTATCATCCGGTTCGTGAGCTTCTTTTTCCAAACGAGGTGTCCGGACGAGATGATCTAGGTTTAACCTTGAGGGGTTTCCTCGAGTTTCCTAAACTGGGTTCCCAGGCTCATTATCCCAATACACGAAGTGGCTCGGAATAAGAGGAGCCTAATCTGTACTTCCTCGCGAACTCACACATTTTTTATTCTTTTTTTTCGAAGGGAGTGGCGCACAATGATACATCAAGAATACAATAACATACTCATTACAACTCAATCGAAGCATACCACAAGTGCATAGATAACACGTTTACAACGATAATCGAACATAAGGAAAGCATGCCTCAAGACAATCAATCGAGAACAAAGAAGGTACAAAACAATTCCGTGAATCCACATGCGGGTTCCAATGTCAACGAATCATCATTTAACTTTAAGAAAACCGTCAAATTCATCAAGTACATAAAGCATGAACGATAATAGTGAAACCAATCAACAATCTCGACTCACCACTTAGCTATCTCGACTCTCGAACAAACATTGAGCATCATGCAGGAGAGGTGACTCAAACACTCAAAAACTCAAACAAAGCTGGTCCACGACACAATAAATACAAAAATTAAGGCACCAAAAACGAAGAAAATATCACATAAACATGCATAAGCACGAAAATCCCTCCCCCACACTTAAATCAAAGCAATGTCCCCATTGCTTGACCAAAAAGCATAAGAGAGAGCACATAATCATGTAAGTTCATGCGATGAAAATGAAAACGGAACACAATAAACAAATAAACGACAAAAAGACAAACAAGAAGACACACAAGAAACAATAAAAGAAAAAGAAAATAGGAAAAGAAAATGCATACTCTACACGGTGGTGCACCACCGTGTGTCTAATGGTGTTGGTCCAGTGGGAATAACGAGAAATGATCTGAATGTCCTCGAGTGCAAAATAAAGCCATATGAATGAGTGGACAATAAAAGCATATCGATCCATAAGTCAACCAGGCACTATTAGATTTGAAAGCATAAGAGAATCTCATCCTTCGGCTCCAAGTAATGGCCACATGTATGTGTCTCGGAGAGATAATAACCGGGAATTCAAAAACTCGACGAAGACACACGTAAGCGTGAAAGATCAAAATACGGGCCTTTAGAATACCGTGTTTCGTGTGGCTTGAGGGGCTATTTATTTTCGATAAAAAGCAAAAAATGAGAAAACGCAATAATCGTGGGTTGCCTCCCACGAATCGCTCATTTTAACGTCTTGAGCACGACGTCCCCAACGAAAATCAACCAGGGTCCAAGAAAAAGTGTCGATCATGCCACGCCTTTGTATTCTCTAAAAGTAGCCGATCTAGTAACATGGAACAAAGGCGGGCCAAATACACTCTTGTGGCCGAATTCTTGTGAAACCGAGCACGGATATCAACAACCACCAAGAGAAGAGATAAATCTTTACGAGCCGAGGCCCCATGCTCGACCTCTAAAAATATAAAAATGTCTGTGGAGCACGTCGAATCAATCCCGGGCATCAGTTGCACTATCTCGAACGTGTCCTCATCAAGCTCAAGCATCGGGAGCACGGGCGTAAGCACACTAAACTCCTCCAAATGGTCACGGTCCTCAATAATACGAAACGACGACCCAAAGGACATGGGAACCACGACATACTCAACATCGCAAGCCGACTCATCAATCAACGCACACCTTGGGTCAACGACATCACGTAATAGCTCGGACTCCTCCTCAACAACATCCACAAAATCATCAACTACCACATCCTCCTCCTCAATATTATCCTCCCAAGCACTATCAACACCGTTCGGGACAATCGAATTCTCAAATAAATTCTCTCCCATCCCATACACCATATCAACACCCGATTCTACATACTTACTCTCAACAATATAATTTGAACTCAAAGCACAATCACCGGGAGAGAAGTTTGACGTACCTAGTGTAGAATGCACGGCCGAATCGTCAAGTGAGGAGATTTCTCTAACAACCAAATCATCAATGTCCTCACTTGTGTCGAGAGATTGTGTTCCATCATAAACTAGAGTGAGGCCCACCTCTTTCAAGGAGGCAAACCTATCCACCATAGCTCGAAATTCGTCTTCTAACCGAGTGCTCTCTTGAATAACCCTCGCCGATAGAGAACAATATCTACCGAGCAGAATGTGAGATGTGTCCTAATCAAGGAAATAGACCACGGTAGAGTCAAACTTCGTGAGTGTGATTTGAATAACAGATGGAATGGAAATGCACCTCCAACTATAAAACTCCTCAATGATCGGCATGAGGCTCGCGAGTGCCTCTTGAGTGCTCGTCAACACCTCCTGGTGACTTCGAAAGGCACATCCGTTGATGGTATTGAAGCTTCGGTCCTCGGTGTACAAGGTTGCCAACCGATTGGTGCTCAAATGATGGAGAGGATAGAACATGGGACTCAGTTTCTTCTTTCTCAGATATGGGGGCCATTGAAGCACGAAGGGATTGATTGCACTCCTCTAAATGCTCCATAATCTCGGCTAGATTGACTCGAGAAGCTTCTCGAGTCGGCTCGGGTGGAGGTGCCTTTTCATAATCGGGAGACGGTGGATAGTAGTAGTCCGGAGGTGGAGGATTGACATAAGGTGGCTCGTCATGTCCCGGAATGTCATAAGCATATTCGGCTTGAGATGTCGGGTAAAAATGGCTCGGGTCATACCCATGAGAAGTAGAGCATTCGTCATAAGAGTAGGTACATGAGTAACTCGATATGAAAAAGACGGCTCTCCATATAGTGCGTACATCTCCTCTTGGTAGTTGTCGGGGTGTCCACGAGACGAGCGTCCGGCATAGGAATAATCATACGGGTCCATTGGAGCTCCTCAAGTGAAGTACCTCGCACAAGAGCAACAAACAAACCAAAGCACACGAGACCAAGACAAAAAATAACAAAAACACGAATAACATGGCACAATATTTACAAAAACACAAACACCAAATAGCAAGAGAAATCGAAAACAAGAAAATAAGCAACAGAAACACACGAAATTAAAAAATAATCACAAAAAGCAAGAGAAATACGGAAAAGACGTCAATAAATTGTCTAAATCCAATGGCCTACTCGCCTTCCCCGGCAACGGCGCCATTTTGATTGTAGTATTTTTGGGTAGTTGGTAACCGAGTTACCCGGACTCGGGTCATTCTTAAAGGAAGGCTATTCGGACGCGGATTCAAGCAACGATCGATTTACACAAGAAAAGAAAATAAATATCCTAAACACTCTACTCACAAATTGGGGTTTGATTAAGCTAAAAATGGCAACTTTAAACTAAACGAAAGCAAGATTCAACATTAACTAGCAGGCAACACCTCAAATTGCAAGAAAAGGGAAAATAAAGAGAAAAAGAACAAGGTACTCCTAGACCCGAGATGGAAAGAAGGCCCTCATAGGTTTGGGGACATGCAACCAAGCAATAGTCACTCGTGATCAATTAATCTCTCAATCAATTCTCGCTCATGCAATCAATAACAATATCACATAATCCCTAGCCTACGAGGATGATAGCATAATCGACTCATGGATGTGCCTATCTTAACCCTAGAATAACTCAATAAGTAAAGACAAGCAAGATTAACGAAATCATGAACCTTAAGCGAAGTCTCCACGTCTCTAGTGCATCCACGAGAAGTAATAAGCCGAAAAGTTGTAATCTTGATAGAGAAATATTACAATTAAAAAATAGGGTCTTGGAGCCCTTATAGAGAAGGGAGATAAAAATTATGAAGGGAAACATTTAGCAAAATGAGGAATTCTCCTAAAAATACAAAGCATAATGTCTATTTATAGCTACACCACAAACACACACAAAAACAAACACATTAAATGAGAAAACTCGCGAGTTAAGTGGTTTTCGCGAGCAAAAGAGAGATTTTCGCGGGCGCGAGTGAGGGGCACAAGTACGCAGCATATGGAGAACTCGCGGGATACAAGGAACTCGCGAGGGAGGAGAAGTAATTCACGGGCGCGGAATTTGAAGGCTGTGCATATAGCTAACTCGCGAGTTGCAGCTAACTCGCGGAGTTGCATTCGCGGGCGCCAAATTTGAATGCTGTCCTTGTAGCTACCTCGCGAGTTGCAGCTAACTCGCGGAATTGCATTCGCGGGCGTGGAATTTGGAGGTTGTAGGCTACTCTTAGCTCGCAAAATGGTCGTAGGTCGCGGAAACGTTTTCGAGGGCGCGAATCTTTGGGGGGCTGAGTGCTGACTCGGAACTTTGTTTCGGTGACTATGGCTCGACTTTTAAGGCTCTAATTTCTCGCACACATATCAGATCGACTTCAAACTTTGACCCACGCTTCCCATATCTCATTCTCCTCGTCTAGAGATGCACAAATCGATACCACCACACATTTAATAAGTATATTCGGAACAACTCGGAAATGGTTCGCGTGGTTCGGACACGGTTCGGACGGCTCGAAAATATCTCGGAAATGGCTCGTTTCACCAAGCATATTAATGATGGACCTAATCAACACCAAAAAGACAAGAAAAGTACGTCGAACTACAAAACCACAATACGAGAATAAAAATACACAAAACACGATAAAATGGACCGGTCGAAACTAAAACAAACCTAAAAACACTAAACTAAAACACATAAAACACATGAAAAATAGCACAAAAACACAATAAACAAGGAGTCAAGTGCATGGCGATAGGATCGACATAGATATTTTAGAATAACGGATTGATAGGACTATACTTGTAAAAGCGAAAGCTTGAAATATAAGTGGGAGATTGTTAGTGTTATATACTAAAAGCTTGGCTTTGGATGATATTACACTTTTACCCTTTGTTGTAAAAACATGTTAGATTAAATAAGTTCTACGTTTTGTTGTTTTGCATCAGATAGTGTGGGTCGTCATCGGGCGAACCGAAGATCATACTATCAGTTACTTGCGAAACAAGAATTAATGGTTCGCAACCTAGATAAACATGAACACCCCATCGTAAATGGTTGTAGTGTCAACCGTATAGTTTGTCTTGACTGATTAGTTGCACTAGTACATTTATATATTGAACAGGATTCCACGGAGGAGCAGTTCGTTTTATACTGATCGTCGTAAACGGACTAGGCCTCGGTTAATTACTGCGTACTCTTAACCCGTAAGATATCAAACAGGCATATATGTGTAGTAGTACTTGGTACTTTGATTCACATGGGTGAGGTTTAGTGAACTGGGCTAATAGACCCGCTGTCTTGGGTAATATTGTTGCATGAAGGATGTGTTGTTAGGATATTTACGGTCACCATGTGCGTTAGTTTGATGATGTCCTCGGAGTGAGTTCATGAATATTATGCTAAACCCTGCAGATGGATTAAATTCCGACATAGTAATAATGTGATGAACGAGCGCTACCTTCGGTGAAATAATAATAAATTAACTAATTCTTGATTGTCAGTAATCGAATTAACCCTGATTGTGATTGTTTGTTTACATGTACGACACCTCCGCGGTTTAATCACCAACGACCCAAGGAAATAAACCAGTGTCTGTTCCAGTATGTGTAAATGAATTAGGGCCTGGTGTATGAATACATTAACTTCTTGCGTCCAAAGACGATACCTTTATTCGTAACCTTTACGTATGAATATAAATACTATATAAATAAAGACAAAAAACCAAAATAATTTCATCCACATCCCTATCACTATAATTCTGCGTTAAAATAATTGTCGATTAATATTTTCAGAGTATGAATTGACAAAAAAAAAAAATAGATATTAACTAATATGCGACTAATTATGCATTGAAGTTTCTCCTAATAATCGCATGTTTTAATAAAAAGAAAATAATTATTTTGAGGATCACAGTTCTTAAGTATCTCTTATGTATAATTTGGATTAACCATTTGTAGTATTCGACTAATTCATACGCCATGACGTCGCTTACATTTTTTAGTTTTAACTATGCGAAGTAATGTCACAAGATTTAAGGCCAAGTTTTTGCCATTTTTTATTATTTGTTTTTTTCTTTGGGAATGAATGTATAACAGTAAAGTAATAATAAAGTAATTGCTAATGTTTGAAAGTGAAAAAACGCTTCTATTATTTTTTGTATTAAATTTTAATTATGCAAAAAATATGAGATAGAATAGCTATCAGGTAATAATTGCAGAGTACGAATTGAACATAAATAAAATTAGATATTAAATAACATGTGATTAGTTATGCGTTTGATGATACACAATTTAATCGTAGAACTTGAATTTACCATTTGAAAAATATTACTACTCTGCGATCTCTTCTAACGTGAAAGTACGCGAAAGTAGTCTCACAATGACTTGTTTTTTCTTTCGAAAAATCATGTCTTCGAACAGTCGTTTATGCGGTTCAAATTAGTCATATCTCTTTGGCAGTCTGTCGTAACGTATCTAGAATGCTTAAATGTTTTTTGTATTTAATAATAACTATGTGACAAATATGCATCATAACAACTTTTGTTTAATAATCGCAAATAACTTATGAATTTATAAAAATAAAATTTCAATAAATTAATATGCGATTAGTTATGCATATAATGTTTCACATATCTTAGTAACAAGACAAAAAAAAATGGTCGGCGGATCACAGTTTCAATGAATTTTTAATAAAAGAAACAAATATAATAATTCTGCGATTCAAAGCACTCAAATAATCGCTTACATTTTTTGAATCAAAACTGTCATTCAAATAATTGTTTCTGCATGACTTGAATGGTCACGTATCAGAAGCAGTTAAATATATAGATGATCAATCTTATAATGATTCACATTTTATGAAGAAAACCCATCATTCAAACAGACATTTTTGTTTGCGTTGAATGCAACAATAAATAATACATAAATGAAAAGAAGACTGCTTGAACGTTACGTATCCGTATAAACTTCATGAATGAAGTCCAAAAAATTTCGTCCATATCTCTCACTATAATTATGCGTCAGAATAGCTATCGAGTAATATTAGCAAAGTACGAATTTACCAAAAATATAATTTTAAATGGATTAATATGCGCTTAATTATGAGTTGAAGTTTCACCTAATAATTGCATATTTTAATAAAAATAAATAAAGAAATTATTCTGAGAATCACAGTTCTGGCGTATCCCTTACGCATTTTAATAACAAAATTTAAATTAACCATTTGTAGTCTTTAGCAAATTCATATTCCATGACATCACTTACAATTTTTTTAGTTCATAAAGGCCAATTTTTCTTGACATCTGAAAGAAAATAAACGCTTCTATTGTTTTTCTTTTTGTATTAAATAAGAACTATGTAACATATATGCATTAGAACACCTGTCGAGTAATAATCGCAGAGTACAAATTGGTCAAAAACAAAATTTCAGAAAATTAATGTGCGATTAATTATGCATTTGTTGATTCGCCTAATAATCACATATTATAGTAAAAAAACAATGATAATGGTTCTGAAAGTCACAATTTTGATGTATCTCTTGCTCAGTTTAATCACATAATGTGAATTTACCATTTGAAAAATATAATTACTCTGTGATCTATTCTGACATGAAAACACTCGCTTAATGACTCATATTATCTAAGGTAATCATGTCATTGAACAGTCGTATATGCGATTCAATATTAACATCTCTTGGGCAGCCTATCGTAGCGTTTCTAAAGTTCTTCGATATTGTTTATTTAATAATAACTATGTGACAAATATGCGTCAGAACATCTTTCGTGTAATAATCGCAAATTAATTATGAATTTACTAAGAATAAAACTTCAAATAATTTAATATACTATTAATTAGCCATATAATGTTTTGCCTACTAATCGCATATTTTAGTAACAAAATAAAAATAATGGTTTCTGAGGATCAAAATTCTCACGTATCTCTTTCGCAATATAATCGCAGAATTTGAATTTAGAACTTGAAAAAGGTTATTACTGTAACGCCCCGATCAGTTATGAAAATGAATCTTTTTCACTTGCTCGACTTTAAAGTGAAGTTGTTTGACTAAGTATTTCCAAAAGTTATTATGTGAATTATGTGCTTATATGTGATATTATGTGTTCTTTATTTATATTAATGTATGTTAGTATATTTAAGTTATATCGTTTGTTCGTGCCGATTATCTGATATCATGCGTTCAGCCCTAGTTGAGCCCTAGCATAGTGCCTAGTCGCACTTTATCACCGAACTGTGCCTTTGGCTATTATACCCTAGACTTGCAATGCCTCGGCACTAGCACTTAACACCCCAGAAGGTTAAGTTCTCGGCTCTAATAGTGGCTTTGACCCATCATAGTGCCGAGGGTATGCTACATGACACGCGCACGAGCCTAGCGTTCGAATTCACCTGCGCCTATTTCCACTCGAGCCGCAGTCGTTGGACCATTAGATCATATCACCCTTAGCACACCCTTAAGACTTAATACTTAATCCTTGGAGTGACTTCGAGAAACGCAAGTGCTGAGAACATGAGGTCTCATGCGAGAACTGCCCCAGCCGTGCACACCGCGCGCGCGAGTCACCTTCCAAGCCAAGGCCGAGTCCTAAGCTATCAAGTCTTCTTTCCCTTTTCAGTTTGACTTCATGAAGATGATGAGGGTGGAGTATTAAGAATTTTTATTAGCATGATTATGCCATTAAGAATAATTAGTGATAAATCAAGATTATGCATTTTATATGCCTTAATCAAGTAACATGAGCATGAATTATTTATTCACCATGTAAGATCTTGTCCCTCTTATCTCCATGTGCAAAACCAGACTTCTTTAGCCCTTTTTCAACCCCATTAGTTCATGCGTGGCAGCCCTTAGTGCTCCACTATCTTGTACTCAAGTCCATGATGCATAGAAGTTAGTGTGCAAGAGATTGTCTCCCCCACCTTGTCCCTTCTTGAGCCTAATTTTTCACGCCAATAACCTGCATTTAAACCTCTTCCAATCCTCATTTAAAACCCAGCATTTGCTTAACATCTTGGAGAGAAAAGCACCCCAAACACTTAGAAAAATAAGAAAGTTGAGAGAAACTTTGAGTGATTACCGAGTGTTCTTGAGTTGTAGCAGCTTAAATTTGAGAACTCCAGCAAGATAACCATCCTCCTTCATCCTCCATTCATCAAGAAAGATATTAGTGTCATCATGTTCAAGGAGATTCAAGAAGAAGCAAGCAAAAGCCGGGAGCAAGTCCAATAGGCCATCACCGAGCATACCCGAGCTCTCTTGCATTTTTCTTCAAGTTTCAGAGGTTGGTATGCTCAAATCATTTTAGAATCATGTTATAGATTAGATGTGGAGTTGATTGATGTATAATTATGCTATATTTGTTCGGTTTTTAAGTGTATATAAGCATGCAAGAAGTTAAAGTTGTCCCAACTCGCATTTGTGTTTCTTATGTGTTGTTTGCTTGCGTTTTTTACCATGCTATGCAAAACCTGGAAAAGTATGCTTTATATGACTATTTCTTAGGTAAAAGAGGAGTACATAGGAACAATAATCATGTCATTTGGATTAGTATAACTCAAGTTATAGATATTTGAAGATAAGTGTGCAAACCGCATTTTATATGCCTAGTTTCAGTTGCTACTTAAATTGCGATTATCTCAATCCACAAACATGCTTTTAACATGAAATTATTATGACATGTTAACGTATGAGTTAAGAGTATGACTGTTCAACTTTAGCTCAAAATGTTGAGAAATGAGCAAGATATGAATTTTAGACTATCAGCATGTTAAGTTGATTTTTGTTGCAATAGAACTCAACCTACACCCATGCCTTTGATCTGAAATTTATGGCTATGTCTTGTATGAGTTGTGATTATTTTGATCAAGTTTTAACTTCAGAAGATAAGTATAGAATTTTATAAAATTCCTAGAAAATAGAAAGGTCAAATACATGTTTATATGCGAATTTGATGCAATTGTTTGGCCAACCAAATGAACTTAGAATAAGCTAAAATTTAAACTACGAATGCATGTCCAAGTGAAGTATCAGACTGCTATATTTCAGTATTTTTGGATGTTTATATGATTGTATAAAAATAATAAGGTTTAAGGAGTATATTAGCTCAATTTAAATTATTTAAATAAAAGTTATCCCTAAGCACGTATTTAAGTATAAAAGTTGGCCAGTTTGGGCCAGATAAAGATAGACTGATAATTTTAGTTTCTGAGCTTCTATCGGATTTTATTCGGAAGCTCGATATCAGTCTAGTCAAGCCGAGAAGCCAGTTCTAGTATTATTGGTTTATTAACTTGTGTTTGTTTTATCTGTGTAAATTAATTGTCTATATGTTTTATCTATTTTTGCCTGTCTTGCTTGCCTATCTGCCACCATAAGTGTTAAATTTTCAGAATCAGATGTATCATTCAAGCAAAATACTTAGATATATTTTCTTGTATATGTTTGGTAGCTTGTGCAAGGTCGAGCCTCTAACAGCTACACCAGTTTTTCAGCACTTGCACAGTCTTTCAGCATAATCAGGTGGGGTCCCTGCACTGGGTATTACATCGCTTATAATCATATATACTGTATGAGGTATGTATATAGATATTTACCCGAACGGTTGAGTTATCTCGTCCGTGGTCCATTTATGATGACTCGGTCTTATATGAAAGGTTTTTCCCATCCTGAGTCACTCACCCGGTTTTGAATGGTAGTTATTTCCATCCTAGGTTTCTGAGGGAGGCTACCCCCAGAATGTGATCACATGATAATTCGGCCAGTTCCGGATGTTGCACCAGTACAGTACAGTTGTATTTACGTATATGCTGAGTTCATGATATTTTATTGCATGTGATGTATATTCAGTGTTGGTTCCTGTGCTCACGCCCCCCACTATTTATCTTTTTAGGTGATGGAGTACAACCTGGAGCATGAGTCGAGCAGTGGTGTGGTGGTGTCCGACGACAGATGGACATTTATTATGTTTATGTTTATGTTGGCATGTAATAATGTAATTTCGTACTGTACTGTACTTTATTTACGCTTCCGTACTACCAACTCAGAACCAGTATGCATGCTTGTTTAATTTCTCTTATCCATATTCCCCAGTTGGATTTTATATGTCGATCGAGTTACATGCATAAGTAAAAGAAAGAGCAAAAAGTCAAGTCAGTAAGTAAGTAGCATCCCGCAAGTCAGTAAAGCTTAAATGTATTTTGAAACCAGTATCTTTCGAAAACAACCGCGAAAATTTTACCCAGTTTTTCGTGAGTCCAGTTAGATAAGGCGGGGTGTTACAGTTTGGTATCAGAGCGCAGTTAGCATTTCTGTAGACTAAAATTCTAGTCAAACGACCACACCATGCTCACGCCCGCGCTGACTCCGAGGTAAGTCACCTAAACCAGTCTTTATTTTTGCAAGTGATTTATCAGTTCAATATGAAAATTTCAGGGGCCTAGAAAGCTATCCTCCTATGAGAATGAGAACTCTAGAAAGAACTAACTCCAAGAACTCTTATCAAAGTCAGAACTCCTATTTGATTCAGAACTCTAGACAACTTATGTTGTATTTTTCTCAATGACTTGTCAAGAAATATGCAAAGTATCGAGTTATTAATATTTTATATCTTCTGCCAAACTCCTTCATGTGCTAACCCTGTCGACTGGCTATCCAGATGGCTAATCGCAGAAATGCTCCAGTCCAGCCAGTCGCAGCCCCTCCAGTAGCTCCTAAGCCAGACCAGGGGCAGCGAGTCGCACAGTTTCGCAGGTTTCACCCGACGACTTTTAGTGGACAAGGATATCCTAGACAAGTTGAGGATTGGCTATGCAACCTTGATCTTATCTTAGAGGTCATGGGTTGCCCAAAGCGAATTAAGATCATGTTCGCCTGACTTCAGTCGACAGGGGATGCCGGACTTTGGCGGACAGCCTACTAGACCCTGAGGCCTGGAGAGAAAGATAATGTTACATGGAAGCGGTTGAAGGAGATAGTCCGGGAGAAGTACTACCAGGTTCACTACAGAGATAGGATGGAGAGACTATTCCTAAATTTGGAGCAGGACCGCCGGACCGTGGATGAGTACGAGCGCGAGTTTACTCGCCTCGGCTTCTTCGTGCCATATCTTATTGACACGGAGGAGACGAGGACGAGGCACTTCCGGGGAGGTCTACATGGAGAGATCCGTCACACCCTGACTGCTATAGGTACCATGCCATATGCTGAGAGAGTTTCTCGGGCCCAACAGATAGCTGATATCTTGATGGTGGAGGCTAGTCGAGTCCGTGCCCCAGTCAGGCAGCCAGTCCAGCCACTGGCTCCACCACAGCCAGCGCCACCTCAGCAGGCATAGAGACCCAACAAGAGAAGGTGGAAGGGTCGTAATGACAGAGGGTTCCAGGACCAGCACCTGCTCCAGCCCTAGCTCAAGCTGTGCAACCTATCCGTCAGGTTGCACCACCATGTGCCACCTGCAGCCGTAACCACCTCGGGGAGTGCTTAGCTGGTCAGAGCGTGTGTTATCACTACCGTAGACCTAGCCACGGGATTCGTGATTGCCCAGACTGCCCTCATAACCAGCAGGGTCAGCGTCAGTAGGGCAGAATCAGCCCAGAGGTTGGCATGCACATATCTTCGCCCTTAACCTGGCGGAGGTAGCCGAGAAGCCAGGTACAATGTCAGGCGTGATATCTTTATTTAACATAACACTCTTTGCCTTGTTCGACACAGGAGCGACCCATTCGTTTATTTCCACAAAGTGTCTCAAAGCTATAAATGTCCAGAGAGTGAGTACTATCGACCCCCTTGATATCAGCCTAGCCTCAGGGAGGAAGATAGTGACACACACTTTGGCCAAGAACCTTAGTCTTGATATTGGAGGCAGAACTCTAGCAGCCGACTCATTTTTGATCGAGATGAAGGACTTTAACCTTATTCTTGGAATGGATTGGCTTGAGAAGTATTCTTGGAATGGATTGGCTTGAGAAGTATCAGGCGGACATCTGTTGCCGAGACAGAGAGGTGACACTTCAGTTGACCGGGGGAGAGCATATCACGTTCTTCGGAACAAAAGCTAGAACCTTGTCACGTGTTATCCCAATGGCGAAGGCGGCTAAGTATTTACAGAAGGAGGATTGTCAAGGCTATCTGGTGAACATCGTCGGGAAATCATCGGAGGAGCAGACACCAAGGGACATCCCAGTGGTGCGTGATTTTGTCGAAGTCTTTCCAGAGCAATTGCTAGGAGCACCACCGAGCTGTCAAGTAGAGTTTACAATTGATTTGGTTCCAGGGGCAGTACCAGTATCAAAGGCACCTTATCAAATGGCCTCGAAGGAGCTTCAGGAGCTGAAGTCTCATATTCATGAGCTACTCAAGCTCGTTTTCATTCGACCGAGTGTTTCACCTTGGGGAGCACCTGTCCTCTTTGTCAAGAAGAATGATGGGACAATGCGCATGTGCATCGACTACCGGGATTTAAATCGGTTGACGATGAAGAATAGATATCCACTTCCCAGGATATAAGATCTTTTCAATCTGTTGAGTGGTGCTAGATTGTTTTCCAAGGTTGATCTCCACTCTGGTTACCATCAGCTGAGAATCAAGGATACCGATGTGGCCAAGACCACTTTCAGAACCAGATACGGACATTACGAGTTCATTGTGATGTCGTTCGGATTGAGCAATACACCGGCGGTATTCATGGATCTCATGAACCATGTTTTTTATCCCTTCTTGGACCAATTTGTTATCGTCTTCATTGATGACATCTTGGTTTATTCTTGTGGTCCTGAGCAACACGAAGAACATCTGAGGATCGTGCTGCAAACTCTTAGACGAGAGAAGCTTTATTCCAAGTTCTCCAAATGTGAATTCTGGATTGATCGAGTGGCTTTTCTTGGCCACATTGTGACGGCGAGAGGAATTGAAGTTGACCCATCGAAGATCGAGGCAGTCCGGAACTGGTCAGCACCGAAGAATGTCACCGAGGTTCGAAGTTTCCTCAGATTAGCTGGCTATTACAGGCGTTTCATCGAGGGGTTCTCCAAAATAGCCCTACCCTTGTCCCGTTTGACGAGAAAATCGGTGAAGTTTGAATGGAGTGACCGTTATGAAGCGAGCTTCCAGGAGCTCAAAGCAACGCTTACGACGACACCTGTGTTGACTATCCCGGATCCCACTCAGAGTTTCACTGTATACAGTAATGCCTCGAAACAGGGTCTAGGCTGCGTACTGATGCAAGAAGGCAGAAGTGTGGCTTATGCTTCTCGACAGCTAAAGCCACACGAGGAGAACTACCCGACTCATGATCTTGAGTTGGCATCAGTGGTTCAAGCCCTGAAGATTTGGAGGCATTATCTGTACGGCAGTATATGTGAGATCTTTACCGACCACAAAAGTTTGCAGTATATCTTCACCCAGAAAGACCTCAACATGTGATAGAGGTGTTTGTGTTATATACTTAAGCTTTGCTTTAGTGGATATTACACTTTTTTTTTCCTTGATGAATGAGAACATATGGTTAAATAAGTTCCACGTTCTGTTGTTTTGCATGTAGATAAGTGGGTCGTCAT
>CACSLK010027831.1:2761961-2774444 GCA_902706635.1 Striga hermonthica | reverse complement strand
CTTAGGGTCCCTACTGTAGCTCTATATATACGGCATTAGGCTCATGGAAGAGAACACACACAATCCCACAACCTTGGGAAACACGTCCAGCCCTCTCTCTCTCTCTTACAAGGAGTAGTTCTATTTCTTGTGCTCTACTGATACAAGATCTAGATAGTTGTTTGAGAATACAGTAGAAGATCTTAAGCTATATACGAGATTCCAATCAGATCTATCAAACATCCAAACCGGAGACCAAAATCAGCAAGTGACCATACCACGACGACCCGGAGGACGAGACGAAGAGATCGCCGTCGAGATCGCCGCCGGCCGCTGCCGCACGCGCCGCCACGCACTGCCGGAAGGGAGCAGCTGCCAAGACTTACACGCGCGCGTGAGAGCGCGTGAGAGCTTCGTTTTCCGATCGGTCAACGCCGTTGACTTCGCCGTGACGTCAGCTTTCTGGATTGGTCAAGTTTGTTCGATTCCAAGAAGATTTGATTTGCGGTCAACTGTTCGGGCCAGCCAGATCTACATAAATTGTAAGCAGTAAGTTTTCTTCATCAAACCTTTAGATCCGCTGCGCATAGGTTTATGTTGAATGTTTGTCCGTGATTTGTGCATATCGAGATCCTCATATGTTCCAACAAGAGGCAATGGTTAGAGCTGGTGAAAGACTATGACAGCACCATTAGTTATCATCCGGGAAAGGAGAATGTAGTCGACGACGCCCTCAGCTGGAAGGCAAGGGGTGAGCTGGCCTGCATGATCACCTAGCAGAGTCAGTTGATCAGAGATTTTGCCTAGATGCAGATAGAAGTGGTAGAAACATTTCCCCAGCCAGAGACGAAGAGAAGTATCAGTTCACTGAGGATGTGGCCCACATTCTGAGATAAGATACAGTGGGAACAGACTTCCGACGAGTTCATTCGCTCGTTGGAAGCCAAAATTCATGCCGGCGGAGTAGAGGGATTTGATCGAGGCATGGATGGTACCTTACAGTACAAAGGGAGAATCGTTCTGCCGAACGTCGAGGCCTTGAGGAAAGAGATATTAATGGAGGCGCACAGTGCACCATACTTGGCACACCCAGGCAGCACCAAGATGTATCACGACTTGAAAAGGTCGTTTTGGTAGAGGGGCATGAAGAAAGATGTAGCCGAGTTTGTGAACAAGTGTTTGATCTGCCAGCAACTGAAGGCTGAGCATAGGTATCCACCGGTATTTCTACAGCCCTTAGAGATTCCGCAGTGGAAGTGGGAGGAACTGACCATGGACTTTGTCACAGGACTACCGAGGTCGTCCGAGCAGCACGACGCGGTATGGGTTGTAGTGGACCTTCTGACCAAGTCGGCCCACTTTATGCCCGTTAGTATGGACATGTCTATGGAGAAACTAGCCGATATTTACCTCCATGGGATCGTTCGACTCCATGGTGTACCCGCCTTGATTGTATCTGATCGAGATCTCCATTTTACGAGTCGATTTTGGGAGAGTCTGAATGAATCCATGGGGACACAATTGAAGTTCAATTCCGCCTACCATCTACAGATCGACGGACAGTCGGAACGGACCATCCAAATGCTCGAGGACATGCTTCGAGCTTGTGTCCTTGAGCGAGGTAGTTCATGAGAGAAATTGTTACAAGTGGTAGAGTTTGCATACAACAACAGCTATCACTCGTCGATCAAGATGGTGTCGTACAAAGCTTTGTACGGGCGCAAGTGTCGATCACCCCTTTATTGGGATGAGGTTGGCAAAAAATAGGTTGTCGGTCCCGAGTTGATCGAGGACACAGTGTAGAAGGTCACCGAGATCCGAGTAAATCTGAAAGAGGCACAGATTAGAGAAAAAGCCTATGCTAACAGCGTAAGAGAGATATTAAGTTTTACGGGAATGATAAAGTGTTCCTAAAAGTCACGCCGATGAAGGGCGTAGTTCGATTCGGGAAGAAAAGGAAATCACAGCCCCGTTTCATAGGGCCGTTTGATATTCTTTAAAGACTGGGCAAAGTAGCCTACCGGCTAGCGTTGCCTCCCGAGCCCTCGAGTGTACACGATGTTTTTCATGTTTCTATGTTGAGGAAGTAAGTGTATGACCCGAGTCACATAGTTAGCTTTAACAGGTTAGAAGTCGGGCAGAACCTGACTTATGATGAGCATCCGATAGCTATTCTGGACCAAAAGGTTCGACAGCTGAGAAACAGAGAGATACCGCTCGTCAAAGTACGTTGGAGCTGCCACGGCGAGGACGAAGCCACTTGGGAGAGAGAGGCCGAGTTTCGAGCTCGATACCCAGATTTTGAGTTTTGATTTGTACAGTTGTATTTTTATCTTGTACTTTTGAGTTTATAGTTTGTAGCAGGAGTTCTAACCTTGTACTTTAGTTTTGTATTTTCGAGGACGAAAATATTTTAAGGAGGATAGGCCGTAACGCCCCGACTAGTTAATAAAATGAATCTGTTTCACTTGCTCGACTTTAAAGTGAATTCGGTAATATTCGAGCCCTAGTGTTTTTCGAATAAGTATTTCCAAGAGTTAATATATGAATTATGTGCTTATATGTGATATTATGTGTGCTTTATTATTATTAATGTATGTTAGTATATTTAAGTTATATCGTTTGTTCGTGCCGATTATCCGAGATCATGCGTGGAGCCCTAGTTGAGCCCTAACCGAGTGTCTAGTCGCACTTTAGCACCGAACCGAGCCTTTGGCTAAAAACCCTAGACTTGCAATGCCTCAGCACTAGCACTGAGCACCCTAGAAGGTTAAGTGCTCGGCCCTAATAGTGGCTTTGACCCATCATAGTGCTGAGGGTATGCTACATGACACGCGCACGAGCCTAGCGTTCGATGTCACCCGCGCCTATTTCCACTCGTGTCGCAGCCATTGGACTATTAGATCTATCACCCTTAGAACACCCTTTAGACTTAATACTTAATCCTTGGAGTGACTTCGAGCAACGCAAGTGCCGAGAACACGAGGTCGCACGCGATAACTGCCCCAACCGTGCGCACCGCGCGAGCGAGTCACCTTCCAAGCCAAGGCCGAGTCCTAAGCCATCAAGTCTTCTTTCCCTTTTCGGTTTGACTTCATGAGGATGATTAGTGTGGAGTATTAAGAGTTTTTAGTAGCATGATTATGCCATTAAGAATCATTAGTGATAAATCAAGATTAAGCATTTTATATGCCTGAATCAAGTAACATGGGCATTAATTCTTTATTTACCATGCAATACCTTGTCCCCCTTATCCCCATGTGCAAAACCAGACTTCTCCAGCCCTCTGTCAGCCCAATTAGCTCATGCATGGCAGCCCTTAGTGCTCCACTCTCTTGCACTCAAGTCCATGATGCATAGAAGTTAGTGTGCAAGAGATTGTCTCCCCACCTTGTCCCTTCTTGAGCCTAATTTTTCATGCCAATAACCAGAATTTAAGCCTCTTTCAATCCTCATTTAAACCCCAGCATTTGCTTAACATCTTGGAGAGAAAAGCACCCCAAACACTTAGAAAAATAAGAAAGCTGAAAGAAACTTCGAGTGAGTACCGAGTGTTCATGAGTTGTAGCAACTTAAATTTGAGAACTCCTGCAAGATAACCATCCTCCTTCATCATCCATTCATCAAGAAATATATTAGTGTCATAAAGTTCAAGGAGATTCAAGAAGAAGCAAGCAAAAGCCGGGAGCAAGTCCAATAGGCCATCACCGAGCATACGCGAGTTCTCTTGCTTTTTCCTTCAAGTTTCAGAGGTTGGTATGCTCAAGTCTTTTTAAACTCATGTTATAGATAAGATGAGGAGTTGATTTATGTATTATTATGCTATATATGTTCAGTTTTTAAGTGTATATAAGCATGAAAGACGTTAAAGTTGTCCCAGCTCGCATTTGTGTTTCTTATGTGTTGTTTGCTTGCGTTTTTTACCATTCTATGTAAAACCTGGTATGTTTGCTTTATATGTCCATTTCATGGGTAAAAGTGGAGTACATAAGAATAAGAATCATGTCATTTGGATTAGTATAACTCAAGTTATAGGTATTTGCAGACAAGTGTCCAAACCCCATTTTATATGCCTAGTTCAGCTGCTACTTAAATTGCTAATATCTCAGTCCACGTACATGCTTTTAACATGAAAATTTTATGACGTTTTAATATATGAGTTAAGAGTAGTACTGTTTAATATTAGCTCAAAATGTTGAGAAATGAGCAAGATATGAATTTTAGACTGTCAGGATGTTAAGTTGATTTTTGTTGCAATAGAACACAACCTACACCCATGCTTTTGATCTAAATTTTTATTGCTATGTATTTTATGAGTTGTGATTATTTTGATCAAGTTTTAGCTTCAGAAGCTAAGTATAGAATTTATAAAATTCCTAGAAGATAGAAAGGTCAAGTGCATGTTTATATGCGAATGTGATGTAATTGTTTGACCAACCAAATGAACTTAAAATAAGCTGAAATTTTAATTGCAAATGCATGTCTAAGTGAAGTATTAGACTGCTAAATTTCAGTATTTTTAGATGTTTATATGATTTTATAAAAAGCATAAGGTTTAAGGAGTATATTAGCTCAATTTAAATTGTTTAAATAAAAGTATTTGAACATTAGTGTATATACAACCCTAAGCACATATTTAAGTATAAGAGTTGGCCAGTTTGGGCCAAATAAAGATAGACTGATAATTTCAGTTTCCGAGCTTCTGTCAGATTTTATTCGGAAGCTCGATATCAGTCTAGTCATGCCGAGAAGCCAGTTCTACTATTATTGGTTTATTAACTTGTGTTTGTTTTATCTGTGTAAATTAATTGTCTATATGTTTTATCTATTTTTGCATGACTTGCTTGCCTATCTTCCACCATAAGTGTTAAAGTTTCAGAATCAGATGTATCAGTCAAGCAAAATACTTAGATATATTTGCTTGTATATGTTTGGTAGCTTGTGAAGAGTCGAGTCTCCAAAAGCTACACCAGTTTTCCAGCACTTGCAAAGTCTTTCAGCATAATCAGGTGGGGGCCCTGCACTGGGTATTACATCGCTTATAATCATATATACTGTTTGAGGTATGTATGTAGATATTTACCCGAACGGTTAAGTTATCCCGTTCGTGGTCCAGTTATGATGACTCGGTCTTGTATGGAAGGTTTTTCCCATCCTGAGTCACTCACCCGATTTTGAAATAGTTATTTCCATCCTGGGTTTCTGAGAGAGGCGACCCCTAGAATGTGATCACATGATAATCTGGCCAGTTTTCGGATGTTGCACAGTACAGTACAGTTTTAGTTATGTATTTGTTGAGTTCATGATATTTGATTACATGTGATGTATATTTTGTGTTGGTTCCTGCGGAGCATGGTGATTTAGTGCTCACGCCTCCACCAGTATGCATGCATGTTCAATTTCCCTTATCCATATTCCCCAGCTGGATTATATATGTCGATTGGGTTACATGCATAAGTAAAAGAAAGACCAATAAGTCAAGTCAGTAAGTAAGTAGCATCCCGCAAGTCAGTTAAGTTTAAATGTTTTTCAAAACCAATACCAGTATCTTTCGAAAACAACCGCAAAAATTTTACCCATTTTTTTGTGAGTCCAGTTAGATAAGGCGGGGTGTTACAATTACTCTGTGATCTATTTTGACGCCACAAAGGTTGCATAATGAATTGCATTTTCCCACGCAATCACGTCTTCGACAAGTTGTTCTTGCATTTCAATATTTGTATCTATTTGGCAGCCTGTCGTAACGTGTCTGAAATGCTTCCGTATGTTTTTCATAATAACTATGTGACTAATATGCGTCAGAACAACTTTTGTGTAATAATCATAGATTACTTACAGATTTCCCAAAAAAATAAAAAATAAAATTAATATTCTATTAATTATGCATATAATGTT
Organism: Striga hermonthica; assembly: GCA_902706635.1. Lineage (NCBI taxonomy): Eukaryota > Viridiplantae > Streptophyta > Magnoliopsida > Lamiales > Orobanchaceae > Striga > Striga hermonthica. The sequence goes on along the minus strand of CACSLK010027831.1, from coordinate 2,768,570 downwards.
TCGTCTGCTAATAGCATATTTATTAACAAATAAAAATAACGATTTTGTAGATCATAGTCTTGATGTTTTTTAATAAAAGAAAAAAATGAAAGGATTATGTAATTAAAAATATACGCATAATGACTCATATTCTCTGAATCAAATCAGTTTGTCGAACAATCTCTTTTACATGTCTCAAAATGTCAAATATCAATAAATACTACATAAATGATAAGGGGGCAACTTCAAACGTTACGTATCAGTATAAGTACAACATGAATGAAGTCAAAAAAGTTCATCCACATCCCTACTAATATGGAATATTATACCTAGAACCGGGTCCAACTAGCCGGTCGAGTAAACCAAAAGAATCGCTCTGGTCGAATAGAGCCTAAGCGAGATGGTTGTGGTCGAAGATCATGGAAATGAGAACCTTAGAAGAACATGCTAGTCTCAGCTCTATAGAGGATCTGGTCGAAGAACTGACATGTCGAGCAAAAGGACGTTTGATTGACAACTTCACGAGATCGAGAAGGACCCAACGGTTCACCCAGATTTGATTGAGCCTAAGAGCCTTCAAGAGGACTTCAAGGGAATCTTTACCCACGCGAGCAGGACACGTGGTGCGGTTGGATTGGCCTATATGGACAGTCGTCTCTGACACATTTGTATGATAGGTTGTACTATCGGGCAGGTGTGGCAGCCCTAAGGCAGCTAGCTCAACTAATCCGAGAAACTTCTAGAATATATATATCTCACCCCTATATAGGGGTGATTTTTAGGATTTTACACACGACATTAGTATTATTCTTCTTCATTCTTATAACTGGAAATCAAAAAATAGCTTGAGACTGACTTGAGCGTTGGAGGCTCTTCACCGAAAAACCTCTACCGTTGTGAGAGTTTGCGCAGGTGTTTGGCGTTCTACCGGCGAGGACAACAAAGGCGAACCGATTCCCAACCGGTTGGAGCCTTGGAGCGATATTACCTGTTGGGATATTTGATATACACCAACATTACCTACCACTATGTATAACAAAAAAAATGTATTTTACGTTTCTCATGGTTAAGACCGTCTACCTTCGCATCCTATGTTGGGATTTATGAGGACCTCGTTATGTACAAATCAAGAATTCAATAGCAAATGTAAACTTATGCGTAGCGGATCTAAAGGTTTGCGTAGAAAACTTACTGCTTAAAATATATGGCGATCTGGCTGATCTTCCGGATGGCCGTACAAACACACGAACTGGATTGGATCACGAACGGAACGTCAGGCTCACAATATGATCGTGTGGACGGAGCTGATCGAATCGTCGGGCTTGGGTCGCCGGTCTCAGAGGCGCGTGCGGGTCGCGATCGCGCGTCGTGTTCTGCTCCAGTCGGCGCGTGAGGCTCACGTCGGGCTTTGCTGGTTCGCGGCTCAGGTTCGGTCGATTCTGCGGTGGTCGACGGTCCTTGGGCTCAGCTCATGGATCGTTGATTGTTGTAGAAGATAATCGGATCTCGAACACCTATTGATCTTCCACTGTATATCTAAAACACCCTCTTCCACTTGTACCGGTGGAATAACAAGAAGAAGATAAAGCTCGAATGGGAACTGAGAGAGAGAGAGAGAGAGAGAGAGAGAGATAGGGCGCGTGAGAGGGGCGTGATTTTATGATCATCTTCTCTTGTCATGAGCTTATTGATGTATATATATAGAGCTCCAGTAGGGACCCTTAGGAGATTAGGACTAGGGCTCCTTAATTAATTAAAATACTTGTGGGTCAGCTCACTTATTCTAATTAATTAAATAATATTAAATGGGCCACCAACATAATATTATTGCACTCTCTTATCCTAGCCCAATTTACAATTGAGACTCTAATAATAATTACTCGATTTATCTCCCCATGTTTAAAATATAATGTCCATTAATTAATTCTATTGGCAGTCAAGAATTAATTAATTTATTATTATTTCACCGAAGCTAGCGCTCGCTCATAACATTCTTACTATGCCGGAATTTAATCCACCTGCAGGGTTTAGCATAATAATCCTTCATGAACTCACTCTGGGACATCATCAAACTAAATGTACATGGTGACAGTAAATATCTAACAGCACATCCTACATGTAGCAATATTACCCATGACAGAGAGTCTATTAGCCCAGTTCACTAAGCTTCACCCATGTGAATCAAAGTAATAAGTATTACACATATATGTCTGTTTAATATCTTACGGGTAAAGTGCACACAGTAATTAATCGAGGCCTAGTTCGCTTACGACAGCGATCAGTACAAAACAAACTGCTCCTCTTTGTGATCCTGTTCAATACATAAATGTACTAGTGCAACTAATCAACTAGACAATCTGTACAGTTGACACTACCAACTGTACCGATGGGGTGTTCATGTCCATCAAGGTTGTGAACCATTTATTCTTGTTTCGCGAGTAACTGATAGTATGATATGCAGTTCGCCTGATGACGACCCACACTATCTAATGCAAAACAACAGAACGTAGATCTTGTTTAATCTAACATGTTTCTCATTCATAAAGGGTAAAAGTGTATATCATCCAAAACCAAGCTTACAGTATATAACACTAACAATCTCCCTCTTATACTTAAAGCTTTCACTTTTACAAGTATAGTCCTATCAAACCGTTATTATAAAAGACTTATGTCGATCCTATCGCCATGCACTTGACTCCCATTCCTATCACGTGTTTTACGAAGACCTTCTCTGGCAAACTCTTCATGAATGGATCAGCTAGGTTGTCTTCAGATGCAATCTGGGCAACATCAATGTCTCCTCTACCAACTATCTCTCGAATTAGATGGTACTTGCGCTCTATGTGTTTGCTTGCTCTGTGGGCTCGTGGTCACTTAAGTATGCTACTGCTCCATTGTTATCACAGTACACGGTGATACCACGTGGCAAACTCGAAAACACCTCCAAGTCACTAAGATGCTTCTGAGCCAAACTGTCTCTGAGGCTGCTTTGTACTCCGCTTCCATGGTGGAGTCTGCCACGCATTTCTTCTTAGCATTCCTTCATGAAATGGCTCCACCTCCAAGGTAAACACATAACCTGAGGTTGACTTACTCTCGTCCCTATCTGACTGGAAATCAGAATCACTGTAACCCAGAGGTAACAAGTTGTCTGCACGGTAAATTAACATGTACTCCTTAGTCTTTCTCAAGTACTTGAGTATATGTTTCACCGCAGACCAATGTTCCCTACCCGGATTACTTTGATATCTAGCTACCAAGCCAATGGCGTAGTTGATATCCGGCCTGGTACACAACATAACATACATAAGACTTCCTACTATCGATGCATAAGGAACTGTCTTCATGTCATCTTTCTCTTGAGACGTCTTAGGAGACATCTCCTTGGAGATAGGGATTCCTTTCCTGAAGGGTAAGGTACCTTTCTTGGACTCCTGTATGCTGAATCTAGCCAAGACAGTATCTATGTATGTAGACGGGGATAGGCACAACATTCTCTTCTTACGGTCTCAAATGACCCTTATACCAAGAATGTGTCCTGCTTCTCCTAAGTTCTTCATATCAAACTGCTTAGACAACCACACCTCGTTGAACCGAATGTTCCAAAATCTCGAAGTTTGCTTCAGTCCATAAATGGACAGATTAAGCTTACACACTCGATGCTCACGACCTTTGGCAATGAATCCTTTTGGTTGCTGCATATAGATGTCCTCCTGAAGGTTCCCATTAAGGAAAGTCATCTTAACATCCATTTGCCAGTCCTCATAATCCATATGAGCGGCTACAACCAAGAGAATCCGAATGGATTTAAGCATAGCTACTGGCGAAAAGGTCTCATCATAGTCTATACCCTCAATATGGGTATAACCTTTCGCAACAAGCCTAGCTTTGAAGGTTTGCACCTCCCCATCCGATCCTCTCTTTCTCTTAAAGATCCACTTATATCCAATGGGTCGTACCCCATTGGGTGGCTTTACAAGATCCCAGACGTGACTAGAGTCCATTGACCTCATTTCAGCATTCATTGCAACTTTCCATGAATCTGCATCTTTATCTTGGAGTGCCTCGTTGTAGGTCCTTGAGTCCGATTCTAGGTTTTCTGGTACTGAGCCCTTAGACTCTCCAAGGCCTATCCATTGGTCGGGTAACTGAGAAACCCTCCACTACGTCGAGGTAGTGTATGCACTGGTACACTCTCAGTGTGCCGTGTTGCAGTATTATGTGATGTATCTACTTGCGCACTCGGTGGGGAACTATTGACTTCACCCGTCAACTCCTCTAATACTAGTCTACTCGCGGGCTTGTGATTCATAATATAGTCTTCTTCTAAGAATCTAGCGATCGTGCTAACGATCACCTTATGATCCTCGAGACTATAAAATAATCCACCTTTCATTTTCTCGGGATAGCCCACAAAACTCGTGCTTCTGAACGCTTTTCCAATTTGCCATCCTCTTGGTCTAAGACATGTGTAGGGCTACCTTATACTCGAATATGTCAAAAACTGGGCTTTCGCCCTTTCCACAATTCGTAAGGAGTAGTAGTCTATACTGACTTCGATGGAACCAAGTTCAAAATGTACGATGTTGTTTCCAGTGCCAATCCCCAAAACAAATCTGGTAATCTAGAATAACTCATAATCTACCTAATCATTCCATTAGAGTCCTATTTCTTTGCTCTGCAACCCCGTTCTGCTGGGGCGTACTGGGTGCAGTCAATTGGGATTCAATCCCAGGTTCTGATAAGTATGTCCTAAACTCTCCTAAGAGGTATTCGCCACCTCGATCAGATCGAACTGACTTGATACTTTTACCATGAAGTTTCTCCACAAGTGCCCGATTCCTTGAATTTCTCAAAGCATTCGGACTTGCGGAGTAACAGATAAATGGACCCAAATCTCGAGTAATCATCAATAAATGAGACAAAGTACATGAAACCTCCTCTAGCCTAGATCGGCATAGGACTACATAAATCAGAATGAATCAATTATATCACTTTTTGGCTCCTATACCCATTTACCGTAAACGGCCTCTTGGTTGTCTTACCTTCCAGGCATGATTCGCAAGTTGGATAGTGCTCTTCCAATGGACCAAGTTGTCCACTGGCCACTAACTTTTTAATCCTCCTAAGGTTGATGTGTCCAAGTCTAAGGTGCCAAAGATATGCTTGATTCATACTCGAAGATTCCTTCCTCTTATTAGATTTAGTCATGATATTATCCAATTCAGTTTGTTGCAGTGTGGGAGAGTCTGGTTTAAGAACTACAAATTTTCAACTAATGAACCAGAACATATGAAACGCTTCCCATAACGAATAATAAGCATATCATCAAACGAAAATGAAAAGCCATCCATAACGAGTTTAGAAACTGAAATAAGATGCTTTCTAAAACTAGGAACATAAAGGCAATGTCTCAAAACAAAACTACTACTATCAAAAGGTAAAGTAACGTCTCTCACTGCAACAGCTGCCACTTTCGTAGCATCGCCCATGTAGACGGTGATCTCTCTCTCCCTAAGCCGTCTGGTTTCTTATAACCCCTGCAAAGAACTGCAGACATGATCAGTGGCTCCAGTATCTACACACCAGGTTCTAGAAGATACAACCACTAAACATTTTTTTACGACATTATCGAGAGAGTTACCTTTCTTTAGGAGAGGGCAGTCGACCTTACAGTGTCCTAACTTGTTGCACTTATGTCATCTACCTTTCGACTTCTTTGCCACAACTTGAGGGGGCGGTCGCTAGACCACCGAGGCATCCTGCACCTTTGATTGTCCTGCAAACTTCTTTCTCTTCCTGCCCTTATGAGGCCAGGAAGGTCCATCCTGCTCGGCAACCAGTGCATAAGGCACCTGAGTAAATAAGGCCTTCACTGACTGAAGCTCTGCTATTAGTTCTGGAAGAGCCGTATGCATCTTGTACATGTTGTAGTTCAACCGACACTTATAAAAGCTCTTTGGCATAGATTGGAGCATAATATCAATCTGGGTTTTCCCGTCGATAAAACCTCACATAACCTCAAGCTCGTTGAGCAACACCATGGCCCTCAACCATGCGCGTAATCATCAGAGCACTCATAGCCTCTTGCCTAGCAGCCCTTGAGTGGTGTCCGAATAGATTCATGAGATTGAGAAGTATATTTGCCGCAGTGTTCTTAGACTGATGCGGATGTTGAAGAACATTCGACATAGATGCCAGAGTGTAACACATCGCCATCTCATAGGCCTTCTTCCACCGAGCATACTCATCTTTCTCCTGCTCAGGAACATCAACCGCGGGCTCTGCCAGGCAAGCCTCCGTGATCGCAAACTTATAATCCTCAGCAGTCAACAAAATGTCTAAGTTCCTCTTCCAATCAGTATAATTAGGGCCAGTAAGTTGATTTACTTTTAGAATGACAGATAACGAATTGAACGACATGATGAATATAGCCTGAGAAACACAAAAATTATTTTACAGATTAAACACCTTTTAAATTTAACTGCTAATATTGACATCCTCAAAACAATATTAACTTAAATTCACGGGCATCTCAAAACACTGTGAGTAAGTATGCTACATGGGTCGCCCTATGTTGGGTTCTGTTAGGAACGTCAAACAACATGCACAGTATTGAACTTTATCGAA
>CACSLK010027831.1:2727329-2760514 GCA_902706635.1 Striga hermonthica | reverse complement strand
CTGTTTTCTTTTTTCTCTTAGGGTTGTGGTCTTTGTTTTGCTGTGTGTTGTTTTTGTGGTTTAGATTTGGTCGTGTGGTTTGCTTGGTGGGATCAAAGGTTCAGTTGAGGGTAACTGCTTTGGTTTCATTTGTTAGTCTTGGGTGTTGTGTGTGTTCTAGCTCACCTTGTGTGATGCTCCCAGCTTCGGCTTTATTGTATTGAACGTTTTTTGGTTTATGAGTATTAATTCTATCGTTTGGGAAAAAAAAAATATGAGGATTTTTACTGATTTAAATATTTATGCAATTCTATATTAATCCTATGTAAATGCAACAATTAATTAACATGCATAAATATATATGCAATTCCAAATTAATCCCATGAAAATACAATAATTAATAAACATGCATAAATAAATAGATTATTAATGGCATAATGAATTTAAATAAATAAATAAATTTATTATTATGGTCATTAAATATTGAGTTCCCACAAACAAAAAAACCTTGTATATTCTTTCCCTGTTCAACTGGAACTCCCACTGCAGTAGAATCTTGGTTGACATCGTACTGTTTGGTCGCTAAGTAAAACTAGTCCACCGCCGAACTTCTTGCCGCCGCCACCCACTGGTGGTCGGAAAATCGCCAGCGAGAATTTTTTTTGTCTGGGCATCTTCGCGCGTGTCCACCGAGCTCCGGTCCGGTTGGATTTCTGAGGTTCGTTGATCTCTTGTAATCTCCCGGTAATTAATCTATGATTACAACACGAAAAATATGATTTACAAAATTACATAATCTGATCCTAGATCCAACGAGTAGATGTACATGTTTTTCTAAACAAAATAATTAAATCTATCCGGTCAACCCCCAGACGAATAATTATTACAAACATTCATCTATCAAATTACTCGGCATGTCCGAGGCTTTAAAAACAAATTTAAAACCATACATCACATTCATCAAATACAAAGTCGACCATAATAATGGATTAAACTAATTCCCTACAAAACCGGGTCATGCGAATATCATCGTTGTGTATGAACACATCTTGACAAATAAAGCCGTAAAAATTCGAACTTGTACAAAACGAATTAAACAAAGTGCTCTAATACCACTTATTTGGATTTATGAGGATCTCGTTATGTACAAATCACGAATTCAATATCAAACATAAACATATGCCAGTGGATCTAATCGTTTGCGTAGAAAACTTACGGCTTAAAATTTTTGGCGATCTGGCTGATCTTCCGGATGGTCGTACAAACACACGAACTGGATTGGACCCTAAATGGAACGTCGGGCTCACAATCTGATCGTGTGGTCGGAGCTGATTGAATCGTCGGCTTGGGTCGTCGATCGCTGAGGCGCGTGCGGGTCGCGATCGCGCGTCCCAGGCTGCTCTAGTCGGCGTGTGAGGCTCACTTCGGGCTTGGCTGGTTCGCAGCTCATGTTCGGTCGGTTCGGTGGCGGTCGGCGGTCCTTGGGCTCGGCTCGTGGATCGTCGATTGCTGTAGAAGATAATCGGGTCTCGAACACCTAGTGATTTCTACTGTATATCTCCAACACCCTCTTACACTTGTACCGGTGGAACAACAAGAAGAAGATAAAGCTCGAATGGGAACTAAGAGAGAGAGAGAGAGAGAGAGAGAGAGAGAGAGAGAGAGAGAGAGAGAGATGGGGCACGCGAGAGGGGCGTGATTTTTGAAATTTGATACTTGAACACCAACTATCCAGAGTTGCACGTGTATTGAATAGACAGACATACAGTAAAGAAGATTCAAACAATTGCGGAAGCAGTTTTTCACTAACAATTGAACCTTCAGGAGAGCATCCCACTCTCCCTTCGGATCTCTTTCATTAATGTGAACAACTCATACATCATTCAAGGGTTTACAATATAGACTCCCTCTACACTCTACTTGAATAATGATTCACACAACTACTTATCCGACCACAACTCCCTTGTGGATTTTCTAGTTCGAATCTCTCAAACTATAAGAACGAACCTCCGAACGTTCTTTTACAAAATGTTCTGAATATCACTCTTTTTCATACAACGAAAGAAAAACAACTAACTCAAAAATTCAGATCAAAAAGCGCATCCTCAACTCTTGTCTCGTCCTCCTTTTATCTTCAACATCCTTTGGAAAGTCTTCTCATCCAAGACAAATACATATAAGGAATGAAAATCTCTTAAACTCTTTTTCTTCTTGACTATGGAAATAAAATCTCGCGATCCTCCTCTCTTCATATTATGGAAAGTGCATCTCTCCCTCAATAACAAGATCCTGCCAAAATAATAAAATACATAATCAGTCCTTTGGACTTAATTAAAACTAAGACTTATTCATACCAAAAATAAACTTCCCTTAAATACTTCCGTAAATTTCTGGACTCTGCGAACATTAGAAGGTTCATCGATTTACTGCCAATCTTCAGCACTTACAATCTCCCCCTTTGGCAGATAAATCGAAAACCATGAACCTGCAAAGACGAAACAAATACAAATACTACAGAACACACAACTTCCTAAGAGAACAAATATCACACATGAGTTGTTCTTAGGAACAACTTAAAATACCTGAATATCTGCACATTAGTTCACAAAATATCCCACAAAAAGTTCATCAAACGAAAGATAATAAGACAAAGGAAGAAGTTCAAAAACACACAAAAGAGAGTTTTTAACAAAAGGCAAATGAAAGTCCAGCTGGGAGATAGCTATGCTGATTCTTCCTCGTCAGATTCTTCCCCAGAACCTTCTTCAGCAGCATCCTCAGTCCCTTCCTCTGAGCTTGCTTCCTCCTCCTCATCCTCTTCAGACCCAGCTTCTTCATCCTCTCCTTCTTCTGAACCTTCATCTTCTTCCACATCTTTCTCCTTTCCCTTGTCCTTAGCAGCAACAATCTTCTCCTTCCATTTTTCCTTAGCAGTAGCAGCAGCCTCCTTTGTCTTCTTCTCCCCCTTGGCAAGAGCTTTCTTCTTTGCAGCAACAACATCATTCTTTTTCTCCCCCTTTTTAGATTTGGAGACCAACGGGGCACGAGACTTTAAAGCACCCAAAACCTCCTTGTAGTACCTTCGCTGATCAGCCAATTTCTTTTCAAGCCCCGCAACAACTGCCACTTGATGGTTTAAAAATCCGCGAAGCTGTGATGGTACATCAGAGGCCTTAACAACTGAAGGACGAGGCGGAGCAACTTTAACACCAGCAAGGGCAAGAGGTTTGTTAACAGGGGCATAACTATCACCAAGTCGAGGATCCATTTTCACTCCAGCCTCGAAGAGAATAACACATATAGTAGATGGGTACAACATCAACTTATGGGGCTTGGAGATTTCTGCAAAGCTTACAACAACATCAAAGATCACAGAACCAACATCAAATGGGTACCATTCAGAATACGATAGATAACACGAGCTTGCATAGGGGTGACAAACTGCTTGTGAGTGGTAGAAGTCCAATTCGACGCTCCTATCTTCTGTAGAGCATTGGCAGGCGCAGTTAGACTCTTCACAAAGATTCTCGGAGCAAGCCATTTGGTAAGTTGTCCACCGGTGAAGGTGCGAGCAACATCATCAAGATCATCAGTCAGAGGACAAAGAGAAGAACCTTCAGCTAATCTAAGTATAGAGTTCACAACAAACAGAGAGAAATCAACCACACTATTACACACAAATACTTTCTGAAACTTCTTTGAGGACGGGTCAACGACAGAGGTAGTCAGGTTCGAAAAAATTCACCAACAAGCCGGGGACAATACTTCCCAATAGATGTGACTTAACCCTAAAGACCCACTTTCTTCAGAAGTTCAAGCAACCCAAGTTGTTCATAATGTTCGCTATCAATCGTCCGCTCAGGACGAAACTTCATTTGAGAAAAGATGGTAGAAAAACGTGTTTCAGCCAAAGGAGAATAAAATTGACGAGAAAATGCATTACCAACAGTAAGAGGACTGTCTGGACCATCACCCTCGACTTCAGCAACGATTTGTTCTTTTTCAAGAGGAGAAAGTTCCTTGTTCGCAGCATGTTTGTTGTCAGACTTCTCAGGTTCAGCAACATAGTTGGTAAGCTCATGTTCAACAGAATCAGCATCAGAGTCCGGAGACGATTCTCCTCCAGATTTCGTGTGAGAAGGAGTACCAGCAGCAGGTTCAGGGACATGAACGACCTTTTTCGACTTTTTGAATTTTGGTGCAGCAGTTCGACGACCTTCTTGCGCTTCTTTGGAGATTTGACAACAGAGGGAGAACCTTTTCCTCCTTTGTCACTGAGTTCGGCGACTTCAGGTTGAGAACCCTTTGTCATTGAGGATTTTTTAGGGCTTAGAGAAACCCTAGTTGTGGATTTAATGGGAGGTTGAATGTCCTCGGTTGCCATGGTTGAAGGAGTTGGATCTGTTGGAGTATCGGAACTTTGGCTTTGACGAGTTGAGCGTCGAGATGGCAGAGGAACATTCTTCTTCGGCTTCAAGGTGCCTTGCTTGGATTTAGGCATTGTCGAGAAATAGAGAATTTTCGTGAAGAATGAATGTTAGAGCAGTTTGGAGAAATAACAAAATTAAAAGATTGAAATAGATATGAGAGAGAGAGAGAGATGCAAAAGGTGGTATGATTGATATAGGGAATCGCAATTTTAGTATCGAGGTTGGTTTGAAGACAGTTCGACTCGGCAGATTTTAAATTCAAATTTGACCAACACTTAGTGCAAGCTAAAAAACATTCCCTCCAAAACAAAAGATTTGTTACCAAGTTGCAACGTTACCATATATACCGCATGAAGTTTCAGACGAGAATATTATCAAATCACGTACCAAAAATAATTTAGGCACAAATCCGAAACAATATATATCACAGAGAAAATCCCGATGCACATGCCTAGATAAGATATTTATCTCGCAATACCCTAGAATTTTCTTTTCATGAATATTGAATAAAATCATTAATTGATTGACCCACAAATCTTCCCAAATCAATTTGAGACGAGCTCGACACTAACAAGATGATGAGAAAAATAATTTCTCTTCGTGCACAACTCAGCCCTTATTGCTCCCACTTTTATACAACACGGAATTAATATAAGTTCGTTCATCACTTTCTCTTAGCAAAAAACGAAATTTTTGTCCGCAATTCAGCCCCAATACTTATGATGAACTTACTCCGTTCTATGAGCTTCCACACCAATTCACTTACTAACATCAACTATGCGCTAATGTCAAGCCCATTACTTGAGGTGTGAATCATCCCGCAAAAAGTTTTAATTTTGAACAAGCTGAGAACATATCAGGATGGCCAACCTTATTTCACCAGAGAACGTTCATTCTTAGAATGTTTACCTGTAGCTATCACACCTCGATTATTATTAGACACGTAACTCGTTTCACAGGTGATCAAGGAAGCACCTCATGTGATAGTTGCCTGATGCCTATTTGCATGAGAGTAGCTCTTACAAGTATATTAAAATGGTCATCATGACGAGCTCTTACAAACTGACCAGTTAGAATTCACAGACCCCCAACCAACAAACTTAACAATAACCGATCAGAGAAGAATTTCAGGGATGAACCTACATACTAAGATGCCTAAAAAAACAGAAAAGATCCTATATGCAATAGACATGATATATATATATATATATATATATATATATATATATGCGACTGACACAATGCACATAAATTATATAGCACACATTTCTAAAGATTTTCTCAGGGACAAAAATCGTTTAGAATCAAGAGCTTTGGTGAAAATATCAGTAAGTTGATCATCTGTAGGTACATGATCCAACACGATAATTCCATCTTCTACCAAATTACGAATAAAATGATACCGAATGTCAATATGCTTGGTACGAGAATGTTGGACATGATTTTTTGAGATATTTATTGCACTAGTGTTGTCACATAAAAGTTGAGCTGAATGAACGTTCATACCATACTCAGATAAAATCTGTTTCATCCATACCAACTGTGAGCAGCAGGTTCCAGCGGCAATGTACTCGGCTTCAGCAGTAGAAAGGAAGATGCAATTTTGTTTCTTGCAGAACCAAGATACCAAGTTTGATCCTATGTAAAAACACCCACTAGAGGTGCTTTTTCGATCATCAAGATTTCCAGCCCAGTCAGCGTCACAATAACCTGCAAGATGTAAGTTCGTATCAGCAGAGTAGAATAAACCATACTCTGTTGTACCTCCAATGTACTTTATGATATGCTTGACTGCTTTTATATGTGATTCCTTGGGGGCAGCCTGATATCTAGCACACAATCCAACGCTAAAGCAAATGTCAGGTCTACTAGCAGTGAGATATAAAAGACTACCAATCATACTTCTGTATAGAGTTTGATCAATAGATGTACCTTCATCATCTTTGGACACTTTTACATGAGTGCCCATGGGAGTTTGAAGACATTTAGCATTTTCAAGACCAAACTTTTTACCAAGGTTTTTTTGCATACTTACCCTGATGTAAGAAAACACCGTCTTTACCTTGCTTTACCTGAAGTCCAAGAAAGTACAAAAGTTCACCGACTAGACTCATCTCGAATTCAGACGACATAAGTTTCACAAAGTGATTGTCCAACTTTTTGGATGTTGATCCAAAGATGATGTCGTCGACATAGATTTGAACGATCAATAGGTCCTCATTCGTTCGAAGAGCAAAGAATGTCTGATCTAATCCTCCTCTCTTGAAACCCTTTTCCAGAAGGTACATGGTAAGACGTTCATACCACGCACGAGGCGCTTGCTTTAGTCCGTACAATGCTTTCTTAAGCCTATAGACATGATTCGAATTCTTGGGATCTTTGAACCCTTCTGGCTGCTTCACATAAGCCTCTTCATGTAATATCCCATTTAGGAAGGCAGACTTCACGTCCATCTGATACACAATGAACTTCATTAGACATGCAATAGATAGAAATATGTGTACAGATTCAAGTCTAGCAACAGGGGCGAAGGTTTTATCAAAATCAATCCCTTGAGTCTGAGTGTAGCCTTGAGCAACTAGTATCGCCTTGTTCTGTGTCACATTCCCAAACTCGTCAGTTTTGTTCTTGAAGATCCACTTGGTTCTGATTACATTTTCCGAGGAAGGTTCAGGTACTAACTCTCAGACATCATTTCTAGCGAATTGTTCCAGTTCCTCCTGCATGGCTAAGATCCAGCACTCGTCTTTCAAGGCCTCTTTAGCATTCTTGGGTTCAAGGAGTGAGGTATAGCAAGCATAATGAGAAACACCCATAAGTTCTTTGACAGACGTCTTCAAGTTTCTAGTAACTCTCTCGTTTATGTCACCAATGACTTGCTCGGGTGAATGGTCTTTCTGAACCCTTAAGGGAGGATCACGCCTAGGTAACTCAGAACCTTCTTGGGTTGCAGGGACAATGTAGTAAGTTGATGTTTCAACATTCTCAACAGAAGGTTCATCAATCTCCTTGTCTGTAGAGCTCTTAACACCCTGAGTGTCCTGCAATGCCTCAACATTCTAACTTGAGAATTTTTTTCATCAAAGATAACATTTATGGACTCAATCACAGTAGAAGTACTTGTGTTGTAAACACGATACGCTTGACTATTGTTAGAGTAACCAAGAAAGAATCCAATATCCGATTTTGCATCGAACTTCCCAAGTTGGACACGATCATTATAGATAAAACATTTACACCAAAAAATATGCAAGTGACTGAGGTTAGGACTCTTACCTTTCCAGAGTTCATATGAAGTCAGACCAATACCTCGACGAAGGTACACACGATTCACGAGGTAGCATGCTGTATTGATTGCCTCAGCCCACCATCTGGAAGAAATGTTTTTGGAGTTCAACATGACTCTGGCCATTTCTTGTAGAGTGCGATTCTTCCTTTCAACAACTCCATTTTGCTGAGGAGTTTTAGGAGCCGAGAACTCGTGACTAATATTTAGAGAATCACAAAATTCAGCAAACTCAGAGTTTTCAAATTCTCTTCCATGATTGCTTCGAATATTTATTATGGGAAAACCTTTCTCAGTTTGAACCTTCAAACAAAGTGACTTAAAGGCAGAGAATGTGTCAGACTTTTCACGCAAAAAATCAACCCAAGTATATCGAGAGAAATCATCAACGCACACAAAAATGTACTTTTTACCTTGATATCTTTCTACCTGTATGGGACCCATGAGATCCATGTGAAGAAGCTCTAGGATCTGTTTAGAGGCAATATGGTTCAGTGACTTGTGGGATGTCCTTGTTTGCTTACCTAGTTGACAAGGTTCACAAATTGGCTGGTCCTTCACAGCAATCTTTGGAACACCCCTGACTACACCTGTATTGGTCAATTTGACAAGGGGAGAGTATCCAATATGCCCTAAGCGTTGATGCTATATTTCAGGTTCGCTCACATTTGAGAAAAGGCATTTTTCATTAACATCAACAAGATAACAATTATCAGTTGAACGAGAACCTGTAAGTACACAAGAACCTTCACTGTCTTTCACATAAGAAACTGACACTAAGGCCTTGATCACAGAGTTGACTCGCACTCAAAAGATTTGCCTTTAGCTTATCAACAAGTAACACATCAGTTAGTTTAGGTATTCCTCCCAAATTTAAACAGCCAGTTCCAATAACCTTATTGCTCACTCCGTCACCAAATGTGACTTCCCCATTTGAACTAGGTTGAATGTTCATAAAGTATGAAGGTTCACCAGTCATGTGTCTAGAGCAGCCGCTTTCCAGATACTATTTACCTTTCAGGGAGGTTCTGAGGGAAAGAACAGAGGCAAAACAATTGAAGGATTTCTTAGCAACCCACACTTGATGAGTTTTGGTACGGTTATTTGAGAGGGTCCTGGAATAGACCTTCACTGGAATGCCAGACTGATTCTAACCCATAACATTACCTGTACAAAGATCATGCTGCATTTTATAGCATTTGGGTCTTATGTGACCGGTTACACAACAGTAATGACAGATAGGAACAAAGTTATGGTGAGTTTTATTAACATATTTCTACATAGGAGAATGAACCTTCAAGGGAGATTGTGGAGATAGAGGGTTATTTACAGTGCTTTTTACAAACCTGTCAAAAATGTTTTTGGAAGGTCTCCCATGGAGGTTCACGCCTTCAACTCCAAGTTTGTCCCCAAATCCAAGACCAGTATGTTTTGTATTAGAAGCTCCAGTTGAAGACTCAGGAGTGTCTTCCCTACCAGTGTACCCTATTCCAGTAAGATCACCATGTTGTCTACCCAAGGAAAGAAGTTTATTCAGATCTGCTTTTCTCTTGTTCAATTTTCGAACAACTTCTGCAGTTCGGTTCAACTCACCAGAATTTGCCTTCAGTTTGCTCTCCATGCTATCATGTTCGTTCATCAGCCGATCAACTTCATTTTTCAGTAGTACAATTTCCTGATTCCGCTCGACAATAAATTTCTGAGTAGAGAACAGTTTGGTCCTTAATCATTCAATGGTCTGCGCCTTCTCCAGTCCGTCTTGTTTAGCAAGTTTGACACTACTCTCAAGGATGCAAGTTCGTGCCTTTGCAGTATCCAGTTCACATTCTTTAGAAGCAGTGGAGGCAGATGCTTGTTCGTTCAGCACTCTGTTTGCTCTTGAAAGTCTAAGCACTTCATTTTGAAACTTCTGTAGAGCTTCGGATGCTTTAGAACACTTTTCCATAGCAAGTAAGTGAACTGGATCTACACACACATTTTGATCTTGTTCATCCTCAGATGCTTCAGTTTCTTTCAAACTTTCTTCAAACTTGGTCGGGGCATAAGAAGTGGTGAGACACATGAACTTCTTGACTCAGGTATGAACTGCCAGGTTGCTTGTGTGTAACAAAGGTTCGATTGTACCTTCTTCATCTGAATCTTCCCAGGTTTCCTTCAGTGACTTATTCTTCTTCTTCTTCTTAAGGTTAGCACAATCATATTGGAAGTGTCCAAAGCCACGACACTCCCTGCATTGATCCTTCTCGACTCGTTGTGAGTCGTATTTTGAGAGTGGCATACTACTTTTCTTGTCCTGCACCACATTCTTGCTGAAACTGTTCCCTTTTTCCAACAAATTTGTTCTTGTACAACCTTTGACTCATCTTCCCATAGTTTTGCGCGATTAAGGCTAGTGCTTCTTTCAGCTCACTATCATCTGCCAACGGACCTTCATCGTCATCGCTTTCTTCTCTTTCTTCGACTACAGTAGCTTTGAGAGCTAAGCCCTTACTTTTGACTTTGTCATAATTGTTGTTGATTTCAAAAGTTCTGAGCTCTTCAATAAGTTCATCAACATCCAACGACGCCACTCTTTGGAAACTTTCAATAGCTATGATTTTCTCTTTAAACTTGGGAACGACGGTTCTCATAATCTTCTGAACTTAACGTTTTTTAGAGATTTCTTCTCCAAGCATCATGCTTTGGTTTACCAGATCACAGAATCTGGCATAGTATATGTCAATTGTCTCTTCATCCCTCATTTTGATCTCATCAAATTCAAAAGTTACCCGTTGAAGTCTGGACGTTTTGACAGTCGTTGAACCTTCAAATTGACGCTGTAAGACCCTCCAAGCATCTTTTGCAGTTTTGCAATGTACTATCATCTTGTGTCTTGTCTGATCAACTGCCATCATGATCGCATATAAGGCACGATAGTTGGCTTCTTTTTGCAGCTTCTCAGCATCAGTCCAGTTGTCCTTAGGTTTAGAAACTGTGACTTTCGTTGATTCTTTACCTTGATCGAGTGCTTGTTGCATGACTGGATGCTCCCAGCCGTTTTCAACACTTTTCCACACGCCTTTTCCAAGTGATCTCAAAAAGATTGTCATCATAGACTTTCAATATGAGTAGTTCAAACCGTCCAATTGCGGGGGGCTGGACATCGATCTGCTTTCTTGATTCATGATTTGAGGGTAACTCACACCCTAGGATCTTTTGTAATGAAGACGAAAAACCGCTCTGGTGCCAATTGAAATTTGATACTTGAACACCAACTATCCAGAGTTGCACGTAAATCGAATAGACAGACAGTAAAGAAGATTCAAACAATTGCGGAAGCAGTTTTACACTAACAATTGAACCTTCAGGAGAGCGTCCCACTCTCCCTTCAGATCTCTTTCATTAATGTGAACAACTCATACATCATTCAAGGGTTTACAGTATAGACTCCCTCTACACTCTACTTGAATAATGATTCACACAACTACTTATCCGACCACAACTCCCTTGTGGATTTTCTAGTTCGAATCCCTCAAACTATAAGAACGAACCTCCGAACGTTCTTTTACAAAATGTTTTGAATATCACTCTTTTTCATACAATGAAAGAAAAACAACTAACTCAAAAATTCAGATAAAAAAGTGCATCCTCAACTCTGGTCTCGTCCTCCTTTTATCTTCAGCACCCTTTGGAAAGTCTTCTCATCCAAGACAAATACATATAAGGAATGAAAATCTCTTAAACTCTTTTTCTTCTTGATTATGGAAATAAGATCTCGCGATCCTCATCTCTTCATATTATGGAAAGTGTATCTCCCCCTCAATCCCAAGGTCCTTCCAAAATAATAAAATACATAATCAGTCCTTTGGACTGAATTAAAGTTAAGACTTATTCATACCAAATATAAACTTACCTTAAATACTTCCGTAAATTTCTGGACTCTGCGAACATTAGAAGATTCATCGATTCATTGCCAGTCTTCAGCACTTACAATTTTATTATCATCTTCTCTTCCCATGAGCTTAATGATATATATATAGAGCTACAGTAGGGACCCTTAGGAGATTAGGATTAGGGCTCCTTAATTAATTAAAATACTTGTGGGTCAGTCCACTTGTTCTAATTAATTAAATAATATTAAATGGGCCACCAACATAATATTATTGCACTCCTTTATCCTAGCCCAATTTATCCAATAATAATCACTCGATTTATCTCCCCATGTTTAAGATATAATGTCCATTAATTAATTCGATTATTGACAATCAAGAATTAATTATATTATTATCATATCACCGAAGCTAGCGCTCGCTCATATCATTCTTACTTTGTCGGAATTTAATCCACCTGCAGGGTTTAACATAATAATCCTTCATGAACTCACTCCGGGGACATCATCAAACTAAACGTACATGGTGACCATAAATATCCTAACAGCACATCCTACATGTAGCAATATTACCCAAGACAGAGAGTTTATTCGCCCAGTTCACTAAGCATCACCCATGTGAATCAAAGTAATAAGTACTACACATATATGCCTGTTTAATATCTTACGGGTTAAGATCACGCAGTAATTAACCGAGGCCTAGTTCGTTTACGACGATCAGCATAAAACAAATTGTTCCTCTCCGAGATTCTGTTCAATACATAAATGTACTAGTGCAACTAACCAGCCAAGACAAACTGTACAGTTGACACTACAACCGTTCTGATGGGGTGTTCATGTCCATCTAGGTTGTGAACCATTTATTCTTGTTTCGCGAGTAACTAATAGTATGATCTTCAGTTCGCTTGATGACGACCCACGTTATATAATGCAAAACAATAGAACGTAGACATTGTTTAATCTAACATGTTTCTCATTCATAAAGGGTAAAAGTGTATTATCTTCCAAGGCCAAGCTTTCAGTATATAACACTAATATCCTAATCACATGTAATTTCATGGTTTTTGCCAATGGTCATCGTATTCTCGATAAATTCATAAAAGTCGTTGTCCCTATCGTTTTTCATCAGGTTCCTCTTTTTGTTGATCTCGGCCCGGCCCACGATCCTCAGACTTATTACTTTGGGGATTTGAACACTTCCTGCACTTGGTTTTGGTACATCATTCTCGAGAGGATGACCTTTTGAGGGCTTTCACGAGAAGTTGATAATTGAGGAGAAGCTAGAAAAATGTAAAAACAAGAGAAGCTTATCTGTGACTAAAATTCGAAAGACCCACGATTGACCGAACTATTCACAGTAGTTTATAGTATAATTATTTTGCACTTTCTAAATTAGATCCGCCTCTCTAGAGCATAGTAATTTTATCGTATAATTATATCGCATTTGCTCAATTAGCTTCGCCTCTCTATAGCATGACAATTTAGCGCATAATGAGATCGCACTCGCTCCATTATCTCCGCATGTCTTTCGCATAATTGATCCGCACGTTATCAATTATCTTCGTCTGTATGTCATATAGTTTATCACATAATAAAAATGCACTTGCTCGATTATCGTCGTCTTTGTGTTGCATAATTTAGCGCATTATGTGTTTCACACTTTATCAATTATCTTCGTTTAACTGTTGTATAGTTTTATCGCATTATGAGATCACACTTGCTCGATTATCTTATCTTCGCATTTGTTTCTCATAGTTTAATGCATTATTTGTTTCACACTTTATCAATTTTCTTCGTCTGTCTATCACATAATTTAATTCACACTTTATCTCTTCGCTTGTTTTTCGCATAATTTGCTTCGCACTTTATCAATTATCTTTGCATGTATGTCGCATAGTTTATGACATAAATATTTTCCACTTTATCTGTTAACTTCGCCTGTTTGTCGCATAATTTATCACATAATGGGATCGTACTTGCTAGATTATCTCTCGCATAGTTGAATAAATTATTTGTTTCGCATTATATCAATTATCTTTGCCTGACACGGGTTTACACAAGTCCAAACACAAACAGAAATGAAAACGAGAAAAAAGAAAGGACAATAACCAAAAGAGAAAGTCGGTTGTTTGTCGCATAGTTTATCACATAAATATTCTGTACTTTATCAAATATTTTTGTCTATCTGTGACATATCGTATCGCATAACTATTTTGCATCTATCGATTATCTTCGCATGCCTGTCTTGTAGTTTATCATATCTATTGATCATCTTCGGAGGTTGCCGTGTAGTTTATGGCATTTGACACTTTATCAATTATCTTCGTCTGCGTTTGTTCCATAATATATGTCCTTATTTATCAATTATGCATAATATATTTCTTTAATTATCAAGCAACGGAGTCACATAATTAATCACGTAGTCTATATCTATATATATGGAAAAAGGTTTATGGAAAAATCAGAAATAGAAAGTTGAAAAATCTGGGTCAAATCTTTGACTTACCAATTATGGCAAGGCTGTTGAAAATTTTCATTTTGCTTTAATTAGGGAGAATCACGTGCTTAGAAAAATTGATTTGAAAATTTAGTCCCATTTATAGTCCATTTGAAAATGCAGAGGAAATTCAGTTCAAATTTTGATGTTACAATGAGAATTGGATTTGAATTTCAGATTTTGCACTAGATCCTTTTCTCACGTGAATGATAAATTCATTTAGGAAATTTTAAATCTTAAATCTATAGATATGTTTGAATATTCAGTAAGAAAAAAGAGTTTTTTTTTTTATATTTTTTTTATCAACCTCAAATGCATTACTTAAATTTAAGTTTACAAAGTCCAGTAACCAATGGATTACAAGCAAATACTGCCACGGGGAGTTGAAACATACCCCCTTCATTGACCACCTCGGTCCAAATAATGCTACAAATAATTAAGAAACAATAACAGTATTCATCAAAGATCCTAAGAATACAATATCTTCTACAATCATACATAGGGAAACCGGGCACTCTGAGGACTGGTTCAACATTGCAGCCATTTGTTTATTTTGAAGCCATATCTTCACTGTTTTCCAGCCTTCAGCAAGCCCTTCCTCCAGCCGTCTTCTAATATCCTGCAGAATAGCTTCCTCTGAGACTTTGCCATGTTTTGCTACAATATGCTATCTTGCAATTTCCTTGTGCTGATGAAAAGCTTGCCCATGTGCCACACATATAGTAGTGTCTGAACCTATAGCACTGACTGCATTTGCATACAACCCTACTTTTGGTCTTTCACTAGTTCCTTGCTAGTCCCCCCTCTTCTCCTTCATTTTTCCTAACTTCCCCTGTATTTCCTCATACTCTAACCAATCTCCTTTTGCCCTCTGCACTAGGTCCCTCTCCTCTATCTTTTCCTTTTTAAATACCCAATTATTTCTCGTTTTCCATAACCACCAGGGCTAGTATGTAGATAAGCGTACCATGTCTGTGTAGTTATGTGCTTTATCTATCTGGCATAAATCTTCCCACCACTCTTGAAACCTAAGCTCTATGTTCTCCATTTTATCCCATGAGAAACCTGCTATCTTCCATACCTTTATAGCTCTCTCACACCAAAAAAATATATGCTCTAGGCTTTCCACTGCATCTCCACACCAATTACATATATCATCTATTTCCATCCCTCTCACCTTCAATCTTTTCTTTGTGCCGAAGTAGTTAAACCAACATCTCCCAAGGAAAAGCCTCAGCTTATGTTTAATGGGTAATGTCCAGAGTTTTTTACACATGAGTGAGGCTTTTTCTTTAGAGTTGGTGGACTCCTATGCTTAATAATATTTCCCTCTCTTTTATAGAATTAGCTTGTAAGCTCCTTTGACAGTGAATCTCCCCTTTTTGTCAGCATCCCACACCAATCTGTCTCTTGCACCCCAGTGACTGATTTTAATCTTCAGGATGTTCTCTGCAAATGTAGTTGAGAATGTCTGTCTAACCAGATCGTCATCCCAACCCTTGTTCTCTGGTAACAGCAAATCAGACACCTTATATAATCTTACTCTATCTTCCTGGAAAATTCACCGAGGTGTAAAGTGTGGACTCTTAGGAATCCAAGGGGATTCCCATATCTTGACAGACTGCCCATTACCAGTTTGATACCTCATCCCCAGTTTCAAAGAATCTCTCACCCCTAACCAACTTTTCCATAACCATGAATCAGAACTGTTTTTTGAAATCAACATAAAGTCTTGGTTATGAAAATATTTACCCCTTAACACCTTACTCATTAGTAAATTTGGCTTACTCAACATTCTCCAAACTTGTTTTAATATCAGAGCTTCATTTAAAATCCCAAATGCCTTAAAACCCAATCCTCCTTCCATTTTATTCCTAGCTAGTTTCTCCCAGCTTGCCCAATGTATTCTATTATTCCCCCCTCACTCTGACCGCACCAGAAATTACTAATACTTTTATACAATTCCTGACACATACCTATTGGAATTCTAAAAACTGACATTACATACATAGGCATAGCATTCAAAACATATTTTATAAGAACATCTTTGCCTGCCTCACTCAAAAATTTATGTTTCCAGCTATACACTTTAAACATAACACACTCGGTAATAAACTTAAATGTTTCTTTTTTTGACCTCCTTATTCTCATGGGGAGTCCCAGATATCTAGAAGATTTCACAATTCCAATACCAAAAAATATATTACAGATAGACTGTCTAATAGAAGCATGAGTATTAGGAGAGAACAAAATACTTGACTTAGACATGTTAGGAGAGAACAAAATACTTGACTTAGACATGTTGACAGCTTGGCCTGAAGCAGAACAATAAGATTGCAAAATATTCAAAAGGACATTGGCATGATGCACATCTGTCTGGCACAAAACTAAGGAATCATCAGCAAAAAATAAATGAGAGACTACTGGGGAATGTTTACTGATTTTTAGACCCTTAAATGTTTGTGAGTGTGAATCTTGTTTAATGAGGTTGGACAAAGCATCTGAAAAGATGATGAAAAGGTAAGGGGACAGAGGGTCCCCCTGCCTTAATCCTCTAGATGGAATTACTTTACCCATAGCTTGTCCATTTATATTGAATGAGAGATGATGAACTGATACAAACCCACCCATTTAAGGAATTTATCACAAAAACTCATAGTCCTACAAACACTAAGCAAAAAACCCCATCCACTCTATCATATGCTTTTGCCATATCTAATTCCAAAGCCATGAAACAGTTATTCCCCTTTCTTTTGCTATTAAGGAAATGAATACATTCGTTAGAAATAATGACATTATCTAGAATTTTCCTATCGGGGATGAATGCTGACTGAAATTTGGATATGCATTTATGGAGAACATTTTTATCCTATTTGCTAACACTTTAGCAATAATTCTATATGTCACAGTACAAAGACTAATAGGTCTGTAATCACTAACCTTCTTAGGATTTTATGTAATGACAGTATGATTAGTTGCCTGAGGAATACAACCAGATGTGAAAAATTGACACTATCTAGACACAGATCATATTTGATAATTGGTCAGGCAGATTCAAAGAAAAAAGGAGAAAACTATCCAAACCTGGTGCTTTATCAGGATCCATGGTAAACAAAGCTTGCTTAATCTCACTTTCCTCCACAGGTTTGCACAGATTCTGGTTATCTTTCTCATTGATGGTTTTAGGTATACCCCCGAGAATATCCATACTGAAATCAACGACCTCAGATGTAAACAAGCTTTCAAAACATTTCATCACCTCTCCCAATGCTTTATTATTGTCTTTGCATCTCTCCCCACTAGCTTTGACCAAGTTTTCCAAACAGTTTGACTGCCTTCTCTGTTTTACACATGCATGGAAAAATCTTGTATTTTTCTCACCTTCTTTCAACCATCTCACCCTCTTTTTTTGTCTCCATAAGCTCTCTTCTTCTCTATATGCTGCATGTAGCTATTTTTTGTATTTCAGCAATTCCTCCCAATTCTTTCCCCCACCTTGTTTAGCTAAGCACTCCTGCTTTTCAGGATATTCCTGTATCTTTAAGGCAGAGTTGGACTTCTGATTTCTGGCCCAGTTCATCAATCCCAACCTTACATTTCTCAGCCTCTTTTGAAAACCATACAACCCTACCCCTTTTACCTTCTCAGCCCATGCAGTTTTAACACACTCTTGGAAGCCTTCCATTTTGACCCATCTTCTATCAAACATGAACCTCCTTTTTTCTGGGAAATTGCCTTCATTCTCCTCCAAAATCAACATGCTGTGATCAGATGATATCAAAGGAACATGCATAACCACAGAACTAGGGAACTTAAACAACCACTCAGGGGACAGATATACACTATCCAACCTAGCCTCAATAAACTCACTACCCTGTCTATTATTAGACCATGTGAAATGATGACCCTTACCACTACATTCTACCATCCCTAAATTATTAACAAAAGATCTAAAACCATAAAAACTAGTTTCTCCTCTCTGCACTCCCCCATTTTTATCTTCATTACACAGTATATCATTAATATCACCTGCCATGAACCAAAACTTCCCCCACCTATTACTATTTCTAGTTAACTGATCCCACTGAGCTTGTCTAGTACTGCTGTCAGTACTAGCATAAATGAAAATAGCCCATAGGGATTCTGTTACACCTTCTAGCAAAAACAAACCTCAAAATAAAAAGAAGACTTAAAGATATTCACTATAGTAATTTTTGGAGATCAACATAGAAGAAGACCCCCTTTTAAACCCTCAAGTTCTACAAAATACCACCTATCATCAACCCTAAGGTTTTTACAAATTATTTTAACAAAAGCCAATTTTTTCTTAACTTCAGACAAAAATAATAAATCAGGGAGGTAGACTCTTATTTTAGCCTTCAATTGGGAAATTGTAGAGGGGCCTCCCAAACCTCTACAATTCCACACCATAGCTCTCATTTTGACCTGGGGGACCAGTTTAGGCTGGTCTCCACCACCTTTTTATCAGAAGCATTTGAAACATTTTTTTGTTTTTTTAAAGTCAGAGACATTAAGAGATTGATCTTTAAGATGATCTTCCTCAGATCTTTTCTTTAGATCTAGACACCCTCATTCCCAACTCTTGAACACAACTTTCTTTATTATTTAAATGAGCAGACATTTTTCTAGTTACTCTCATAAAGGTTTTCTTTTAAAATTTTTAACAGAATCCTTATCACTCAACACTCCTACAGGAACCTCTATTAACTTATCCTCTCCTTCTCTCATATGTTTACTGGTGTCCAGTTCTATAGGAGCTAGTACCAGTACCTTATCCTCTCTATCATTATTCGCTCTCTCACTTTGTTTGTCTTTCTCACTATTCCTAACCAATTGTTTGTGACTCCCTATATTCTCATCAATCTGACCTGACTTATCTATAGACACCATAACCCATCTCTGACCTCCCAACTCAGCCTTATTACTCTCTTTAAGAAATTCCCCCTCAGAGCTAGGCTCTTTTGCTTCGCTAGATTTAGACTATGTCTAACCCTCGTAGGGCTACCCAAACTTCTCTCTCTAGGCTCTCCCATACCCCCTGAGTGGCCCCTAAGCCAATCCCCATACTGTCCTGTTTTTAGCATTTTCCTTTGAACATCTAATCTCTTGGTATCACAAGATCTATCATTATACCCAATCATCTCGCAATAGAAGCAAAAGGTAAGGAGGTTTTCATACCTAAAACCGATCCATCTTTCCTCCTTCTCTAGTTTAATCTTCATACCTCTTGGTAGAGGTTCAGATACCGACAAGGCAACTAGAACTCTGATCAATCTTCCATTCACACTTTCGGTAGCCGGAATGACCACATCCAACACTATCCCCACTGTTCTGCCCACCTCTAATCCCGCTTCCTCTGACATCCAATGCAATGGAAGATTATGAATCTGCATCCACAGCTACACTCTAAGTTTTTGTTCTCGAAACCTAATTTCATCTTTGACCCACTCTTTTAGTAACAGGTATTGACCATCATACGTCCACTGCTTTCCTTTTAGAACCCTTTACTTATCTGTCTCATCCTGGAATATAAATTGGAACAAGTTTGTTCCAATCATACGAACTGAAAATGGCCTATTTGTCTTCCATACCACCCCCATCGTTGTCCAGAGTCCTGCTTTCACTTTCTTCTGTCCAATAATTTTCCCAATCAAGCTTTTCGCACATTCATTGATTCCCGGCTCGACATCAGCTAGATCTAGCGTAACCCCTGAGCTTTCCTTATTAGATAGCTTGAACTTCTTCAATTTCTCCAGAACTTCTTGATCCATCATCTATTTCGTAACCAGAATCGCGCAAACCCTAGGAGTAAGCTTGACTCAGTCGTCTGCACCACAAACCCTAATTGCACTCTAACCCTAATTTGAGAAAAGGATACTTTCGATATGAATATTTGTGTTTCACACAAATATTCAATCATGAAAATCAAAATACGCATATGAAAAATTTCATCATGGATAATTTATTTACATAGATTAACATAAATGCAATAGAATATTTTGGTTGTCATATTAGGTGGCCAATTAAAAGACCACCATTCAAATTTTACATACAAAATAACTTAAAGTTGAACAAACATATTAATTAAATAATCAGTTAAATAAATGATACATATAATTCTACATCAATTTAAATTAAAATAAATCACATATCACAGACTTTCAATGAACATGGGCAACTGATTTCACTTAACCGGATAATAACAGAGCCAATAAATTGTTACCTAATCTTTAGGAAACATGGACCTACAACAAAAAAAATATATATAGACATTTATAAAAAATTATTATATTCCAAAAATTTATATCCATATTTATAAATATTGGAAGAGGTTGATGGAAAAAAATCATTCGCAGAAAGTTGTTAAAAAATAATCAAAGCCTCTGACTTACTTCTTTTGGTAATCCGATTTAAATTTAATTTTTTAATGGCTTTTGATCTTCACGTGTTTAATATATCCGATTTGCATTATGATAAATTATTTATTGTATAAATTATGTATACTCTTTTGCGACATTTCAAATTATTTATAGTACAAATTTTATATGAAAAAATTGCTTAACATCCGATTCTATTTGTAAAGGTATCTATTAATATTTTAAATCATTTAAAATTAGAGTTTTGGTTGGTTGGTCGAGAACTTAGTTTGTAAATAAATCCGGCTCACCATGTTTCTCTCAAATTTATTTGAATAATTAGTAGAGAAATTTGGTTTACAAAAATGCTTGGCCGCTAAACTTTTTTCTCTCTTTCTAATTTATAATTAAAATATTACTTATAATCAATTAAATTAAACTTAATGTATTATTTGTTTCACAAATACATTGTGCTACTATAATCAAACAAACATCGAGATATTCTTTTATAGAATTTTTGTCCTTTGTAATTGACATGCATAGAATGACACAAATTAAAACAAATGTAATCCGAAATTTTGATTTACATATTATTTGATAAATCCACCATTCAAATTTACACTATTACAAAGCCCGTGCGATGCACAGGGTGCACAATTTTAATGCCATTTATCCAGCCTTATAATTATATAAATGAATAATGAAAAATGTACGAGATATATATAGTAAGTGACCTGTGCGATGTACGAGATATATTGATTTGGGGATTATTATACTATAAGATGCAATATTCAATAAACGTTTTACAATACTTATATATAAATAATGTAAATATCTAAATACATACACGATATGTAGAATAAATAAACCAAATTGTAAATCTGAAAATATAATTAAAAAAAATAAAAATATATTTCACTAAACATGTACAAAAATATCTAAATACATACACGAAAAAAAAATTAAAATATACGTTTCAAATTTCAAAATTAAAACAAAAATTCAAATAATTCGAATAATTATTTTGAGATTTGTAATTTATAATGGGTAGAGTAGATATATATTGCTGTTAATATTATTATTAGAAGTCTAAATCTGAATATACAGAAATCGGTTTGAACAAAATCAGAACAGACTTCTATACAATTAGATAATAAATTAAATAATATATAAAGCCTTTTTATTTTAGTAAAGATTTTACGTACTTTTTTTTTAGTTATCGGATGTTATTAGATTTTTTATGTTAAAATGATTTTATGGGGTATAATACAAATACAATTAGAGGATTGAACAAAATCAAATTTTTTTTTCATAAAATTAGATAATAAGAAAGAATTAGATAAAGGGAAGAATGAATTAGATAAGAAATTTTGAATAAGCATTTTTTTAGTATATATAGACTTTACATACAAATTTGGACTTCACCGATTTTATGGGATTTTTTTTGACAAAATCGATGTTAATATGAAATAAGACAAATAAATAAAGTTTTTTTTGTTTTAGTTCAACCTACTAAATTTGGTAAATATGATACCTTATTATATAAGTACAGATAGCAATAAACGAACTTATTTAAGTAAATAATCTTATGAGAGAATAATAAATATAAATCTACATCATCAAATTTATTCCATAGAAACGCATTTAAATAAATAAACCTCATGTCAAAGAATTTTAATTTCACATGTCACCGATTAATAAAAAGTTAATACATTGTTACCAAATTTTTAGGGAACATTCACTTATAACAAAAAATATATCACTCTTCAAATTTATTTTATATTTGATTGCAATATCGGATTCAATTATATCTACAAAAAGTTCTTTTGGAATTTTGTTACATGATTTTAAAGAATTCCGGATAAAACAATTCTTAAAGGATTCGAACATTTCTTATTTTATGTTAGTAAAAATCTAAGCATATATTAAAATATATCACATTTAAAATATTCATTATTATCTTATTTCAAAATAAGTTGGACCGAATAGAAACACTACTAACCTTGAATGATTTTTTTTTTTCAATTGGAACCATATATCATATTT
The DNA here is from genome assembly GCA_902706635.1 of Striga hermonthica. Classification (NCBI taxonomy): domain Eukaryota; kingdom Viridiplantae; phylum Streptophyta; class Magnoliopsida; order Lamiales; family Orobanchaceae; genus Striga; species Striga hermonthica. The sequence continues at coordinate 2,738,031 of CACSLK010027831.1, read as the reverse complement.
AACACAAATACTTATGACAGCTATATAAGTACTCAATTACATAAATTATTTACCACATCTTTTAGCATTTTTTTAATCCCTAATCTATAGAATTCGACTAATTTCATTTTTTCCGCCATACTCGTGTAGTGTTTTTTTTTTTTTAAAAATTCAGTTTCCCGAAAAAACAACTATACCTGACATTAAGGATTGTTCGTATATTTGAAAGAAAATCCGAAGCCAAGTAGTTGGAAATAAATTTCAATGATGGAGAGGTAAAATATTTTTGTTTTTGTAATTTTTTTTATTATTATCGAATCCATATCTAAAATTATTTATCTTAGTAGTATGTGGCGATGATGACTCACCACCAAATCAAACCAAAACCTTGTTTACAAAGAAATATTCAATAATTTATAAATTTTTAAATTTTCCGATCTGTTTACATTTGTTACATATGTAAAAAGTCTATTAACTTGAACAGGTGGTGTAAAAACTTGCGGGCTGAAAATAGTATTTTTTTTGGTACCGGGATCTTCCGGTTTCCGGATCCACAGGAAACCGACTAATCCAAAAGGACCACAAGAGCGACAAAACTTTCTCTCACAAGCATTCCGATGACAAAATAGTTTTCCTCTTATTCTCAACACACTATACAAATTGGTTGCCATTGTATCGAGAATCCAGCTCATTGGCACATCCAATCTCGGAGAAGATGGATGCCCAGAGAGCTTTGCTCGACGAACTCATGGGCTCAGGTTAGCCACTCTCCGTTGCGTTAAACCCTAATTTTGTATAATTGAACCATGCACTTTCGTTCGTTTGAGATTCAGGTTACGTTCCCTTTAATCAAGTTGTTCTTGTTTTCTTGCCGTCTTTTTTTAGTATTCGTCATTTGACTGTTGTTCGATTTACTTCTTAAGCTCATAAAGCTGGCTTTAGGAGATTTATCTATGACTGCGAAATTTAGATCTGGATAAACGATTTGAACTAGCATATCTGCCAAATTAGAGGCGGTGGAGCTCCAAATATATATATATATATATATATATATATATATATATATATATATATTTTGAAATACCAGCTTCAGATTTGTATATAATACAGCATAACAATTTCTAGAAGCACGGTCTCATGTTACACTTCATCTTTTTAGTGATACTCTACAATTTTTTATTTGTGATTTTCAGTAACACTAGGCAGGGATAATTAAGACTGATAATTACTGTTGCTGTTATTTTTGCAGCACGTAATTTGACTGAAGAAGAGAGAAAAGGGCATCGGGAAGTTAAATGGGATGATAAGGATGTCTGTGGTTGCTACATGATTCGGTTCTGCCCTCATGATTTGTTTGTCAACACACGAAGTGACTTAGGTAATACTTTGATACATTTTCTTCTTCAGCTTCTTAATTTGTTATATGCCATTTAGAGGATGAGTGAACCAGTGAAAGATGATCAGTTTATTTCGCAATCGCAATATTGTGTTTTCTTCCATGACCGTAGCATTTTGATAGGCTTGGTGAGAAATTCATCCAAAGGTTTTACGTGCTTTGTATGTTAATTTGCTAAAATTCTTTTGTCGTTTGCATCAGGTGTGTGCCCAAAAATTCACGATGTAAAGTTGAAGGAAAGGTAGTAACCGCTTATATAGCTGCAGTTCTTGTTTCATTATGTTTTATTTTTATTCAAGTTTGAACTTTATTTTTGAGCCTTAGCTTCGTAGTACTGCTGTTGCATATTCTTGGGTCAGATTGACTGCCTATTGAGATGTGTTTTCTGTTTTCTGTCTTCCATTCGAATATTTCATCTTTGAAGTTGGAAGCTCGGCTGTTTATAAATAAAGGGTGGATCACCTTTTAAGATGCTAACTATTTACTGGGTACATTCTTTATAAGTTGTAGTAAAAGGCGGCGTGAGACTTCGATATGACAAACTGTTATGTTTTGGTGTTCCGAGTGATAAATTGTCAAGAGATCTCCATAGACTTGGAAATGATAGGAAAGGAGTTGTTAACTTGTCTTTGGGCCTTTTGGTCCTTCCAGAAATCCTTGTTGAGGTTGTTACTATTAACAATATTCTAACTGAAAAGCAGCTTACTCGTGTTAATCTTAGCATGGCTTAATATCTTGAAGAATTCGTTGCTTATACGTTTTATTTTATTTTTTTACCTTTTCATTATTAGTAATGTAATATGGTAGGGTAATTTATTAATATCTGATAATCTGTATAATACGTCTATAGACTGCATTCATAGTTTCTTTTCATGTCCATCAGCTTGATTGTTAGTGAAGGTTAAGATCATTTTCATGCATCTTTCTTCTTCTTCTTCTTCCTTTTTTTTTTTTTTTTTAAATAATGTAACAGATATTTTTTTTGTCCTGAGGCATTGGAAAAGTTGCCATGGTATCACTAATAATCATGCATTTTCAGTATACTATATACTTGGAAGGTTATTTAGAACTTAGACGAGGTTATTGTTTCAAGTTTTAGTTCTGAGAAGGCACCCAGACAATACAATCTTATTTACTGCTCCTATGTTACCTTTTTGTTATTGTAAAGATGGATTTCATTTGATGGTTTGGGATAAGTACTATATCAGGGTACAGTTTTTAAGCAGTTTCTCATCATTGAGGAGTCGAAGTTGTGGCCCATGTTGCATTATCTGTAAATTGGTTGACTAGCTTCATGGATATATGTAAAGCCTCTTTTCAGGATTCATTGTCATGATGTTGTTTCTCTTTGTACTTTGTAGTTTTGAGAAGTCCCCTAGACATGATTCATATGTCCCCAAGTTTGAAGCTGAACTAGCTCACTTCTGCGAAAGACTGGTACATTTCCATTTTTAACGAATTTGAAGTTCAACATTTCCATTAAAATGATCTCTGTTCCTAATGCCCATTAATGTTCTTTTTTTTTTTTTTTTAGGTCTCAGATTTAGATAGAAGAGTTAGGCGTGGTCGTGAACGACTTGAACAAGATGTTGAAGTTCCCCCACCTCCTCCAATTTCTGTTGAAAAAGCCGAGCAATTGTCGGTGTTGGAAGAAAAGATAAAGAGCCTGCTTGAACAAGTCGAGTCCCTTGGTGAAGCAGGTAAGGTTGATGAAGCTGAGGCACTTATGAGAAAGGTATTTTTTTTCAATCTCCTTTTTCTGCTCATGTCATGCTTTTGAATTATATAAACGTCTGTGGTGCTAATAAATTATACCTGAGTGGTAAACTGTGCGTTTTCAGGTTGAAATGCTTAATATTGAGAAGACCACCCTGACTCAGCAACCGCAACAAGATAAGCTGCTGATGATGGCACATGAGAAAAAAATGGCGCTATGTGAAGTTTGTGGTTCATTCCTAGTAGCAAACGATGCTGTCGAAAGGACTCAGTCGCATGTTGCTGGCAAGCAGCATATGGGTTATGGCATGGTCCGGGAGTTTCTGGCTGAGTATAAGGTGATAAAATGATTATCTTGGATTAATTACAGAAACCACTTTTGAGGCATAGTTTTATTACAGGAGATATATTATTACAGAAACACATTTATCTTTCAAAAGTGCAAATAACCATCCCTGAAGGTGTATGACTCACAAGTAGGCCCTTTTGGTACCCCTTAAGGGTTCAGTTTTGCAAGGAAAATACCAGCCTAAGAAATATAAATAACCACACTGAGGTTCATATTTTTACTTAACAAGTAGTCCTAGTCCAAACCCCCGGGCCCTAGTATCCAATTTTCCAATGTACTACCTACCTTAAAAGGGTTATTCATTATTTTACTAGATATGATTCTTTTTCTTTTTTGGTTGTTATTGTTACTGAGGTAAATCTCACTAGTTGTTTTTATATTATCCCCTTTTCCTTTACAGATTTTAGGCTCTATGTTGGTGGGTTATAGTGGGGGTGAATGTGGACCTTTACGATTTATGTTCTACATTTGAAAAATCTTTAGGGATCTTTGTAATTAGGCTAGACCTCTTATACCTGTATTCTGTAATAGTTGTTCACTTGCAAGTTTCTATCAATTGCCAGGAAGCCAGTGAAAAGACAAGAGAAGAAGGTAGACTGGCCAGAGAGAAAGAAGCCGAAGAACGAAGAAAGCTGAGAGAGAAAGAGTATGAGAGCAGACAAAGAAGCAGCTCGGCTGACAGAGATAGGTATCGTGATCGGGATTATGACAGATACCGAGAAAGGGATAACAGTCGGGGAAAACTGGATAGAAAAAACAGCAGCAGGTCTCGTAATGGGAGAGAAAGCCGTAGGGATAGATATCGGGAGCGTGATAGAAGCAGGTCACATTCTCCAGTCAGGCAAGGTCGTCGTCGGAGCCCCGGACGTGCACGTTAGAGCATTTTTTGTCTATAATTATATCTGAATGCTGAAGAGGTAGACACCCCTTCTTTGTTAATGAACAACCGATGTCTAATGTCTCATTGTGGTTTGGAGTCTCTTTTCAAGTTACATTTGACGATGAGTAAAAATGTTTTTCTCTTCTCACAGCTCTATTTGAGACTGTACAAAATCTCCTATCACCGATATAATTAGAGGAGAAAAAGGTCGAGGTAGGTATTCGTTGTCATAAACTCTACTTTATGCGGGTTTTAGTACTTTTGCTTTGTGCTTTACAGGTGTGGTTTTGTCCTTAAGCCACTAGTTTTATATGATTATTCATTCTCACTTCTTTTGTCTGGTTTGTTTGAACGTTCTTGTGTGATCTGTTCCGTTTCTCTATGGCACTAAGGCCCTGCAATGTGATTTTGGCTTGTCATTGCGTTGCTTATTTGGCAAGTGACTGAACACTAATAAGATCTCATGTAGATATTCTGTTGCAATTACGTGAAGCTCGAGCGGCTTGGGGGTAAATCTTTCTCATCCAGTTTATTTTCCTTTTCCTTGAGGTCACATGGGTTTTGCCGCTATCATTGATAAATGTAATGGAACTATTGTTAGTTGCCCATTGTGGTTTGATTATTCTAGTTTGATTTGGGGCTTTGGGGACTGTTTTAGAAATCATATGTATTCCTCGAGTCTTTGGAAGAGTAAATTTTACTTTCATGCTTCTTTGTAGTATAGTGATTATTGTAGGGTTACTTGCAAATAATGACCTGCTATAAATGAAACTGCAAATGTACCTCCATATAATTGTTTGTATTTATAAATTACCCTGAACCAAATGGGTTGGCTTTTAATACTTTCAGTATTTGTGTTTGAATAGCAATTGGGCACTTCGAGAAATCACCGCCCCCTAAGTTTGTTTCCTTAACTATCCATATTTTGTTACTTGAAGCTATATTCAGGTCACCAGGTTGGAAGCATCCGCTTGATTTTGAGAATATTAGGAAATTAACTGCTAAGGCTAATATTTCAGGATTTTGCAAAGGGTGTTCGAGGATTACACTGAATTGTTTATGGTAAACTTTGTTATCTCATTTGTAATTGAAAGGTATGCTTTTTGTATGGATAACAAATTTCATGATGGTGACTCGAGTCATCGTTGTTTAGTATTTGCTTATCTTGGCAAGTTCACACAATTAGATGGTGTCGTGATATTCTGGAATTGTTTTTGCGAACACTTTTTAAGTTTTCCAGATGTTCTGTTTGAAGAACTCCATGTTAAGGTCTTGTGTACATCTTCTCGTAGCTAATCTAAATTGAAGTCGATGGAGCTCTCTAAAGATATATATTCTGATCTAGATGTATAGATCCTGTTCAGGGTCCGATGGTGGATTTATTATAAAATATGTAATGGGGATTAAAAGTTTATAGTTTATCCTTAAGTTCGTATTGGGGATAAATGCTTGTGTATTCTAATTAGTGGTGAGTGCGAGTCGGTACGGTTCGGAGATATAAAATTGGAGATCCCAAAATTTGATTTCCGAAATCGTACCAAAAAGTTGGTTCCGTTCGATTAGGAGATTTTTATTTTCCGATTCGATTCGGTATTCGAGACTATTTGGACGGTTCGGTTCGGTATGGTTTGGTTCGGGTTTTCGCAGATTTTTTATTTTTTATTTTTAAATTATTTTTTAATGACTACCTAGTTATATTTTAATTTTTATATGTTTTAAAAAAATAACATTCAACAATAATTCATCATATTGAAGATTTTATTTTGAAATCAATAACTCTAAATTTTAGTTTTTTAATTTTTATATGCTTTAATAAAACAAACATTCATCAGTAAAAGATTTTATTTTGAAATTTAACTTTACAAGTAACTTTAAATTGTAGTTATAACTAAATTTGTGCAACTAATATTGAATTTTAAAATTTATATAAAATATAATATTTCTTTTTAAAAAATAATCTTTAAATTTTCATATTATTTTAAATAATTATTTTATAATAGAAAAATTTCAATTGTAGATCAAGTATTACTAAGCATTAAATTTAAGTGAAGGTTAATATTTATTACTATATTATATAGAATCAAAGTTGACATAAAATATATTAATAACACATATAATGTTATAGTTATAATTCGGTTCTTAATTTCGGTTCTTCGGTGCGGTACAGTACGGGCCGGTTCGGTTCGGTTCTCGGTACGGATATTTGTGAAATCTTTAGAACCATAACAATTATTTTTTCGGTTCGGTTCGGAGAAAGTCAAACGGTCAACGGTTATTTTTCGATTTGGAGTGATTTCGCTTCGATTTTCGGAACAGTTCGGAATTCTCCGAGTCCCATGCTCAGCCCTAATTCTAATGTTTTTGGGAATATATTAGAAGAAACAAAAGCAATAGGATTAGGCACGGTATTGTCAACAGAAGCACTTGCAAGGAGAGGTTTCATCCATTGGACCAGCTGGCACACTTGTGGTTCAAAGTGATCAGTTGTTTTGGAAGGATTTACAGCTTTCTATTATGAGTTTGTAGTGGATAAATCAAAATGCAATTGGAAATATATTTTGTAACTGTTATAAAATCATATGTTAGGTGGTAAGGTGTAACAAATACACCAACTCTTAATATTTTATTATAAATTTATATATGTTAATGACTATTATATATGTAAATGATTATTTTGCCTTTAATATAATTGTACTATTACGATTGTGACATCAGAAGTTTTCCTATAAATAGGAGCTTTATTTGTAATGAAAAAACAACCAACAAAATATCTCTATTTTATATATTTCTCTCTAGTTTTATAACACGTTATCAGGACGAGTCTCTGCCTTCTAGAGCTCGATTTTAATATGACGTGAGGATAAACGAACGTGAGAAAAATCACAACAAATTTTTGAAGGGGAAGACCCGGTCGTTGCATGAACGAGGAGAGGGAAAAATATCAGCGCAATTGCACGATGCCAAATAATTTCAACAGCTGGCCAAATAAAACAATTAAATTAGGCCAAAGTGTTCCCCACTTGGGCTAGAGAAATTAATCTTGTTGGGCTGAAATTTAAATAAATCACCATGGAAAGGATATAGACTTCAATTGCGCCGGAAAAATAAGGTTTTAGTGAAAAGGCCGAGTAATAAACTCAAAGCTCGATAAGAAAACGGGATAACACGAATTTCCGATTAACACGGTTGAAGATTAATAATACAACAGGATAATGTGACTTAATATTTTAAATATACAAGAAAATCTAATTAATTAATAAGTCTAAACGAGAATTATCGGGCTAATAAGACCATATAGACAATTACGAGCACATAATCACAATAGAAATTAATAATCGAGCACGAATAAAATAAATATGGACAAATAAAATAAATAATAATTCCATAAATAATCCGGAATAAATGGGGCGCTACAATTTTCTTCGTATATGCAATTCGTCAGATGAATGTGCAAAAAAATCGCAGATAGTCGTATATTAAGCAATTTTCAATTTAGATATGCAATTCGTGAATATGCGAACGTGTTACACATTAATGTTAGTGCATTATATATTTAGATATGTGAGTTGTAAACTATGTGAAACAATGTCGTATAATCATAAAATATGCTACGTTCGATTTGGATATGCAATAACTTAATTTGCGAAACTTTTTCGCACATGGTAAATTATACTTTAGATTTGCATATGAGCTTACATAATATGCGAAATTGTTTCACATACTTGTTAACTATGCATCCAGTTTGGATAAGCAAGTCGTAAACTATGCGAAACAATGTCGCATAATTATCAAAGATGCGATGCTAGATTAGGATATGCGATATCTAAGAGAAAGTATTACGCATAATTATTAACTCTACGTCCAATTTGGATATGCGTTAGTTTATATGCAATAAAATCACAAATAATTATTAATTATGCAGTTAATTTGGATATGCAATTATTATATCACATATTATTTCGTGAGTTGTGGTGTGAAAAAGAAGTTTTTTTTATAAGACAACGTGAAAAACAAAATGCATGCATATATTGAGGTGCAAAAGATACCCGCACATACATTTATTTACTTATTTTGTATAAACAATATATCTGTCAACTCGAAACTCATCAAAAATAATAAAGTTAATATATTAAATATAAAAATTTATAATGAACACAAAAATTATTAAATTTAAAAATATATTTAAAATTAAAATTAGTAATTTTTAACAATTTTAAAAGAAAGACCATAAAGATTGAGAAAAGGTTAATTCCTTGTAAACCACTTCAAAAAAAAAAAAAAAAAAAAAAAAAAAAAAAAAAAAACCTTATAAACCATTTCTGGAATAGGAAAGCATACTAAAATATAATTAATGCATTTTAAAGAATCATCACTTATTTTTAGATTCGAAGTCAGTCCAAGCCAAATGAGAAAAAAATACAAATTTGTGACATAGAATCGCAAAATGTACGAGAATGCTACTTAGACTCGGCTTATTCGGGAATAAAGGATATTTGTTGAGCATAAATGCAAATTTTCAAAGCAAATCACGAGAAAAAATAAGAAGAAAACGAGGAATTACTAATATATATATATATATATATTCCCTAATATTTCAATATTTGCACAGAATTTCAGAGCAGAGCATGAGAAAAATTCAGAAGAAAACAAGGAACTTCATGAGAATAGATTGTTACAGTTATAAAAAACTACAGAGAAAAAATATATAGAATAAAGAGAGATATTCTCTTGGTTGTCTTTTCATTACAAATGAAGCTCCTATTTATAGGAAAACTTCTGATGTCACAATCGTAATAATACAATTATATCAAGGGCAAAATAGTCATTCACATATATAATTTATAATAAAATATTAAGAGTTGGTGTATTTGTTACACCTTACCACCTAACATATGATTTTATAACACTCACCCTTGAATGACTATTTTCTAAACATATCTTAATTGATTTGAACAAAGCCCAATCTGAATGTCTTGAAGTGTATCTTGTGCCATCAGGTACTGGTACTTTAGTATGTCGGGAAAACCCTGTGGGAGAAAACCCGATCATTTTGGAATCACAATATTGCTCATTCAGGAAAATCCTGGTGGGACAAAACTTGACCGAAGGAAAAAAGAGTAAATCTACCCCGTTGTTTTCTTATCATCATGAGGAATTATATCAATTATTCAGCAGTCCTCATTACACCATGAATATACATCTTTAAAATCTTATTAGGAAAAACCCAGTGGGACAAAATCCTAATGATGGAGAAAGAGTACACTATTCATGTGAATACGTCATCCATGTTGCCTCATTAAAAACCTTGATGGGAAAAGCCAATGGGACAAACCTTATCCAAGGAAAAAAGAGTACAACACTGGCAACAGATCCTAATTTTCAGGATTACAATTAGCCTTTCGGGCTCAAATTTTCAGGATTTATTTATCCCTTCTTTCATCACTTATTTGAAGAAATTTAATTTGTACAATGCCAACGCTTCCAGCGTATTATTTTATAATCATATCATTTCATATATTTCACCCTCGTCAGTATCATTTATAATTTATACACTTTCAGTGTGATGCATATATAATTTACAAAATTCGATTATTGATTCTCCCCCTCATCTTAACAGATCCCTGATCTATACTTTCATTATTGAGTTTCTTGAGGGGAGTTCATATAATCTTCATTTCGTTCTCGATTTCAACATATAATAGGAGGACTTTGAACTCATATCACTTGTAATGTGCACATATTTCCTTCAAGAGTTCATTCATATCAGCTGAGTGTATTACTAGCTTTACCATTTTCATATGACACTTATTTTAATTCTTTCATAACCATCACGTAAGCGTCACGTTACGCGTCATACACACTTTATTTGATCAAACCAGCTTGTAACTTCAGGTTACGTGTCATATATCCATTATTTGATCAAATAATCTCGTAACTTTAGGTTATGAATCACACACATATGGCAATCTAGTGGATCCATAATATCTAGCAGCACACATGGAGGGGTATTGGGCCCATATATATCGTACCCCTTTCATACTAAGATTGATCAAATATCAATTCACAAATATTTAGCTACTAATAATTTTTACCAATCAAGAACGAAACAAGGGGTCGAGCGAAAAAAAAAACTTTTGATGTAACACCCCACCTTACTAGATAAATCAGAGTAGCGCATTTATTCGCAAAGTCTTTGAAAACTAAACATTTTTACTTTGCGAAACTGATTTGGGGTGCTACCGTGAAATTCTTTACTTAACTTTAGAAAAACCGTTGTTTTAACTTATTAAAACGTCCGGTTACTGAAAAACTTATTTTCTGAAAAGTACGTTCAAAATATAATAAGTTCGTCAAAACGTAAGCGGAAGCGTAAATCTTAGTT